>CM053581.1:272522496-272584757 GCA_028627135.1 Pseudochirops cupreus | reverse complement strand
TAGGGGAAAGATGGGGAGAAAATTTATAACTCAAAATCTCATGGAAATGAATTGATGTAAACTAAAATAAAATAAAAATAAAGAAATTTAAAACAAACAAACAAACAAAAGATGATTTGGGATCTAGATAGCCCATAATCAGTCATTAGCATTTTGTTTCTGTTAAATTATCAGCTTAGTTTTAGTCATCTAAAAGGGTCCTAACAATTAGAGAGCTATGACACGGGACCATTGTGCCAGGCTGGAGGAAGAGGAAGGGAAGGTGTAGAGAATGGGCCCCAAATTAAAGCAAGATGCAGATCTGGAGCCATGTCCCTGAAAAGTCTTAATTAAAATGCAAATGTTAATAAGAAGCAGTACTATGACATTCATATTCTTAAAAATAGTTAATTGTGTGATACTCACCTTCTAGAGGTATTCATAAACCATATAGTTATGGTACCTGCAACCATGTGGTGGTACATAATAACAGTCAACATTTATCTAGAGCTTTAAAATTTGAGAAGTACTTTAAATACATTGCCTTTTTGATCCTTACAGCAGCCCTATGTAATAAGTACTATAGATATTATTATTCCCATTTTTCTGAGGAGGAAACTGAGGTTCTAAAGCATTAAGTGACTTTCCCTCAATTATGAAATTAATGTACCAGAGGCAAGATTCGAACTCAGATCTCTATGCAAAGTAGAAAAAGGGTAACTGTAGAAGAAAAGGCACTAGAAGCTGGGGGGGACCAGGAAAGGCCTTCTACAGAAAGTGCTGTTTGAGCTGAATCCAAGTATAGTGGTTTTCCTGCCATAGCATTGTTCCCCATCCCACCATGACCACCATCATCATCATGACCACCACCAATACACACATACACACACACATGCACACACACACACACACACACACACCCCTTGTGTTCTGAAGCTAAGGCCAGGTGATCAGGCTCTTCCTGCACAGATAATTGAGATAGGAAAAAAAAAAGACTCTCTATAACCCACTCAAAACTCTCTTCACATATTTGAAGCATTGACATTATTCTTTTTGGACTTCAAGGGACATATACTAGGAATAATGGGAGAAAGATATAGAGAAATAGGTATCAGGTCTTTGTAAGGAAAAAACATCCTAACAATTGGAGCTATCCAAAAGTAGACTGGCCTACCTCAGTGGGCAGTGAGTTCCCCAACACTGAAGGCCCTCAAGCTGTCTGAAGGACCACTCATTGGATTTTTGTTCAGGTACAGGGTAGAATAGAAGACTTCTCAGTTCCCATTCAGCTCTAAATCTAATCTATGTACTGCTAAAGCAAAATCTGGCGTGGGGGTGGGGGTGGGTCACAGCCGAAGAAACCAAGAACAAAGAAAACTCAAAGACCCCAAACTCAGAAGGTCACTTGGATAACATCTACAACAAGAAACAGAAAGCATTGACCCCAATAGAACCCATTTCTTAAAGGTCATAGACAAAGACCTGGCAGTTGACCAGGAATCATAGTTGTTCAAATAATTTGAAACAAACCACAAACTCCACATTCCCCAGATCCAGAACCAGCATTGACTGAAAACAAAGGGGACATGACTTACCAGCCAGAAGGGAACTATCTATAATAGGCCATTTAAGAAATCAGGCCCAGTTAGTATCTTGGTTTGACCAGTCCAAGGGCCTCCCAGAATCCTCTAGGGCAGCACTGTTGTTTCAGTTTTATGAGAGGGAAATGCCAGAGAAACAGATCCCTGAACTTGGAATCAAAAGGTTGAACTCTTGAGTTTTTTTGCCACATCTTTGCTGTGGAATGTTAGACAGCGCTCTTTCCCTCTCTGACACTCATCTGTACATTGAAGGGATTAAGCTAAAATCCCATCTGGACTGAAGCAGCTGGAGAGGCTTTTAGTCACTTATAGATGTCCAGCAGCCTTTGCAAAATGGGGCTCCATTAACTTCCCAGAGTCATAAGATTGTAGATTTAGAGCTGGAAAGGACCTTAAAAATCATCTTGTCTAATCTCTTCATTTTAAGAATGAGGAGAAAGAGGCCCAGAGAGGAAGAAAGGAAACATTTATTAAGCACTTTCCTGTTCCAGGCATTGTGTTAATGGAAATATTATCTCATTTAATCCTAACAACAATCCTAGAAAGTAGATGCTATTATTATCTTCATTTTGTGGTTGAAAAACCTGAGGCAGACTGAGGTTAAGTGACTTGCCCAGGGTCACACAGCTAGTAAGTGCCAGATATGACCCCTGGCCCAGTTCACTATGCATGTTACCACTCAGCTGCCTAGAGGTGAAATCTCTTACTCAAAGGTCACACATGGGTAGTAAAAATTCCCTGAATGGATCCTGTCTTTCCCTCAGGGCCTATAAGCCAGAGCCAGAGATGAAGACAGAGTTTTCCTCAAGTCAGCTTTACTTGATGAGCCCTCAGGAGGAGTCACATCGCTGGCACCAGTTTGAATGTACATCTTTTGGACATCATTTACAAATATGGAAAAAGACAAGGGAGGCAGCTAGCTCAGGTCGCTTCTCAGCTTTGATTGTCCCTTCCCTGCCATTTCCTTTTCCAGACAGACCATAGACCCATGAGGCATTTGTTACCCCTTCAACAATCCACATTCCATTATCACAGGATTTAGAACTAGAAAGCACCTGAGAAATCATTCAGAAAGGCAACAGGGAGGTATAAAAGTAAGGAAGTAAGGAAGACCTAGAGTCATATCCTACCTCAGATGCTGACTGGTTCTCCCACCCTGGGTAGATCATTTAACCTCCTGGTTCCTTAGTTTCCTCATTTATCTAAAAAAAAGAGGGAGGGGGAGAGGTGGGGAGTTGTACTACATGGTCTTTAATGTTCCTTCCAGCTCTAGCCCTTATGATTTATTACAGTAGGCATTCTTAACTTTTTTTGTGTGATGAATCCACTTTCTTAGGATAGTGTTTTTAAATAACTGAAGGAACTGTTAAATTAAAGTTAGAAGTGAGTATAAGTAAAGATTTAATTTTTCACACCTAAGATCATGGATTCCCTGAAACCTATCAATGGACCCCTTGAGGATCTATAGGCCCCATTGACCACTTATGTAACCCAACACTAATTACACCTATAAGAACCTTGACTCCCAGAAGAGAGAGGTGAAGTCACTTGCCCAGGTTAGCATAACGAATGTCAGAACTAAGATTTAAATTCAGGTTTACTCATTTCAAATTCAGGGCTCTTTCCATTATCTCATGCTAACTCTCTCAGTGACCTTCTACAAGTAGTTTCCCATTGAAAGTTTGGAGGGTTTAGCTGAGGTCAGCATTGTACCAAAAGCCAGTCTTTGGTGGAGCACAACAGGGATCTTGAGACTTCTTTCAATATCTAAGCCATCAATCTTTCTGATGTACCAAGGGCTTACCATAGCTTTTACTTCCCAGAGGCCAGTACAAGCCTCTCCAGACCCATCACAGTTCCAAGATATGGTTTCATTTGATTCAACTCAACTGAAATGTATTAAGTGCCTACTACGTGCAAAGCGACATGGCAGATCAGACAGAGGTCTGTCTCAGTGTTAGGAAGGCGTGAGTTAAATTACTACATCAGACCAATACTTGCTGTATAACCCTGAGCAAGATATTTTAACACTAGGCAAATCTCTAAAACCATGAGTCGCTGACTTACATCTTTGAAGGGACCTTCCATACTAAGAATTTCCCCAGACTGATGAAATTACAGGAATAAACAAAACAAAAACCAAAAAACCTCCAGATAATGTGCTAGGTGCTAGGGATACACAGACAAGAATGAAAACATTTCCTTCCCTCAAGGAACTTACATTTTTACCATGTTGAAGTCACTCATCCTATTAGTTGAGGTTTTCTGGCCAAGTGCAAGTATGTTTGTGTGCAAATCTTATGTCCACACTCAGAGAGCATGCTCAGAGTGAGCTGGGTAAGGCAGCCATGGGCAGTATCCATGACGGGCTATGTGGACTGAAGTCTTCTGTGTGTGTTTAAGCCTCCCGCTACTGGCATTAATTAAATGGGCATTGTTACTTTAATGAACATTTCAGTTAATTGAGAATCAGATAATCATGATTTTAATGAACTTGAAATGCTATTGGGCAAAGCTGTGCAGTTCTTAGAAGGGCAACCTTGCTGCTATATTGCAAATCGAATTCGAATTGTATCTATTTGAGAAGATAATAACAGCAATAATAATGTTGGAGCCCCTAGTTTGGCACTGAGAGGGCCCTGGAGTAGCTAGTTACTGAAAGAAAATAGTGAGATAATAGCAAGAATACTGAATTGGGAGGCAAAAGATCAAGATTCTTGTCCCAGACTATCATTAAGAAAAGGGTGAGCTTGGGCAAGTTACAATCCCCTTTCTGGGCCTCAGCTTCCCCATCTCTAAAATGAGAAAGTTGGTTTGGGAGGCAACTACCTGTGATGCTCTTACTGGAAGCTCTCTCCAACCACCTTTTTTGTGGATAGAAGGCTAGACTGAGCGTCGGGAAGATTGAGTTCAAACCCCATCTCTGACTTACTAGCTATGAGCCAGTGTGATTTTAACTTCTCTTAGCCTGTAACCTCATCTATAAAATGGAGATAATAACAGTCATGGGTACTGAGAGGATCAAATGAAATAACACATCTAAAGCACTCTGCAAGCCTAACAGCACTTCATAAATGCTAGCTATCATCAGTATTATTTCTTCCTCCTCCTCAGATGACCACACATATACTTGTCTGTTTATACAATCTATTGACTCATAAAACATAAGGGTCTTGAGCAACGGTTCTCAACCTGTGGGCTATGTTCAATTTGTAATGAACATAACAGATTATGAAAATACATCCTGCATATCAGATATTTACATTACAATTCATGACAGTAGCAAAATTACATTTATGAAGTAGCAACGAAAATAATTTTATGGTTGGGGGTCACCACAACATGAGGAACTGTATTAAAGGGTGGGAGCATTAGGAAGGTTGAGAACCACTGGTCTTGAGGAGGGGGACTGCTTTCACCATCTCCTAATTCAATATCTTGTGCATGGATGGTACTTCATAAGTTGTTGGGCTGGAGACTCTCAGCTGGGATCTTGAAGGTAACTCTACTAAGGGGCTCCTGGAGCCAGTCCCTGGCTGTAGAAGTGTGCTCCCCATTCCAATCCCCAGAGAGTCCAAAGTACTTTGCTATTCATGTAAAGGTGCCCAAGCCAAGGAAAATTACCTTGAAGTCTGATGTAGCAAGAAAAACATGGGTTTTGGAGTCAGGACACTTGGATTAAAGTTTCTTCTCTACCTACTGGACAAGGTTGCTTCTTCACAGGTAACCTGGGATTTGATCCTCAGGCATTTGCATAAGACTCTTGTCTTTGATGGTGGAGAGAATAAGGACTCTTCCTGCTCTTCTCCCAGGCCATCAACAGCTCCTTCCCTCATGCAGACTTGTAGCTGTGGAGTCCTCATGTTGCCCACCTATGAGGAGAGCCTTGCTCTAGGCTTAATGCCCTGGGTTACTTATATAAACTCTCTAAGCCTCAGTTTCTTCATCTGTAAAATGAAGAGGCTAAAGTGGATGATTTCTGACATCCCTCCTAGTTTTAAAACCCCATGACAGAGACTTTCTAACTTCTGTGACCACTGCCAGCAGGCCAAGTTCAAAAAAAGCCTAAGGCACAGGCAGCAAAGTGAGCATTATCAAATCCCACAGTCATGGCTTTTGTTAATATTAGGGTTAGTTAATATTAGGTCTAATCCATTGCTTCAAAATTACTGTCATTGGATTTAGAGGGGATTGGATTGCCCAAGATATATAATTAGCATATCAGTGTTTGGTAGTAAATGGGTATTTCTGAAAGTTTGTAAAAACAGTTTGTTCTCTTGAGTAGCTTAAATATTTCCCCAACCTCTGATTTGAGGCTATGATTTTGCTTAGCAAAGCCCTTATATAAAAGAATTATAGAGGCCCAGGTAGTGAACATGGAGTGAGGCAATGTGGGTTTGCCACTGGGCTATAGCACGTAATAGCTGCCTAAATGTCACTTAGTTCCTCCAAACCTCCCTTTGCTTATCCTTACAATGGGAATAATACTTGTACTACTTGCCTGCAGGGCTGTCAAAATGAATATGGTTTGTAACCCTTCAAGGGCTGGCTAGACAAATGTCTACCTCACATCAGAAAACTTCAGAAAGGGACCTGAGAAAAAGATCTATTTATCAACCTGAGATCTGTCAACTATTGTTTAAAACAACACTTTGGTAACTGTATTTCAGTATAATTGGTTTCCTTTGTAATCCTACCTATTTCATTTTATACATTTAAAAACGTGATTCTGAGAAAGGGTCTGTTGGCTTCCCCAGACTTGCAGGGCACAAAAAGGTTAAGAAATTCTGATCTAATCCAACCTCAGGCCTAAAGTGGGACTCTCCTGGTCCTGTGGCCTCAGAAGTTGTTGGGAGGGACCTGCTATATCAATGGAAGCTGTCATAGGCTGATACAAAAGAGAAACTTGGGCTCTAGCCCAGCTTCATATGGCCGTAAGTTTTGAATTAGCAGCTCAGAATTAATTAATGAGGAGCCATGAGAATGTCAGCACTGTGTTTCCTTTTTGTTTTGCTCTTTCAATGTCTTCTAATTAAAAATTACAATTATTATTAATGTTTACCACTTTGTGGCTACAAAACACTTTACTTACACCTCACATTTCACTGATGAGGAAACTATGGGATAAGAGAAAAAACTTTTTTGTTTGTTTTGTTTTGATTGTTCAGCCTGGGTCTCTTCAGTTTTGTCAGAATCAGGCTAGAAGGTCATCTTCTCCTCTCTCCCTTACTTGGTACCTTTGTAGACCAGGAAAAAAAACTTCGACCTGTTCCATTTACAACTGGGGCTGGTTCGCTCCTCCTCAGGCCCCCTTCTAGAGGCCAGACAGTGGGAATACCTGAACAACTCTGGCCTAAAGCAGCTCAGAACTTCTGAGCTCTATTGAACCACTTGCCTCAGTGTCCCCACTAGCAGTATTACGGGCCTGGGCCTCCATGATCAGAAAGAAAAAGACTTTTGTCTTCACTTCTAAGCGCAGTAAGACTGAGCTTCTGATCTACCTCAAATATATATAAAATATCATATACAAAGCCACGCATACATATATGTGTACATGCATGGGCATGCACATGTGCACACACATGTCTATATGTATACACTAATATACGCATCACATGTTGTATGTATTTATATGCCTATATGTGCACAGTGTATATTGTGCTGTGCAGCACACATATGTATGTGTACATACATGTAATACATGTGTGCAGACAACTACAAAACACGTGTATTGTGTGTGCATATATATGTACTGTGTGCATATGTGTATATCCCTATTCATACCGTGTGGGTATCAATAACTATATAATGACACATATCTATATTCTATATTATTTGTGTATGTACACACATTTGCATTGTGTGTATATGTGCATGTGTGAATATTGTCCAGACCTGTGATTTGAGAAACACTGTGAAAGAAATGCAACAGATTTGTATTCAGAGGATGTAGGTTAAAATTTTGCTCCTGGCCCTTTATTGACTGGCCCTGTGTAACCTGGGATCAGTCCTTTACCTCTCTCTGTAGAATAAGGGGTTGGACTAAATGTCCTCTAAGATCTCTCTCAAATCCAAATCTATAATCCTAGGATCCTACAGGAGGTTGAATGAGAAGATCTCCAAGGGCCCTTCAAGCTCTAAGGCTTTGATGCAATGATTTCATTGATGGAAGGCAATGTAGGCTGGCAACTATTCTGTAACTCAAAGTCTTAGAGAGCTGTCCAGAGCTCTATTGATTGGTCTGGGATCACAGAGCCAGTATGTATCACATGGAGGATTTAAACCTGGGTCTTCCTCACTCAGAACCACTTCCCTGTCCTGTATGCCGGGATTATCAAGCTCAAATGGAAATAGATACCCCATCTTATTGACTCAGAAAACCACAGATTATTATTATCTATCTTGTATTTTATTTTTATTTAGTGTGTAAAACATTTCCCAATTGCATTTTAATCAGGCTTTGGCCACAAATTAGGGAGCTTTGCCTGCTTCTAAGAGTTTAACACCTCTTCCATAGACCACAATGCCTCCAATCAAAGCTTACTTAAATGATCCATGGTTTCATGAATTTGGGGTACACTGAACCATATGCAGATCATACCCCCATGTCTTAGAAGATGGTCTTCAGGAGTTGCTGTGGCCCCCAAAATTTATCACCTAATAATGAGCTTCTCCATTTTAGTGGCATAGATCTCTCTAAGCCTACTTTGGTAGGGTGTTCAAGCAAAGCTTTCAAGAGACCAAAGGTACCTACTGTTGGCAGCACCCCATATCCTAATCCTCAGTGCTGTTTAGCCTCACAGGAAGGCCCTCAGCCTGAAGTATTCACATATGTACACACTGTTGTCCTAGTCATTCCCATCACACCCCCACCTCAGCTCCCACACTGCAACAAACAATTAGGATCATTTCCAGCCCTCAGTGGAGGCAGTTATCCTCTCCATCCAGGACTGGATCCAGGGAAGGAAAGGCTGAGAAAGGAGGGGGTGGGTGGGAACCCAAGGAGTGGATCCATGTGCTATCTCCAAGACCTAAGTCAAACCTACCTTGTGCCAGCTTTAAGGAAATGTAGAACTTATAGGACCATAGCATTTAGAACTGGAATATGAATAATAATGAGGTTCAGGGTTTAGAAAACTTTTTATAAAGTATTTCATCTGCATCTCACAATAGCTCTGGAAGGTGGAGAAACAAGGTGTTACGCTCCCTATCTTACAGAAGGGGAAATTGAGGCTTAGAAAGGTTAATTAACTCACATGAGTGAGTTTGAATCAGAGATAGGATTCAAACCCAGATCTTTCTGATGCCCAGTCTGGCCTGCTCTCCAATATGCTATATTTCCTCTTACAGAAACTTAAAGATCATTTAGGCCGACACTCTGTCTTTATAGGGGTAGCTAGGTGGCACAGTCGTTATGATAGGGTATAGGCTCTGGGAACTCCCTTGAACTCTCCTTGAATCTTCCCACTTAATCTGGCATTCTGAGGCCATAAGACTTTATAGATATGCCCAAACCTCAGTTACTCTTAACCTAGCCTAGTCCTCTAAGGTCTGTTATCTCCAGGTAGCCTTCAGCTACTTCCCACCCTCAATCCCATTCTCTTGGTTCCTGGAGTTTGACCTCTACTCATCCCAGTCCCATCAAGATCTGCCTCAAGATCTTCCCTGGATCCCTCCTCCACTCACCCCAGAATACTTGGCCACCCTAGATGCCTCCTACAGTCTTTCTGTATATAAGATCCATCTTGCCTCCATGAAGGTGTTCAGATTCAATCCGGCCCAGTGGCATTAGTGATACAAATGCTTAGATTTCTTAAGTGTCTACCCAGGATCTTTAATAAACTTAGCTTAGGTTTGGGTCAAATTCATTCAGGCAGGACTCGGCTTCCTGAGTTCAAATTCAGCCTCAGATTCTTACTAACTGTGTGACCCTGGGCAAGTCACTTAACCCTGTCGGCCTCAGTTTTCTCATCTGTAATATGAGCTGGAGAACGAAATGGCAAACCACTCCAGTATCTTTGCCAAGAAAATTCCAAATGGGACCACAGAGTCAGACACAACTGAAACAACCAAACAACAAAAAATAATTTTATAGATGAGGAACCTGAGGTCCAGAGAGAAATGACTTGCCCAAGGTCACACAGGTTGTAAATAGGATCATAACTCTAGAGCTGGAAAGGATCTTAAAGATCAACTAGTCCAACACTCTCCTTTTACAGTTGATTGGGAAACTGAGGCACAGGGAGGTAAAATCATCCCTCCCAAAGTAATTTAAATAGCCTACCACCAGTCAGTTAATTTTGTCTTTTAGGGGGTGTAGGTATATTTGGGGGGGGAGCTCATTTGAGGCCAAAGTTTGACTTTGAATCACTTTATCTGCATTTAACCTCCTACAGGCTCAAACCCCTGCCAACCCAGAGAGTGACATTCATTATTATTCATTATTCAAACCCCATCCCTTTGTTTTCTGGAATAGCTTTGTAGCCTGGAGTCAAATGAGCCAAAGTAAAATTATGTGACTTGGCGTTGGGAATATATTACTTGAGCTGCCAGAATGGATTTAGCAGAATATGGGCACAGTTCTTCACTTCTTCCACCCCAGCCTCCCTCTGCAGAGCACAAAGGGATATGACAGGCCTTGAGTTATGAGGGGCCATTCTAGGGGCTATGATAGAGCTGATTGTTTTATGCACTGACTTAAGATCTCATTTCCTGCAACATTCACAAGTGCTTTCTGGGCGACTGAAAGGAAACCTGCTGTTTGTGCATGGCACACATCCCTCCCTCAAGCCCTCCCAGCATCCCTTGACAATTCAAGAGGTAGACAAGGTCATGGTTGCCTTAGGTTTCCTACTAGGGCAGAAAGCCTAATCAATTGGGTGAGTATCATAGCCAGAGCAGTGGCAAGGCTGCCCAATCAACCCTCTTGTGTTTCTAGGGAGTTCCAGTGCTCAAGTGGAAATAGCCCTGAGTCTAGAATCAGAAAAGAAGAATTTAAATTCTCTCACTAATACTGGGTATCTGTGGGACCATGGCCAAGTCATTTAACTCCTTCAGGCTTAGTTTTGTCATCTGTGGAATGGAGGGTTGGACTTAACGATCTGAACCAACTTTTAGCTCTGAACCAACAAAGAGAGCAAGAAGGGGGGCAGGCGGGAAGGGGAAGAGAGAAATAAACATTCCAAGGAAATTATTGTAAGTTGGATCCACATTCCCACACCTGCAAAGTACATGTCAATTACCCTGGGATTCCACCATGTATCCACATGATGCTTTGGACTAAACCACCACTTTGGCCACTATTCCCCTTTATGTGCCATCTTCTCTATAGGAAAATAAACTTCCTGAGGGCAGAGCCTGTCTTACTTTTTGTATTCATATCCCAAGCCTGTCAGTGTATGTTTTTTTTTCTCCCTTCCTTCCTTCCTTCCTTCCTTCCTTCCTTCCTTTCTTCCTTCCTTCCTTCCTTCCTTCCTTCCTTCTTTCCTTCTATCCTTTTTTCCTTCCTTCTGCAGTGTGTTCCATTGTGGGACTGTTCTAAGTGTTCAACTAATTTTAGTTTAACAGGAAATTATGAAGTCTCCCCTATGATTTAAGTGCTGGACTGGGCTGGGCAGAAGAATATAAAGATGAACAATAAACTACTACTAACCTCAAGAAACTTGAAGTCTACTGAATATACATTCACAGAATTATTTAGAAGTTCTTCTTTATGGTTAATGAGTCTTTTTCCCTCTAGCTTCTATCCACCAATGTAAAATATTTAAATATATAATGAAAAACTTCAGAGGCGACAAAATAAATTCATTATTCAAATTATTTTTAAAAAATACATACCATAATAACTAACATTTATATAGCACTCGCTTTATGTCAGGCGCTGTGCTAAGCACAATTATAATCTCATTTGATCACAACAACCCTGGAAGATAGGTGCTTTTATTACCCCCATTTTACAGATGAGTAAACTGAAGTAAACAAAGGTTAAGTTACTTGCCCAGGATCACACTAGAAAGTGTCTGAGGCTGGATTTGAACTGAGGTCTTCCTGACTCCAGATCCAATACACTCTCTCCTAAGTCACAAAAACATAAAATTATAAAGTAATAAAAACTGTTTGGGGTTTGTATTTGTTGCTTGCAATCCATCAGTCACTTCATCTGGAACAGGAGCCTTCAGGGACTATTCTCTTGCTTTTACCACTGCTAACTTCTGATCAAGAACTAGTGGGGAAAATGTTGCTATTTTGGATGAGACAGTATTGAGGGATCCTAAGGAAAATGAATAACTCAGGCTCAAAGTAGAAGTGTTGGCATCATCCTACTACAAGGTTCACATTGGTGAGGGTGACCTGCAGAATACATTGATAGTGGTTGGTAGAGAGGCGGCAAACTGAAAACTACTGATCTCATGGAATGATGTTACATTAAGTGCCTCCTCCCCCAACCCACCACCTACCACGCCCACTCCCTTAGTAGCTCTTTGAATACTGTTATGAAACAGGCAGGTGGAGGATTTGGCTGCTCATGGTTTGGTTTTCACTCATTCAGTGAATCATCTATTAAGCACCCATCATGTATTCTGTACAGATAACTTATGAACATGACATGACTACCCTCAAGTAGCACACAGTCTATTGGCAGCAACAAGATGGGACACATGAGCACTTGTAGTATATAATTTTTAAGTTGATATTAGAGCGACAGCTTGGAAGGGTGATGGGGGGGGGCGGAGAATTTGTGATCAGGAAGAACTGGATTAAAATCCTTTCTCTAGTATTTACTAGCTGTGTGATCCTGGGCAAGTCATTTGATTTCTCTCTGCCTTAGTTGCTCACCTGCAAAATGGTGATGATAAGTGATGAGGCTCAAATGAAATGATGAGTGTCAAATGCCTGATGAACCTTAAAGCATCATATGATAACTGTCAACTAATATTATTAATAAAATTAATGATTGTTAAATGACTGAATGAACAAATGGGCCCAATACAAAACAGAATAAGATGGAAGGTATGAACCAGGTGCTTTAGAATTCATAGGAGGGAGAGATTCTTTCTGATTGGAGTCTGATCAAGGCAGACTTCATGGAGATGGATGGATAGGAATGGTATTTTAGCTATATCTTGAAGGATGAGCAGGATTATCCCAGGAAAATATTTTGGGATAAGTGTGGCAAGTCTCATAGAGACCAAAGTGAACAAAAGAAAACCATCTCAGTAATTTCTACCAGGCTAATTCAGGTACTCATTGAGAAATTCACATTCACGGCTGTTACAAGGGAGAGCTCCATCCCCAATGGTGAGGGGATGTAGTAATAGTTGCACTCCAACCAGGACTTAAGCTCCAGCTTCTCATTGACTGTACTTGTTTTAAGTGCTTTTGCATGTGAGATCTCAGGAAGGGACTTGTAAATGGAAGGATTCATTGTCACTTCTCTCTGAACTATTTGCTAACTTCAAGAATCCTCTGAATGCCAACTCCAATGTCTTTGGAATTGCTGTCTTTGTCAGGGGCTGTGTGAAAAATGTCATGCAGCAAGTGAAGGCGGAAAATTGAATCCCTCTTTGCTTATTCTTCACAAAAGGTGACAATGACCAGAAAACATTATTTTCCTTCAGTACAGTTTTGAGGAAGAAAAAAAAAATCCAACTGCTGAAGGAGATATTTGTAAAGTGTGTGTGTGTGTGTGTGTGTTGGGGGAGAGGGGTCCTGCTAACACTGACAGTAGAATTTATAATTGGCGTGAGAAACTATGTAGAAGCATTGGCACAGAGGATTCAATGAAAAGTACTCAGTCAAGCTCCAAAAACTTAAACGAAGGTTATTAAAATGTGGGGAGATTTCAAAAGAAAATGTTCATGTTTTATTCTTTTGAAATGTGTAGGCAGAAAGGAAAGAGTCCTTATATCCTTAGCTGTCCTTTGCACCAGGGCTGTCAAATTCCAGTAGAAACAGAGGCCACTAGATCACACATAAGGACCTCTGTGGGATGCATATCGACAGCTTTAAAATGTACTGTTGTCTTTTTTAATGTATTTTGTTAAGTATTTCCCAATTACATTTTAATCTGGTTAGGGACACTTATTTTCCAACTCTGCTTTGCACTATGTACCTGTGAAGATTATTGTGGTCTACAGAATCTATTACTGTTTGACATTCCTTAGCAAAGAGTCCAACTCACTCAGTTGGCAGAGACCTTAGAGGCCATCTATCCTCCAAGTGCAACAATCCACTCTACAGCTTCCCTGACAACCTCTCCTTGAATACCTCTAGTGACAGGAAACTCAACTGCTTTATAAGGCAGTCCATTCCACTGATGGACAAATCTGGATGATGGTCAGGAAGTTTCACCTCCTATGAAGAAAAGTTTTGTCACCCACTGGTCCTAGTTCAGGACTGGGAGGAAATAAGTTTATCCTGATGTTTGGATGAAAATCTTAGACTTCTCTTCTAGAGGCATCTTATAGTCCTTAACCCATTACTTGAAGTTCAGGATTTCCAGACTTTTTGTCATGCTGCTGATCATTTTCAAGATCAGGTTGTCAATGTCTCTTTTAAAATAGGATGCCAGAACCAGGTACATTCTGAACTTCTAGTTTGACCATGTCAAAGAATAGTTAGGCTATAATCCAGAGAGAGAAGCCAAAGCAGGTTAATGGAATGAGAATTCAGTCTGGGGTCAGGATACCAGAGTACCAGTCTTAACTCTTTGCTTAGCTGGCTATGTAATCCTAGGAAAGCCACTTGAAAAGCCTGAGCCTTATTTTCTTAGCTACAAAATAAAGCTAATCATATATGCACTGCCTATCTGAGGGGACAACTACAGATTTATAAAGCTTAACATGTTATAAAAATGGCAGTTCCATCCTGCCATGATCTGTACACTGTACACCTACTAGAAGATACTGGAATATAGAGGAAAGAGAAATGGATTTGAGGTCAGAGGACCAGGGTTGGAATTGTGGCATTCACATTTTGATGCTACGTTACTTTGGTGTTTTGAGAACCATAGGATTCATGAGAATTTGGGTACCCTAGACCCTGAGAACTTAAGATAATCATCACATCACAATGAAGAGGATAGTCTTAGCAACAGGTTATGTGTGCTTTCCAAGATCAGCCTAGCTAACCAAGCATGTGGTATTTCATTTGAACTCCATTTCCTCATCATCAGTTGTCTTTTGGACATCTGGAACAGGGCATCCCACAGGCATCTCAAACTCAACATACACAAAACAGAATTCATTACCTTTCCATCCAAACCCTCCCCTCCACTGAACTTCCTTAACTCCTCATTCTTACTCAATTCACATATCGGATCTGTTTTCAAGACTTGTCGTTTCTACTTTCACATACCTTTCACTCATATACATGTGTGTGCATGCACACATATAACACATGTGTGTGCATGCATTTTATATTAGCCTACATATATGTGCATGCATATATATACATGATGTACACGTACAAAAGTATTCATGCATTCAAATTCTTTTTTTTGAGGAGGGAGGGCCATGCAATTGGGGTTAAGTGACTTGCCCAAGGTCACACAGCTAGCAAGTGTTAAATGTCTGAGGCTAGATCCAAACTCAGATCCTCTTGATTCCAGGGCTGGTGCTCTATTCACTGTACAACCTAGCCACCACCTATGTATGCATATTCTTACAGATATATACATATAACACATGTGTGCATACAATATACAGTGCTCATACCTCCATGTGTATATGCACAAATATGTGCACACGCATGCACGTGTGTATGATATGTACACTGTGCATATAATATACGTGTGTGAGTATATGTGACGTGTGTGCCTATTGTGCATATTGTATGTATATATACTGTTATATACATATGCATATACATATACGTGGGTATCTACATACCCATAACTATCTTTTTTAGTTTTATTTTAATTTATAGGATAAAACAAGAATTTTCATAGCATAGTCCAATAAAAAAGATGACCATACCTGAAACTTCAAATTATTATGCACAACTTGCTATTCCTTTCAAATATACATAAAAATTATCATGTAAATTTTTTTCCTTGCCTCTCTTCCCTCCACATCCCACCCTGGAGATGGCTACCATTAGACACAAATAGGTGTATGCATGTGTACATTTATACATGTATATGTATATATACATATATGTAACTTATTCTATACATGCTACCATTTTTCCATTTTTTTCTTTGGATACAGATACAGTCTTTCTTCATATGTCCTTTATAGTTAATTTGAGTATTTATAGTAGAAAAATTAACTTATTCACTCAAAGTCATTCTTAAAACAATATTGCTGTTACTGTATGCAATGTTCTCTTGGTTCTCTTCATTTCGCTCTTTATTATCTCATGCAAGTCTTTCCATGTTCTTCTAAAATCATTGAGGTATATGTCTATATTACATATGTACATTGTGCATGTATATTATATGTACATGTGTATCATATGTTTATATAGTCTACACACATACATGTATTTGTACATATACATATACATTTATGTACCTATATATGTAATTTTCATATATGTGTGCCTTTCACATATGTGGTGTGTATGTGTGCGCTTCTCTTTGTTCACACAGCCAATATTGACTTTCAATATCTCTTAGGCTCACATCACTTCTTACCTGAAGCAATGGCTTCCAGCCACTGTCCCTGTCTCAAGTCTCTCCTTGTTCTAATCTATCCTCCCCACTCAGCTGCCAATGTGATTCTTCTGAAGTGCACATCTAATATGTCATCCTCTTACTCAGTAAACTCTAGTGGTTTCTTATCACCTCTCGGATCACATATAAATTTCTCTGATTGGCATTCAAATCTCCCATTAGTCTGGCCCCTTCCTATTTTTCCAGTTTTCTTATCCGTTTACTCCCCTTTACACACTTTCTGACTCAGCTACACCGGCTCATTTGGAAGTCTTAGGAAACATCCTGCCATCTTGGTCTCTGTGTCTTGGTGCTGGCTGTTCCCATGCTCTTTCTTCTCACCTCCACATTTTAGTTTTCCTGACCTCCTTCAAGACTAAACTCAAAAACCAACTTCTGCAGAAAGCTTGGACATCTAGCTCTCAGTGTTCTCCCCTCTGAGTGGGAAGTTACTCTGCATCTGTATCTCGCATGGATGTAATTGCTCACATATTGTCTCTCCCAATTTTATGGGAGGTCCTTGATAGGAGGGGATGCTATTGTTTTTCTTTGTATCCTCATTGCTTAGCACAGTGCCTGACACATAGTAGGCACTTATAAATAATTGTCAAAAAATAAGAAAATGGAGCCCTAGACTTACTGTGGCCTCTTCCTGCTTCTGCAGTGATGACAACAGAGCAGCTGAAAATGAGGTAAATGAATCACAGTTTTTAGATTATCTAAACCAGTGATTCTCAACTTTCCTAATGCCGCGACCCTTTAATCCTCATATGTGGGCATATCTGCATGTAGGTGGACCAGACCCGCCTGGAGACAGATAAAGGAGTGGTATCTCAGTTCCTAAGACCATCGGAAATATGTGTTTTCCGATGGTCTTAGGTGACCCCTGTGACCCCTGTGAAAGGGTCATTTAACCCCCAAAGGGGTCATGACCCACAGGTTGAGAACCACTGATCTAAACTATCAAGGCCACATGGAGCCCTCTAGGTCCTCAAGTGTGGCCCTTTGACTGAATCCAAACATCACAGAACAAATTGAAGGGTTTACTCTATAGAACTTGGACTGAGTCAAAAGGCTGTACCCAAGGTTTATTATAAACTTTGATTTAACTGTTTTGCTACAAATGTGATATTCTTGTCCAATGATCATTGAGGGGGCATATTACTAAAGAAACTGAATTCTATTCATCTTAGCATTCTTTCCATAAATGAAACCAGAAGCAGAATGAAGTTGCAGCTAAATGTAAAATGCCTAGCAGATTTTCCTTGGAAAAGCAAATTAAAGAGTTGATAGAGTTGGGTTTTTTCATGAATCCAAAGACAATAGGAAACATCATTTTGTGGGACATTTGGTCATTTTATATTACTTCACTAATGATAACTATTTGCAAAATAGTTACCATGAAAATAATTACAGCTTATTTACCAACATCGATTGGAGAAGATAAAGATCAATTCTATGAAGGAATCCAATTAGAACCTCCAAATTAAATCAACATATACTTTGTAACTCAATGAGTTCAATGTAAAGATGGGAATAGGTGGTATGGCAAGAAACATAACGGAAAATATGAATCGGGAATAAAGAACCTACAAGTATATGTCAAGACTCGCTTGCTGTGTGCTGGACACTGTGCTAAGTGCTGGGCATAGGAAGGAAACAGGACCTGTGCTCAGTGACATGACACTGTAACTGAAGGGTAGGAGACCCCATATAAAAACCAGCACAAGTATACAAGATAAACACAAAGTGAATATAAGAGAGCCTTAGAAGAGAAGGCACTAGCAGCTGTGGGAGCGAGGAAAGGCTTCCTGAAGGAAGGGGGCTGAAGGTGAGTCATAAAGGAAGCCCTAGACTCTAGAAGTGGGAGGTGAGGGGGAAGGGCACTCCAGGCAAAGGGTGCAACCACTGAAAAGGCAGGGAGAGAGGAAATAGAGCCTTATGCATCAGAAACAGCAAGCAGACAAATATAACTGCAGCCTACAGTCCCTGGGGAAAGTTATGTGTTAAATACTATCAGGACAGCAAGGAGAAAGATGGGAAGCACTTTAAACGTCAGTCAGAGGAATTCCTATTTACTCCTATAGGTAATAGCTATGGAGTTTATTTAGTAGCATCATTACCTAGTTAGATCTACACTTCAGGAAAAATCAATTTGGCAGCAGTACAAAAGGTAGATTGGAGAGGGTAGAGACTTGAGACCAGGAAACTAAATAGAAGTGTATGTAGGTAAGAGGTGATAAGGACTTGAATGAGTGGAGTTCAAGTACAAGTGGAGATAAAAGAACATATGCAAAATTTATTGGTGAGAAAGAATTGGTGATGGAATGAATGGGTAGGGTGAATGAAAGAAGGAACAAGGAGGATGCTGAAACTGTAAACTTGGGTGACTGGAAAAAAATAGAGGAGGGGTGGGTAGGTGGTGCAGTGAATAGATCACCAGCCCTAGGGTCAGGATGACCTAAGTTCAAATCCAGCCTCAGACACTTAACACTTACTAGCTGTGTGACTTTGGGCAAGTGACTTAATCCCAATTGCCCTGCCTTCCTCCCTCCAAAAAGCAAAAAAAAAAAAAAAACATACAGAAGATCCACACAGTGATACGCTAGGGATAAATATATAAGGTATCTGAAAGAATAGAATATAATGAAGATTGGGGGGCAAGAAGCAATCTCAAAATTTCAACAAAAATGACTGAAAAATACCAATCACTGATGATCTTTGTACCTACTTTCCCATCTATCTAACTCTTTAACACAAACTTCTATAAATGACTAAAGGGGTGGAGTAGGGACCAAGATGTCAGAGAAAAGGCAAGGACTAATCTGAGTTATCCCAAATTCCCCTCTAAACAACTTTAGACAATTCCTCAAAACAAATTCTGGCTAGTAGAACCTACAAAAGGACAGGGTGAAGGAACTTTTCAGCCCAAGACAACTTAGAAGGTCTGCATGAAAGGTCTGTCAGTAGCGGGTGAGAGTAGAGTACAGTCTGGCCAGAACAGGCCTGGCTCCAGCAAACCAATAGTGGGCCTTGGGGATGACTGAATCAGTGACAGAAGCAGCAGTAGCCATAGCTTCTGGAGCCCTCAGTGAACAGAGGGTAAGGGGGTTCCTTTGCTGGCATTGGATGAGGGACTCCATTATATTGCACATTGTGGATCATGCTGATAATCCTGGGTCAGAGGCCCAGGGTGAGGAGGAGTGCTAGCACACCAGAGTTTATGGCCAGAGGGGAGCAGTGATCTTGGTCAGAGTTCCAGCCCAGAAAAGAGTTCCTATGGTCACCCAGACCAGAGCACAGGCCAGGAGAGTAGTAAACACATCTCTAATTAGAGTGTACCACCTTGGAGGAACTATAAATTTACAGAACCCTAGAACTACCTCTAAGAAAAGCTGCACAAAAAAACAAAAAAATTGAAGTTTGGGACATTGCCCCCTCCATCCCAGGGGCAAAGCCCAACATTAACATCAAGTTAAAGTCAAGAAATAGGTTGGAAAATGAGTAAACAAAAAAAAGAAACTGACCATAAAAAGTTACTATGTTGACAGGAAATATCAAAACACAAACTCAGAAGACAGCAAAGTCAAAACTGCTACCTCCAAAGTCTCAAAGAAAATGTGAAATGGTCTCAGGCCCAAAAAGAATTCTTGAAAGGACTCAAAAACTATTTAAAAAGTCAAATAAGAGAGGTAGAGGAAAAACTTGGAAAAGAAATGAGAGTGATACCAGAAAATCATGAAAAATGAGTAAACGACTTTGTAAAAGATGCAAAAAAAAGAATAAAGAAAATGATACCTTAAAAAAAAACACAGAAAAGGTCAAATGGTAAAAGAGGCACAAAAATTCACTGAAGATAAGAAATACTTAAAAAGTAAAATTGGTCACATGGAAAAAGAGGTGCAAAAATCCACCAAAGAAAAAAATTCCTTAAAAAATAGAATTGGTGGGGGCGGCTAGGTGGCACAGTGAATACAGCACTGGTTCTGGAGTCAGGAGGACCTGGGTTCAAATCCAGCCTCAGACACTTAACACTGCCTAACCATGTGACCTTGGGCAAGTCACTTAATGCCAATTCCCCTGCATTCCCCCCTTCAAAAAGCAAATAAAATAAGATAAAATAAAAATAAAAAAGAAAGGACCTGGAGCAATGGGTCACAGGAATATTATTTTAAAAAAAAATAGAATTGGAAGGGAGGCTAGGTGGTGCAGTGAAGAGAGCACCTGCCCTGGCATCAGGAGGACCTGAGTTCAAATCCAGCCTCAGACACTTAACAGGAAACTAGCCATTTGACCTTGGGCAAGTCACTTAACCCCAATTGCCCTGCCTTGCCCCCTGCAAACAAAAAATAAAATAAAAATAAAAAATATTTAAAAAAGGAATAGAATAGGTCCAATGGGAAAAAAGTTACAAAAGCTCACTGAAGAAAATAATTCCTTAAAAATTGGAATTGAGCAAATGGAAGTTAATGACTCCATGAGATTAAAAAAATAAAGCAAACTCAAAAGAATGAAAAAAATAGAATAAAATGTGAAATATCTCAGTGGAAAAAACAAATGTCCTGGAAATAGATCCAGGAGAAATCATTTAAGAATTATTGGGCTGCCTGAAAGCCACAAAATAAAAGAACCTAGACATCATCTTTCAAGAAGTTACCAAAGAAAACTGTCTTGATATTCTAGAATAAGAGGATAAAATAGATATTAAAGGAATCTACCTATCACTTCTTGAAAGAGATCCCAAAATGAAAACTCACAGGAATATTATAGTCAGATTCCAGAACTTCCAAGTCAAGGAAGGAATATTGCAAGCAGACAGAAAGAAACTAGTCAAGTATTGTGGAACTACAATTAGGATCATACAAGATGGAGCTGCTTCTACATTAAAGGAGTGGAGGACTTGGAATATAATATTCCAGAGGGCAAAAGAGCTAGGATTATAACCATGAATCACCTATCCAGCAAAATTGAGAATAGTTGTTGAGGGGGGAAATGGACATTCAAAGAAATAGAGAATTTCTAAGCATTCCTGATGCAAAGCTGAATAGAAAATTTGGCTTTCAAATACAAGAATCAAAAGAAGCATAATCATAAAGGGATTCAATAAGGTTAACATCTGCATATGAAAAGATGATACTTGTAACTTCTAAGAGCTTTTTTTTAAAAAATTAAGGCAATTGGAAGGAGTATACATAGAAAGCATAGTGGCAAGTTGAATATAATGGGATATCTAAAAGAATAAAATTGAGGAGTGAGAAAGAGGAATGCCCTGGGAAAAGGGGAATGAGAGAAGTATAAGGGGGTAAATTATCTCACATGAAAGTGGCATACAAAATAGGGCTTTTATAGAGCAGAGAGAAATGGGAGTGTAGTGAGCAATACTTGAACCTCATTCTCATCAGAACTGGTTCAAAGAGGAAAGACTCAGGTATAGAAATCTATCTCACTCAATAGGGAGATAGGAGAGTAAAGGGACAAAAGATATGGGGTGAGAAATAAAGGGGAAGGGAGATTGGGGGAGGCAGTGTTCAGAAGCAAGACAGGCTTTTGGGGAGGGACAGGATAAAAAGAGAGAGAGAAGGATAAACAAAGGAAACTAGGATAGAGGAAAATCTAGTTAGTGACCATAACTGTGAATGTGAATGGGATAAGCTAAATCAAAGAACAGAAAGAAAGCAGAATGGATTGGGAGCCAGAATGCAACAATATGTTGCACATAAGAGATATACTTGGGACAAAAAGACACACTGAATTGAAATTTAAGGTTTCTATTATGTTTCAGCTAAAGTGAAGAGGTCAGGGGTGGCAATCATGATCTGAGACAAAGCAAAAGCAAAAATAGACCTAAATGAAAGAGACAATCTGAGAAACTACATTTTTTTCTAAAGGGTGTCATAGACAATAAAGCAACATCAAAAAATTTTACAGCTAGTTTCTCTGATAAAGGCCTCATTTTTCAAATATATAGGAAATTGATGCAATTTAAAAAAATAAGAGCCATTCCCCAATTGATAAATTATCAAAGAATATAAATAAGTAGCTTTCAGAAGAGGAAATCAAAGCTATCTATTAGTGATATGAAAAAATACTCCAAATTGCTATTGATTAGAGAAAGGCAAATTAAAACAACTCTGAGGTACCACCTTACCCCTATCAGAAATGACAGATGCTACAAGGGATGAGGGAAAATAGGTACATTAATGAGCTCCTGGTAGAATAGTGAACTGATCCAATCATTCTGGAAAACAATCTGGAACTATGGCCAAGGGGTACAAAACTATACATATCCTTTAATCCAGCAGTACCAGTACTAGGTTTGTACTTCAAAGAGATTAAAGGAAAAGAAAAAAGACATATTTGTACAAAAATATTTAAAGCAGCTCTCTTTTGTGGTAGCAAAGAATTGGAAATAGAGGGGATACTGGATGTTCATCAACTGAGGAATGACTGAACAGGTTGTGGAATCTGATTGCGATGGAACATCATTGTTCTATATGAAATAAAAAGGGAGATGTTTTCAGGGGGAAAAAATGGCAAAACCTACATGAGCTGATGCAAAGTGAAGTGAGAGGAATTAGAATATCATTTTACACAGTAACAACAATAATGTAATATAATAATGTAATGATGATCAACTGCGAAAAACTCGGCCACTCTGATCCATCCAATAATCCAAGACAATTCCAAAGGACTCCTGATGAAAAATGTTATCTAGCTCCAGAGAGAACTGATAGACTCTGAGTACAAACTGAAATATAATTTTCTTGCTTTTTTAATTATATGCCTAATATGGAAATAGGCTTTATAAGATTTCACATTTATAATTAATATCATATTGCTTGCCTTCTCAGTGGGCAGGGGAGGTGGGGAAGGAAGGGAAAGAATCTGTAATTCAAAATTTAAAAAGAAAAGAATGTTAAAAATAAACAATTAATTAATTAAGGCAGTAGGACATTGTGATAAATATAACAGAGATAACCTTATCTGATGACACTGATCATAAATGTGAAGTGAGACTTGATTAATCACAGTAAAACAAGGAAATATGCTCACGAAAAATATTCACTGTCATAATGGAGATCCACTGCAGCATCCAAGAGGAATTCCTTATGGGTGTAAAGACCCATCAGATGTTCCTGTTTGTGAGTGGCATAGTGCTTTTAGAATCAAGCTACAGAATATCATAAATCTCTCTGCAAGGGATCTATAACCATTCAAAAGAATTTAGCCTAAACATCTACACAGGAAAGACAAAGTGGATAAAGAATGGCTATTGTTCAGATTACGAGATTCAAGATTGCTAAGCCCAAAAGAACAAAACGAAATTTAACTTAAATAAATGTAAAGTCCTGAAGTAGGGACCAACAGAATGGTATAGCCCTGGTTTGGCAGCAATTACTTTGGAGAAAAATATGGTTAGTTTCATTGACCACAGCTTTGTATAAGCCAAGAGTATGATGCAAATCCTAAATAAGGAAGTGAAGATAAGGCACAAAGTTAGCTCAGAATTAGATTACACTAACAATAAGGCTTAGAGCAAAGACACGGGAATGGGAGATGGGTTGTGAATGAGTAAACAGTTAATAGGCCAGTTTGATTGGACCATAGAGCACATGAAGGAAACAAGAAAAAAAGCTTAGAAAGGCAAGTGAGAGTCAGATTATGGAGGACTTTAAATGACAGGCTAAGGATTCATAACTTTTTCCTAGAGGAACAGATTATTCTGATAAACATCTGAAAAAATCTCCTTTGTCTGTTACTCAAACAGCTTAAATTGGTTTAACATGTTTGATTAGGTTGTGAAATAATCTCATTGCTTTAAAAACTTGAATTTTAAGATGCTAAATCAGAACAAGAGAAACTAAGTTAATTAGGATCAGCTGGGGGCATAGACACTGACATCATGTGCTCCAGTCTCTAGTATAAATAGTATATCAAAATCATGTCAGGAAGAACCAAAAACAGGGAGTTTTTGTTGTTGGTGGTGGTGGTGGTGATGGTGGTGGTGGTGGAGGTGGTATTTTTTTTTCCTCCAAAACATCAGATAGAGTTGAGAATTTAAGCAAGCAAGCTGTTTGGATTTTTTTTTTCTTAAAGGAAGAATCAGTCTAAGGAAACTTAGTGGAGATATTAGTGTTACTAGAAAGAAGCATAATAATGCTGATCAATTATTTACTACTTTACCTAAATACAGAAAAACAAGGTATATGTTGTCAATCTGCCCATGACTTAATATGTCAGTTCTAAGAAGTTATCTAGGGTGCTGAGAGATTAAGAGGCTTGCCCACATTCACATTGTCAGTAAACATGTATGGAGGCATTGGAAGCTAGGTCTTTCTTATTGGAAGTCAAACTCTCTACCCACACTGCCCTCTTAAGTATTTTAATAGACAAAGGAACAACAAACAAGAAAAGCACAAAAAGAATTATGAAAGGAAGTGAGGTTAACTAAGTAAGTGTTTAAAACTGGCATTTTATTATAGTTAAATATTGACAGACAGATAGATACATAGATAGACAGACAGACAGACAGATAGACAGACAGACAGACAGATACATAGATAGACAGACAGACAGATAGACAGACAGACAGATAGACAGATAGATAGATGCATATACATATACACACACACATACATATCCTTTGTACTTAAGTACTTAAAAATTCTTCCCTCTTCCCCTTTTCTTTTTTTTACTAGGTATCATTTTTTAAACTGGCATCTCCTTGTGACACTGTGACTCATGTGTCACCACAGTCTTCAGGAAAATCACAAGTCCAGGTACCCTAAGGAAAAGGGGAAAAATGCAAGGGGGAGAGGGAGTTCAGCTGTAATATATTTCCAGTAAAGTCCTATGCTTGAGACACAGCACAAAAAGAAATCTTTGAGATCATGTAAGGCTTGAAAATGACTTGGGTCAGCCATGAAACAACACTCAGTTGTGCACTGATACCCCCAACACATTAAAAGAATCAGAGACAGTCTCCAGCACCAGTAAAACCTGGACAAAAATCCAGAGGCTAAGAAGGTACATACGGTTTGCTATTTGCCCCCAAGGAAAGAAGCCAGCCCGGCACAGAAGAAATCAGGGATCCATCATAGAAGTATACGGTGTTGTGAAATCTTTATTTTCTAAAGCATAAGGGGAGTTGATTCTGGGGATTTCCCCTCACTAAATTCGATGAGCATATCTCCTCCTAATCTAAGCAGGGGTCAACAGATCAAATCCAGTGGGAAGCCTATTTTTAAAAAATGAACTAAGTATGGTTTTTACATTTTTAAATACAATAAAATTTTGTTCAAAAGTGTAAAAAGCTCACCTATAAAAAATAGCAGGTTGCTGAATTTGGTCATACTTTGTCTGCCCTTGCTAGAGTATGGATATGTCCACCGACACTTCAAGTGGACAAAAATAATTTCTGATTGATTTTCATAGGCTGTTGCTGTTATTGTTCGGTCATTTCAGTCAGGACTCTTTGCAACCCTATTTGCAGTTTTCTTAGCAAAGATCCTGGAGTGGTTTGCCATTTTCTTCTCCAACTCATTTTACAAATGAAGAAACCAAGGCAAACCAGGTTAAGATCACACATTTCTAACCGATTGTCCCAAACACTTTTATTAAGACATAGTTTAAGTAAACTAATTGCACAGCTAGTAAGTGTCTGAGGCCAGATATGAATTCAGAAAGATCAGTCTTCCTGACTCCCAGTCTGGCATTGCGCACTACGGTGCCACCTAGGTACTCCTCCAGAGCCTGAGGCTGCCCCTAAAATGTTAGATTCCTTGGGACTCTTAGGAAGCTATACCCAGGAAGGAGGAACCATTCACACCTTGCTTTCATCCTATCTGTCTTTTCCTTTGCACTGTTATCTGAGATATATAAATGTATGTGGGATGGCAGGAGAGTAATGGTCAGAATTTCATGATAAGGTTGATTTACTGAAGTTCACATGGACTAGGAAAAGAGTTTAGGAGCAATGATTCTGAGCCTCTGCCTTCTAGTTGGAGGAAGATGGAAATTTCTTTCTAAAATAATCTTTTTAGTGCTCCAAATATGAATGTGGCACCACTTGGATTTAGGTCACTGGGGTCAGAGGTAGGTAGTGCTGGAGCGCTAACCATCTCTTGAGAGCTGATTGTTAAATTTTTATTGTGAGAATTTACACTCTGGACATTGGCAAATGCTACAAATCTGGCTTTGATTTGTTTTGTTAATTATCTGAACATAAGAAAGTGATGGAGAAAATGTTAATGAAGAATTTAAACTTAAAAGTGGATGCTGGGTACTTTTTTTTTTCTGGAAAGCCAGTTGTTAAACATTTACTAGCATACCCCTGGTCACAGCATAGGTAATCTCTTTCAGTGGGTTTAAACTAGGAAATGTTTACCCAGATCTCTGGGTATTTCAGACAAATATTACTTATAAAAACCCCAAATTACCTGGGGAGGGGGGGGGGGAACTGATCTTGAGGTCCTTTCCTCTAGCATTTACTGTTTATACATACACATTATCTGGCCTCCAAACACTAGGTTATTTGCTATCTGCCCATATTCTGGTGAAGTAAAAAAAAAAAGCAATAGAATCCTCCAAGCCATTATCCTCTTCCCCATTATTCTGTCTGTCTCTAGTTCTTTATACATTCTCTATCCAACAAATAATAACAATACTTACAATTTCTAGGTTCAGTTAGTTGGCACAGAGGATAGAGTGCTGGGCCTGGAGTCAGGAAGACTCATCTTCCCAAGTTCAAATCTGACCTTAGACACTTGCATGACCCTGAGTAAGTCACTTCACCCTGTTTGCCTCAGTTTCTGCATCTGTAAAATGAGCTGGAGAAGGAAATGGCAAACCACTCCAGTATCTTTGCTAAGAAAATGCCAAATGGCCTCATGAAGAGTCAGACACGACTGAAACAACTTAATAACAGTAATTCCTGCAGTATTTCACAATTTACAAAGTGCTTTCTTCACAACAATCTTGCAAGGTGTTATTATCTCCACTTTACAGATGAAAAAAGTGGGATTAAGCAACTTGTCCACAGTATCAGCACCAAGACTCAGTCCCAGACCTCCTGGTTCCAAGTCCAGTACTTTTCTCCCTCCTCCATATTCATCCACAGTAGTAATTATTTAGGAATAAAGACTTTTGAGCTAGAAGGGACCTCAGAGACTGCGCAATTTAACACCCTCATGGGGGTGTTGAGGAAACTGTGCCTCAGAGAGAGTAAGTGACTTGCCCAAAGTTACCCAAGCAGTAAGCAGCAGAGACAGAATTTGAACTCTGGTCCTTATATCTCCAAATCCATCACATTTTCCCATGTTCCATGCTTCTAAAATGGATGTATCATTGCTGCTATTCTACAGTAGTTACTGAAGTTTTTTTTTTCCTAACTGATTGTCCCAAACACTTTTATTAAGACTCAGCATCTGCTTAATAGATATATCCTATTACACAGTTGTTGTTAAGTGTATGGGCAGAATCTGGCTTAAATGGGAGACACAGTTTAAGTAAACTAATTGCATAAGCATGATCTAAAGCCGGGCTAAACATGGACCTTTGAAAATGACACATGACTTTAATCAAAATCAGGGATCAGGCTGAGAACAAGACAACCACCAGACTGAGTCATGAGAACGCTTTGATTTTTGATTTCACAGCTGAAATTGCTGAAGCCAGCACAAACTGGGGGCTTCCTGTACCCCAGACCCCTCCCGTCCTCTTTCCCCCAAACATCGCACAGGTCAGACTGAATCTGAAACCTACCTGGCTTTGCATGCAGAGAGTATGGGATGTATCTCTTCAGATGAAGTCAGTCGGCATGCTCTCCTTGGTACTCCAAACTGATACAATCAGAGAATGCCACAGCTAGAAAGGATGGAGTATGAAGTAGTAGGAAGATGAACCCTAGACCTGAAATCCAGAGCCCCAGGTTCGAAGACTAGGTCTCTCACCTGCTAGCTACTGTGACCTTGAACAAGTCCCTTCCCTTCCATGACCTCCACTTTTCTGTTCTGTAACATGAGTAGGTTGGATCTTAGATGGACCCCCAAGGTCTGTTCCACTTCTATTATTCATATGTATTGTTTATATCATTCACTTATATTTATCATTCAGTTATATCATTGCTAGATTAACTGGTCCAGTGTTCTCATTTGTTAGAGGAGGAAATTGTAATCCATTTCAACAAGCACTTATTAAATGTTTACTAGGTTCAAGGCAGAAGAGTAATAGTGGAAGCCTGGCCCTGCAGTCAGGAAGATCAGGGTTCAAATTGTTCCGTTGATCCATACTAGCTGTGTGACCACCGACAACTCACTTAACCTCTCAGTGCCCTAGAGAACTCTCTGAATGCAGCAGTGTTGAACCAGTTATCAACTGCATTGATGTAGGGAGTTTCCACACTAGCAGTTCTGCATATCAGTAAAATCATAATCCCTTCCCCAGAGAAGGAGAGGGAAGGGGAAAGAAAAAAGCATTTATATAACATCTATTATGTGCCAGGAATTGTGCCAAGTGCTTTACAAATATTATTTCACTTGATCCTCACAACAACTCTAGGGGAGGGGGTAGATTCCCATTTTACAGTTGAGGAGACTGAGACATACAGAGGTTAAGTGAATTGTCCAGTGAGTATCCTTTGCCAAGGTCTTCCTGACTCCAGGCCCAGAACTCTACCCACCATGCCACCTGGTTGTCTCCCCTAAAGTATGCGCAACATTGACCATATGAAGACAAACTGAGAAGCAGAAAGGTGAAGAGACCTATCCAATATTATACAGCCAAGAAGTATCAGGTCTGGGCTTAGGACTCAAGCCTCCTTCGGTCCAGTGCTTTTTCCATTACAATACCTCTAACTCAGGCCTAGGGTAGGAAAACTATTACCTGCTACCCGTGTGACCTTAGCAACAATAAAAGGAATAGGAAAAGGAACTGGACCTGAAGTTCATGGATTAGGGCACTCCCAAATTAGAGAACTCCCTCTGTGAATACAGGTTAGCACCTTCTCTGCAGAGAATTGCCTAGATGAGCATTGAGAAGACAAGCTACTTGACAAGTGTCACACACTCAGTATGTGTCAGAGGTAGGATTTGAACCTAGATCTTCTGGTTATGAGGGCGACTCTATGTTTACTACAGCTGCTACATTTAAAATAATAACACGAATATATAATAATAAACGTTTCTGTAGTGTTTACGGCTTCATTTGTCTATTTCCAATTCCCACGGTGATCTGGCGACCACTTCCCATAGCTGTCTCCCTCAGAAGTGACGTGTGCAGGCTCTGACACACTGTCCTGTCGTCTGGCACTTTCTTCCCATGTATGCCTGAGGTCCAGTTATCATCTACAGAATAATGAGACCAAATTACCTAACAAATAAATACACTCAAAGTGCATTGTCCTTCAAAATCATCACCTTGCAGAGGCTACCCTTGTTCAAACAGCACGGCCATTTCCAAGAATATTGGAGGAAGTTTTCTTTCTTTGGGAATGAATTGCTTTTGAAGTTCTCACACAAGAGAGCTGGTCTAAGTCCATTCCAGCCATACCTTGCCTTTGACTCAAAGTGGTTTCACTTGATGTGATCACAGGATCAAAGGGCTGGAGCGAAATTCACCAGACTCCCCTCTGAAGCTTCTTGTCTCTTTTGAAAACCAGCAACAATAAGTCTACCATCCCAGAAGTATCAATTTAAAGCTGGAAGGGATCTCAGAGGTCATCTAGTCCAACTCCTTCATTGTATAAATGAGGAAACTGAGGCCCAGAGAGACAGAGGAACTTGCTCAAGGTTATAGAGCCAAGGTCATAAAATGAAGAATGGAACCAGGTCCTTTGACTTCAGATTCCCTTCTTCTTACTGAATCATATTGGTACCATGCTGCCCTTCATCAAAGATGAGGATCTGTCCCCACTGAGAGACCAAGGACATGACATTTATTGAACTAAATCCCCAAAGAGGAATTTCAGAAATGTTTAAAACATTGGACATCTTGAGGAAATAAGGGTCTGCCCTCCCAAGGAGCTTGCTTTCAAGGGGACCACACACACACACACACACACACACACACACACACACACACACACACACACACACACACACGTACACACAAATTCTAGTCTTTTGTTAAAAAGTCAGTCATATTACTTTATATACATGCCTTGATACAGTTGACAACTCACATGAAGTTAGCACTTTAAACTTTACAAAGCACTTTTGCCACAATAACTTGTTGAAGGAGGTGATCCAAATATTATTATCCCCATTTTACAGATGAGAAAATTGAAGCTGAGAGAAACTGATGAGCTTGCCCAGAGTAAGGCAGCTAATGTAGGTCAGGACAGATACTGAAGTCTACAGCAACATCTTTGAGAGCAGGGGATATGCCTCACACATATATACGTGCATATATGTGAACCTATATTATATATCTATATCTATCTATCTATCTATCTATATATATAGATATACATACATACATATACACACACACATATATGCTCTATAGTACCTAGCACAATTCCAAGCACATTGTGGGCATGCAATACATGCTTACATTTGAACTGAACTCAAAATAAGAACCAAAAAAATAGTCATTCTCTCTGTGCTACAAATTGATTCCATTTCCTACAATGTGCTATTTCCTGTTTTGTTGGACCAAATGTTGCACTCTACAAATACAGAAATTGAAAGTAGAGGTATGGGGTCAGTCACACCTCATTCTGTTGTCTTGCCTTTTCTCCAGGGCATCATAACCTGTCCCCTCAGCATACCTAGGGACATGCAGAATGATCATGTGACAGAACTCAACAATAGAAAGCAAGGGTCCTTGGGCTACCTTTAGACAGTATGACATGGGATGGTGGGAGCTACAAAAGTAGTGAAGATGAAGGCTTCTCACTGAAGTCAATCAGACTACTACTTAAGAGTAGTTGAGAAAACTATCATTGATAGTGATCATTGATATCAGTATTAGACCAAATGGGAAAATGTTCCATCACTCCCAGGCTTGCCAGCTCTCTCAACCTCATTGAGAATGTCCTGTGATTGGTGAGCAACACCTGACTTCCAGGTCTGTCTCTCTATTTATCCATATACATATAAGTGTATGTATTTATGTATGTATGTATAAATATATATATGCATATGCATATATATGTGTAGATATATATTATACATATGTGAATGGCCTATATGTGTCCTACACATACATAAATATATTGTGTATATGTATTGTGTTGTACATTTGTATATAAACTGCACATTTTGTGTAAACAATTATATGTAAAATGTATGTAAAATACATTTTTATATAAAATATATATATATATATTTTGTTCTATATATTTGCTATTTATTTTTAATTAAATATAAGTTGCTTCCCTCCAATAGAATGCAAGCTCCTTGAAGGTAAGAACTATTTCATTTTTTGCCTCTATATCTACAGTGACTAGTATAGAGCCATGTACATAATAAGTGTTTGATAAATATTTATTGAATAAAATTTGAATGACATTTCTCCCAGGATATGCCAGAAAATGGAGTCAGGCTCTGTCAGAAAGCAGAATGGCAGTGTGAAGAGAGGGACACCCAGGAATGAGGCTACTCAATGCTGAGAAACAGGGGGATGCAATCAAGCTCCTCCTTACTGTTGTACTCCCTCTAATATGGAATATGCTCAGTTCACCTGACTCATCATCCTCTTCGTGAAGTTTCTTGCTGCTACATGAAGACATCTATATTTTGAGATGAAATCCCCAGCCAACCTCTGAATTCAAAGACCAAAACTGGTGACTATCATAGAAAACTACCAACTTGGTATATGCTTGTTGCCCAAAATGTGTTTTCTCACCTCAGTGAGTTCATGGAGACTAACATCTTTGTTATAACTACAGGTCCTACTGTGATTAATGAATTCACTTTGAAAACTCCAGGAATGAATCACCATTTGCCATGTACTCATTACAATAGCATTAATCATGATAATTGATTGGTTAATTAGCTAATTATGGTTCTAATGGAGATGTCCTGTGTATTTCCACAGGAATTCTGTGATAATCCGATATTAATTAATGCCCAGCTGTACCCTGACGCTGAGAAGCTCTAGAAATGGCTTCCACAAGATTTCACTAGTGTTCTCATGTGATAAGTATTATGGCTTTCTAAATAACTGTTTTGGCCCAGTAGCCAAGTTATCTGGTTAGAAACCATTCAGATTTTAAGGAATATTGCAGGCAAGGGACTTTCCTTGATGAGTGTTTTTAAATTCTCAGGACTACCTTTGCTGGGAGGCCCCTACCAAGCGATCAGGATGAAAGAGGTGATCTCTTAGCCCTCTACCCCAGAAGCAATACTCCTCTGGGAATGGGGGAAAAGTTATGTCCCAAGGAATTTCGTATTTTGAAGGAAATTATTGTAACACATGAAACAACTATTGCACAAGATTAAATCTATTTACGTGTGAACTGGAGGGCAGAGACCCAAAATGTTATGAGACACCAAGAATGGAGAGATCATAAAACTCGGAGTAATCTATGAAAGCTTCATGGAGGAGGTAGGGCTGGACCTGGACCTTGAAGGTAAGGAAACCAGATAGAAAGGGAAGAACATTCTAACTGAGGGCAGCAAAGCAATCAAAGCTTTGCAAGCTAGAAAAAAAAATAGCATTTGAGGAATAGAGTAAGTATGTTGCTCAATCATTTTCAGTCATGTCAGACTCTTCATGACCCCATTTGGAGTTTTTTTGGCAGAGATACTGAAGTGCTTTGCCATTTCCTTCTCCAGCTCATTTTACAGACGGGGAAACTGAGACAAGCAGGGTTAAGTGACTTGCCCAGGATCACACAGCTAATAAGTATCTAAGACCAGATTTGAACTCAGGAAGATGAATTTTCCTGACTCCAGGCCTGGTACTCTATCTACTGCATCACCTAGCTGCCCCAGAAGAAGTATACTATCTGGCTGAAGAGACCCAAATTTAAGAGAGCAGAGGGAGTCAAGACAATACAGAGTGTTTTGAATGCCAGGATGAGGAATTTGGATTTTTATCTGACTACTAAGGACCCAAGCCTATGAGCACTTTGCATGTGTATAGATAGAGGTTGAATATGGAGATGAGCGTGAGCAGAGACCCCAGGTCATGGGTGCTGGAAAGGTTATGGCTTGATCTTGGTAGGGTACAGTCTTGGGCTGAATCTAAGAAGATAATACTCAACAGGGATAAATTCAAGTTAGTCTTATACTTGGATTTAAAAAATCAACTACACAGATATAAGCTAGGGGAAGGATGTTAGTTTGTCTGAAAAAGCTCTGAGGGTTTTAGTGGACCACAGATACTATACAAGTTAGCCCTGTGATGAAATGTCCAAAAATGGTAACACAGTCATTTTGTGCACATATAACTGGATAAGGGGGACTGGCCCACTCTCAGCCAGAGCCGACATGAAAACAAGACTGTATGGCAGAACTGTGGGGAGACAGAACTCTCCCTTGCTCTGTGAGAGGGCAGCCAGAGCACTGACTACATGCCCCCAAGGACTGCACTGATTGGCCAGTTCCTGTTACATACTTCATTCACTCTCAGCTTCATGCAGGCAGTTCAGGGTGGAAAAAAAAGGTCAGCCCCCTGTTACAAATAAATGCAAAACACATCTAGGGCAGGCCTACACAAGGATGTTTTCCTCTACCTTTTTTGTTGGCTCCTGAAATCCTTTGGCAGACCACAGGTTGTGCGGGCCTGATCTAGAGGGATAGCACAGGTCAGTTAACTGCTAACAAAAGAGTTGGTTGCCTTATTTACTCAAAAGGGCTGTTCAATCATCTTTCAGTTGTGTCCAGCTCTTCATTTTCCCATTTGGGGTTTTCTTGGCAAAGATACTAGTTTGCCATTTCCTTCTTCAGCTCATTTTTACAGATTAGGAAACTGAGGAAAACAGAGTTAAATGACTTGCCCAAGGTCACACAGCTATTAAGGCACTCTATCCACAGCCATCACCTAGCTGCCTGTCAATAGGGCAATAGGGGACCACTAAAGATTCCTGAGCAAAGGAGTGACATGACCATCTCTATACACAAGGAATAATTAGCCTAGAAGGATGGATTAGTGTGAGAAGAGTGTGAAGGTAGGAAGACCTCTAAGGAGGCTATTGTAATATAATGCAGATTGGTAACAATAAGAGACTCTGCTGGTATGGTGGCCCTGGGAAGAGAGAGCCAGGGGCAGATTTAAGAGATGCTGAAGAGTTGGAATTGATAGGCCTGATAAGAACGGTTGTGAGGGATAAGGGAGAGGAAACCAAGGTCTAAGATAGCTCCAAAGTTTGCCATGTGGGAAGTCAGGAGAATAGCAGTGTTACAAATAGAGACAGGGCAGCCAGAAAGAAGAAACAGGTTTAAAAGAAGAGATAAGACCCTCCCCCTCCCCCAGATTGCATGCCTGGCCAGTAACGTGGATAAATGTTTACAGGGGTTTGAACTGGGAGGGGTGGGACAGAGGGTGAAGAAAGTCATCTTATCAAATACCGGAGGGTCAGGAATGCTGTGGAATAGTAGCAGAGGGGAGACATCTCTGAAATCCCTCCTCCTTCACTCCCTTTGTTCTGTACTCACCTCTCAGCCAGCTGTTTGGAAAATGGGCAGTCAGGAAGATAGGAGGAAGACAGGGAGCGAGTGTGCGTGGGGGCTGGGGGTGGGGGAGCCCCAGTGCTCTGATTCTTGGCTCAGGGAAGCATTTTATTGGATTTGTTACCCTTTGATGCTGATTAAGCCCATGGGGTAGAAGAAGCCAACTCAAGAGTGAGTTGAGGGGGGTGGGGAGGAGTCAGCATCTCTCTGTGGCTGCGGCGTTTTTAATTTATTATTAACTATCTCTCCTGTGCTCTATGATGGAGCTGTTGGATCCTTCAGGGAGAGGGAGCTGCTCCAGGGCCAGTGCTGCAGTTTTGTTCTCCCAGTCTGGCTTCCTGCTTTTCCCTAAAGTCCCACATCAGCGAGAAAAGTTTATGAAGACCTGTTAGAAGTAGTGCACCAGGATCCAGATAGGTCTGAGTGCAACCACTGCCCAAACAGGCCAGGCAGAATGAGCTTGCTAGAACCCGTGAAGGTTTACACTACCAACGAAGGGATTCTAACAGGGAATATAAGACATATAAGGCACAATCCCTGCCCTCAAGGAGCTTTCGATCAACCTGAAGAGAGGAGGCACGTACAAAGGAAAAACTGAATTACATAGCAAGGTGGGGATGCTGCCCTTCTCTAAAGTTACCATTCTTCCAATTTAGCTTAGGCTCCTTTCTTCTCATTTTATTCTGTTTAACTATGTACTTGGCCAGTCACCTCCTATTACATTTCAAGTTCCTTATACCTTATTTATCCTTGTATATTTCCCAGTACTTAGGATGCTTTGTATATATTAGGCATTTATAAATATGGCTAAATGGTAAATGAATAAAGAACAGAACATGATTAGTGAATACTAAGGCATATAAATTCAAAGTGCTAGAAAAATTCAGAGAAAGGAGAGATCAATGAGGGTGAAAATGGTCAGAGAAAGTTTCTTGCAGGTTATGAGACATGAGAAGAGAGAGGGATGATAAACAAGAGAAGGGATTGATGCACGAATCAAAGGGACTAGGAATGGTACCCTATGCTGTTCCCAGGGAAGAAGGTAGTTAAAATGGAGGAGATGAGGAATAAATCAAATTCTGTTTTTAAAAATATAAAAGAAAAGATGAGGAGCCTTGAAGTAGATATGAACGGCAAGGGAGGATGTCCAAAGACCTTGGACAAGAACAAAGAATAAGTCAATGCTCAACAGCTACTATTTGGTTATTTGTTGAGTCTTGTGAAGCAAAAAACAAAAAGTGATCTTTACCCTGAACCCTGTCAGTGTCACCTCCTTCCCCCCATACCCACTAAACCCATCCATGCTCACACTAACCATCCCCATCCCAATTCCAGACATCCTAAGGTACGTACACCCTGAATTGCTTAGTGTAATGCCAATGATTCCGTGCCTCATATCCTTCTTTCTTTAGTTCAAGTATAAAACTCTATGGTCCTAGTATTACAGGCTTTAGATCGGGAAAGGATCTTAGCGGTCATCAGTCCAACCCTTCATTTTCCATGAGTCCCAGAAAGGTTAACTACAGTATCCTATGAGGAAGCATAGCATAATGGAAAGAGAGCTGGCTTGGGAATCAGGAAGACGTGGGTTTAAATTGAGTCTTTAACATATGTTGATGGTTGAATCATCATGAACACAATTCCCTCCCTAGTTTTTCTTATCTTCAATATTTCCCTTTCTACCAGCTCCTTCCCTACTGCCTATATATGAACCAAAATCTCTCTTTCTCTTTCTCTCTTTCTCTCTCTCTCTCTCTCTCTCTCTCTCTCTCTGTTTGCTTTTTGGAGGGGAGAAGGCAGGGCAATTGGGGTTAAGTGACTTGCCCAAGGTCACATGGCTAGTAAGTGTTAAGTGTCACAGGTTGGATTTGAACTCAGGTCCTTTCTGACTCCAGGGCCAGTGCTCTATTCACTGCACCACATAGCCACTCCTCGCCCATTCTTTAAAAACAAATGAGCGAATAAAAAAAAAACCCCTCATCTACTCTACCTATCCATGCCAGCTATCATCCTCTATCCCTCCTCCTCTTCTTGGCTCAACTCCTTGAGAAAGCTATCTATCCTAAGTGACACATTTCCTCTCCTCTCACTCACTTTTAAATGCTCTGCAGCCTGGCTTATGACTTCATCATTCACTCAAAAATGCCCTCTTCAAAATTGCTTCTTGTTTGTGAATTGCTAATTCTAGAGGCCTTTTCTCATCCTCATCTGTCTTGATCTTTCCACAGCCTTTAATTCTGCCAGTCACCATCTCTTCCACGTTGTTCTCTTTACACTTTGTGTCACTACTCTCTCCTGATTCTTCTCCCGTCTGTCCAACCACTCCTCAATACGCTCTCCTGGTTCTTCATCCTTGCCATGTTCTCTAACTGTAGGTATTTCTCAACAATCTGTCTTGGGCACTCTCCTCCATTCCCTCTATAGCAGGAATTCAAAGCCTTTTTATGAGCATGTGTCATGGACCCCTTTGGCAGTCTCGTGACACCTATGGACCATTTCTTAAAATAATATTTTTAAATAATTGAAGGAAATGTGAAAATTCAGTTAGATGGTAGTAAAAATAAACATGCTTTTTCTTTCTTTTAAATACAAGTTCATAGAACCCCTAATGTTCAGGTTAAAAACCTCTCTCCATGCAGAAGATCCTAAGATCTCTATATTCAACCCTAGACTCTTGCCTGGCCTATATCCTATATCACCAATTGTCTTTTGGACAGTTTGAATTGGATGTCCCAGAAGAATCTCAAACTCAACATGTCCAAATCAGAATCCATCATTTTGTCCACCTGAATACTCCCCTATTCTGAAACTCCTTATTGATGGTAACATCATCCTTCACATCTGTTGCCAATTGTTGCTGTTTCTACATTCATAAGTTTATATATGTGTGTGTATGACTGAACAATAGCATATATGTATATGTATATATAAACATTTATGTATACATATATATGCTGTTGTTCAGTCATGTCCAACTTTTTGTGACCTCATTTAGGGTTTTCTGGGAAAGGCTGCTAGGGTGGTATGCCATTTCCTTATCTAGCTCATTTCACAGGTGAGGAAAACTGAGGGAAATTACTTTCCCAGGCTCACACAACTAGTAAGTGTCTGAGGCCAGATTTGAACTCCCAAAGATATCTTCCTGACTCCAGGCTTGGCACTGTATCCACTGTGCCACCTAACAGAGAAAGAAAAACAGGGAGAGGGAGAGGGAGAAGAAGAGCGAGAGAGAGAGACAGAGAGACAGAGAGACAGAGAGAAGGAGAGAGAGAGAGAGAGAGAGAGAGAGAGAGAGAGAGAGAGAGAGAGAGAGAGAGAAAGAGAGAGAGAGAGAAGAAAGTTGATGAACTATGGTATCTGTGATTGGAGGGAAGGTGATACATATGTATGTATACATACATGTATACATATGCACATGCGTATGTATAGATGTATTGTAGACGTGTTTATACACATACAGACATGGATACATATATTCCTTCCCTTGGATACCATAATTTACACAGATTCACACAGATGCCATAGTTAATCAATTCATATCTGGATTACTGCAATATCTTTCTAGTCTCCCAGCCTCAAATCTCTTCCCAATAGAATCCATCCTCTATTTAGCTGCCAATGTAATTTTCTGACTATATGCAGACATTTATTAAATTCCATTGGCTTCCTATTACCTCTAGGATCAAATCTGAAGTCCTCTGTTTGGCACTTAGAGTTCCTCTTAATCTGTCCTATTCTTCTCTTTACAGTCATTTTACCCTTTCCTCCCTCCCACATGCTCTTTGATCTGGCCACCCTGGTCTACTTTCTGTTCCTCACAGAGCTGGCTGTCCCCAGTACCTGCAGCGCTCTTCCTCCTCCCTTCTACCTTTTGGTTTCTCTGACTTCCTTCAAGACTCAGTTCAAATTCCATTTTCTACAGGAGGCCTTTCCCAGTCCTCTGAGGGGCTAGCACCTTCCTCTGTGAGATTAATGGCTACCAACTCTTAACGTATTATGTGTGTAACTGGTCACTTACATATTGTTTCCCTCCCAAGAATGTGAGTTGCTTGAGGATGGCCAACAAGTGTGTTGATGTATTTGTTTGGTTGGTTTTGCATTTCTTTGTATCCTAAGTACTTTTACACATAGTCGGTATTTAATAAATACTTGTTGACTAATTGACTTTCTTCAATAAGAGAGGTGGAGTTAGTTGTATATGTTGAAAAGCAAACATTACCCACTCCCTGCAAATAAAACTAAGTTGTATTTTAATAGTCAGGAAATAACCTTCTACTGATGTGGTAGTTGTTTCAGAATCAGTTATTTGTGTACCACCAACTCATTAACTGGTTAAAGCAAAAATTAATACCAAATTAAAATTAAAACTGAAGATGAGAAGACGGTAAACATGGTCATGGCAGCTCTGACGCAATTTTTTTTAAGTAAGATGTCAATGGCAATAACAATGGGAAGTTGTCTCTGGTCCCATTTATTAGAAGAGTTTTTATCTGATAATAATAAAAATGATAGATAACATTTATATAACATTTTAAGGTCTACAAAGAATTTTACATGTTATCTTATTTGAGTTTCACAACAGCCCCATGAGAAAATGGAGCTTGCTTCATACATTAGGAAACTGAGGTCATAAGATGTCAAATAATGACTGAACCAGGGTCACAGAGCTGGTAAGTGTCTGAGGCCGGATTTTCACTCAGGTCTTCCTGATGCCAGAAAGAGTGTGATGCAAAAAGACCAGAGAACTTAAGGATGAGAAATACCTTAAAGAGAAAGCAGAAAGAACCCATAGACCTTTGTCAAGTAAAAAAGTGTAGGAAACCAAGGAAAGTAGGAGTTTCCAACAAAGGCCATTTACTAAATTTTAGAGAGAAGAGTAATGGGAATTAAAGTGTAGTACCCCTCACAAAATAGCAAAAACTGATTATAGGGCAAATGACATATTTGCACGGGAGGGGGAGTTAAAAAATGTGAAAAGGGAAATAGTTGCTGCCATTTTCATTACTAGCATAGAGGAGTCAATACACTTACATTCCTTCACATTGGGTACCGGAGGCACTTCTACATGAAGACGTGGCAATGGCATTTAAGAAGCAAATTGGAAAGAATGCAGAAACCTGACAAAATATATATAGGAGAAATCTAGATTGGAGGAGAAATAGTTTTAAAAACATTCAGTGATCAAAATTTAAGATATCTCAAAGAAGATTCAAAAGCACGGAAAACTTCATGGATGATATAATGGCCAAGAAAATGTTAGCAACTACTGATCTATTTGGTTAGCTATCTGTATAAAAGCATTGTGAGATTTGTATTACTGTATGTAATGAAGGCTTTTTGGAGGAGGTGACATTTAAGTCAGGCTTTGTGTGAGGGCAAAAATGCAACAGGCAAAAAGAGAGAGGAAATGCATTCCAGACATCAACAGAGCTGCATGATCAAAAGCAAGAAAATGAATGGATTATTTTCATAACATTCTATTTTTAAATTATTGGCGTATTTTGTTTTTATATCACCTTTACCTACAAATATATTTCATTCCCTCTCCTTCCCAGTGGTGATCTTGTCTCAAAGACTAAAAAGAAAGAGAAAAAAATTATTCAGCAAAACCAACCCACGTATCATCGAGCCAAACAACGCTCAACAATGTTCCATACCCATAGTCCCTCCAAGAAGCAAGGGAGGGGTATTTTCTTATTTCTTCTCTGAAGTCAGATTAGTCATTATATTTACATTGTCCAGTTTTGTGTTTCATTGTTCATTATTGTATGTTCTATTATTTCATTTTACATCAGTTGATGTGTCTTCTCATGCTTTTCTGAATCTTTCATGTTTATCAATTCTTATAGTACAGCCATATTCTATTACATTCATGAACTATAGTTTGTTGGGTCATTCCCTGGTCAATGGACATCTACTTTGTTTCAGTTCTTTGCCACCCCAAAAAGGGCTGCTATAAATATTTGGGAATACATCCGATTTTTCTGGGTGTTTTTTTAATTACTTGGGATATATGGATAGATTGGAGAAGGCTGAAAGTAGCAGTAGAAAGATCTTTTAGGAAGCTATTACAGAAGAAGGAAAGAGAAAGAAAGTGAGAGAAAAGAAGGAAGGAAGGAAGGAAGGGAGGAAGGAAGAATTTAAAGCATTCACTATGTCCTCAGTACTGTGATAAAGAGTTATAACAGTGAGAATAAAGAGACAAACTCAGACGATGGATTTGAAGGGAGAAGGGGAAAAAAGTGAAATATCTCCATTCTACTCCCAAACAGAAGCATTGATGCCTCTGAGGGATTGGGGGTGAGGGCTGATTTCTCTATTGAGCGTTTAGTCTTTGCCATACTTTTTTGTAGGCCTCTGGTCCCCTCCCCTTATGTGGATGTCAGGTGTGTTGCAGGGGTGGAATCAATGGGACCTTGTGATTGATTAGAAATGAGAGGTGAAGGTCAGGATGGATGTTTACATCTAACACTGTCTCTCCCCCACAAACCCACTTAGGAAGTAAAGCATATTTACATTGATAAAGTAACATATGTGTTGGTTTGCACACAGGAATTCACAGCTCTTCTAAGCGTGTTCTGTCAATTCTGTCTCCTAATTCCTCAGCAAAGACCTACAAAATCGGGCAACTGTCTCTTTGTTGCTCCTCCTTAAAGGAGAGGAAGGAGGTAAGCATTTATTAAGGGCATACTATTTGCCAAGCACTGTGCTAAGTGATTTACAAATAAGAGTCAGGCTTCTCACCTAGAGGCCACAGTCAGCCAAAGGCCAAAGTCATCCAAATTCTGAGACTTATTCTATGAGACTTACTCTATGACTTTGGACAAGTCAGTTCCCCTTCCTGGGGAAGGAGAAACTCTTCCCTCTTTGTAAAGTGAAGGGGTAGACTGGATGATCTCCATCTCTAAATCCAATGATCCTATTCATCTATCCCAACTTTTAAGGCTGTCTTTAAGATCACGTACCAAAAAGAATCCTTGAGCATACTGATAGCCAAGTGATAACTTTTAAGCAGTTTCCATGAGGATGAGAGGAAAGACAGGCTTTGAAGCAAAAAAGCAGACAATCTATCACTTCTTCTATACAAATTACAGTTTTATTTCTACCTAGAAACTGGTAATTAATCCATTTTCTATGGCAGGCACCAATGATACACTTAAAGTCCTATTTCAATAAATGTGGAATCAGAGACAGAGGTCCTGGGCTTAGATTCTGGCTCTGTTACTTGCTACCTATGTGACCTGAGGTTGGTCATTTCCTTTCTCTCTTAAGATCTCACTTTCCCCTTCCACAAAATTAGGAGCTTTAATTAGATCTCCAAGATCCCATACATTTCTTTTTTTTCCCCTGCCCATGCCATCCATCCTAATAGACCATAAGCATTTTGAGGGCAAGGGCCATATCACCTCTTCAACTGAATGCCATGCTCCTGGTATCCAATTCTGCACTGACAGGCTCAGTATATATTTGTCTATCCACTGACTGAGTGAAGGTCCCACTGCAATCTCAGAGTACCCAGTAGCACAGACTGACACAGCTGCTTCGAGCAGAAGGGTGATGACCTAATTAAGCTGAGGCCAAAGCATCTGGCCTCTCAGTCCACATTCTGAAAAGCAGCCACTCTCGGGCTGTTCCAGGATGTTGTCCCTGAGGCTTAACCCTGCTTGGCAGCTCTGCGGGAATTCTCCAGGAGCTGGAGCCCTGCTCCATTGATTGAAAGAAGGGATTCTCTCTTGTGGGCTTTTTTATTATGCAAATGAGAATGAAATACTTCATACAAGTTCATTTAGAAGGGCATCATCTAAATGTTCTGGCTTAAATCTCTCATATATATTATATCTTCTGCTTATTGCTGCTTTATAAGGTAGAAGGTATATGTGTGTGAGAGGGTATGTGTGTGTGCCTGTGATTGTATCCATGACTATATGGTAAGTCTGTACATATGTGTATTATGCCTGGCTATCTATTCATACATATGCATGTAAGAATACAGGACTATTTGTACATATCTAAGTCTATCATTGTGTTCTTATCCATGGGTATTTGTGCAAGAGCATGGCCATGTATATGCTCATGCAAGTATGCATGTATAATTATAGCATGTGTGCATCTCTTCATGCCTATATCAATCTGTTTATCTGTGAATATGTGTCTATGAACTTGTCTGAGTGCTTGTGTCTGTGTATGTAAGTGTATGTGAGTGTGGGTATATCAGTGAAACCCTTCCTTCCAGGTCTTATCTTATTGCTAAAAATAAAGTACTTGTAAATTGCTTTATACATTATTTATAAGGAGGGCTTCATCATTGAAAAAGTTCTACAACATACTGTGAAAATGGGGAGGGGAGAAGAGAGGGAGGTAGCAGGGAAAAGAGAAAAGAAGGCATTGGAATCGCTTATAAATAATATATTCATTGGTCCAAGAAAGTTATCGTCATTTATGAAGTGTTTGGGATTCATCACGCATGCAAAGTGGGAGCAGTTTCTGGCATCCCAAGGAACAGCAGCAGCCATGGCTGGCTGGCGCAGCCCCTGAGTGTGCCAACAAGGCTGTCATTTTCTTATCTAAATAAAAGCCAGGATTGCCGGATCTCATCAACTAGAAAGAGACAGGGAATGGCACTGACTGGTTCTGAGGAAGAAATGGACAGAGACATTGTCAGCTCCTTTTTGTTCCCACCAAACTGAATCCCCAGGCCCTTGGCACCCATTTGGTATTCACTGGAACCACGTTCCGCCTAATGAAGTCATTTGATATTCATGCGGATGTCACATGTATTTCCAGAGATGTTCGTCTCTGATTTAGCACGGGTTAATGGACACCTCTATTAAAGTGTTATCAAAAGTTTGACATTCAAATAACCCAGTTTAAAAATCAGACAAACCCAGACATTAGAGCTGAAGGGGGAAAAAATGGAAGAAAAGTCATGTATCTAAATGCCAGTTTCAGATGGAGACACTGATGCCACTACAAGGGAGTTCTGACTTCACTGATATTTTGTCCTTTTCTTTCCCTAATCCCTTCCAAATCTGGCTTATTCACTCTACTTCTATAGGGAGTGGGGAAGAACCCCATACTGCCAATCAAATCCTTTCAATTCAACACAGTTCATGGCAGGTACTGTCCAGGGTGCTAGAGATACAGACAAGAGTATAGTACCTGTCCACTGGTAGCTTACAGTCCAGAGAAGAGCAGAGGTTTGATACAGGCAAAGATACATAAATATATACTAATTTGAAGAGTGAGAGCATTGATAATTTTTGAGAGGAGTGGAATTCAGGAAGGTGTCATGGAAGAGGTGGACCTTACAGAAAGATATAAATTTTGAGGATTGTTGAAGAAGGAATTCATTCCAGGTAAGGAGGTAATGGGGGCAGAGGTGGGGGCAGAGGAAGGGGTGCAAATGTGCTAAGGTAGATGATGAAATGTTGAATTGGAGGAACAGAGTATGTAAAGGGGAAATACTATTAGATAAGGCTGGGAAAGCAGGCTCAGTTCAGATTTTGAAGGAACTGGATATCAAACGGAGTCTGTGTTTTATTCTAAAGATCATAGCAAGACATTACAAGTTTTTAAACAGAGGTTACAGGGTCAAATCTGTGCCTTAGAAAGATTATTTTGGTGACTGTGTGGAGGATAGATTAGCAGAGACTGGAATCAGGGATATTACTTAAGAAGCTATTACCACAGTCCAGAGATGATGAGTAGTCATACGAGTAAAGAAGGGACAGATCTGAGAAATATTGTAGAGATAGAATTGACTAGTTGGTGAGACTTAGCAACTGACTAAATGTAAAAACTGAGACGTAGGGCTGAATCTAGGATGACTTAGAACAGTGGTTCTCATCCTTCCTAATGCCGTGACCCTTTAGGTCACGTTGTGGTGACCCCCAACCATAAAATTATTTTCGTTGCTACTTCATAACTGTAATTTTGCCACTGTTATGAATCTATCTGATATGCAGGATGTATTTTCATTGTTACAAATTGAACATAACCCCCAGGTTGAGAACCACTGCTTAGAGGTTAATATGCCTGAATGCCTGGAATGATGAAAGTCATCTCAACCAAAAGTTTAGAAGAGGGGAAAGTTTGAGGGTGGAGCTTGGGGAGATGAGTTGAATTTGGGATGGCTAATGTTCTCATTGTTGTTTATTGTTATTTGGTTTGGAAAGAAAAAGATTCTCTCACGTGGCTAGGTAGAGGAAGAAGTTAGTCTTAAAATGAGTGTGTCACTAATAGCTCAGCTTCTCCAAGAGACCTCCCTGTTAATGGTAGTCAAGAAAACAAAGCTTTATTGATTCCCTACTTTTAGGCCCTTGAAAGATACAATCCTGAAATAAAGGGGAAAAACACAAGTCAGAGAACCTAGGTTAAAATCCTCAACTAATCCTTATTTACCTTGAGAAAGCTGTTTCCCCTCTAGCTCAGAACACTGAAGTTTAGATCTAGGTCTGGAGGGGATCTCAGAAAGTGTCCAACCCAACTCCCTCATTATACAGATATGGAAAATGAGTCCCAGAAAAGTTGAGTGACTTGCCCAACAACACACAACTAGTAAGTTATAAGATCAGTTCATTTAGGGTCTTATCCTACTTAAAGTCTAATGATTCAGTGAAGGGTGCAAAAAAAGAATACAACTTTGTAATAGTATTATGACATGTTTCCTGACCTCTGGGAATTATAGTTTAATTAGAGAAACAAAGCTTCCATGAATTCAACCAGAAGAGAATGCAACATAATGCAATCAAAGCCTAGTCTATGTGATTCAGAATCTTAGTACTGGAGAAGTTCAGAGACAAGCCTGATTGGAATGAAGCAAGGAAGGCTTCCTAGAGGAAGTGAAATGGCTAAGCTAAGGGCTGAGAAAAGTTACTAATAGCTCAGCTCCTCCAAGAGACCTCCCTATTAATAGTAATCAAGATGTCTGGATGGCAAAGACCTAAGGAAATGGAGAAAATGAGGAAGGACATTTCAGGTATGGACAAAGGCACAGAGATAGGAATTAATGTGATATGTTCAAGAATCAAAAAATCTGAACATTGAAAAGTATTTCAAAGGTTACCTTATCCAAACCTGAACAGGAATTCTTCCATCAACATTTGTATGTGTCTATCTGAGAAACTTCAAGAGTAAATTCACTCTGTCTAGGCTTAGGTGTGGTTGCCTATAACCAGATGACAAAATCTATCCTAATCCATAGAGCTTTCTCTGAGTGAAATTCTGAAGATCCCAATTGTTAAGAAAGTGTGTTTCATCATACATTTAATAATAATTCTCTAAACACTGACCCTAGGCATAATAAACCACATTTCTTTCTATAACACTTTACAGTTTATAAAACATTTTCCTCCCATTGGCACCATGAGTATTATCACTTCTACTTGGCAAATTGAGGAAGTCAAGGCTTGGAGAGGTTAGGTGACAAATTCAGAGTCCCCGCAGCTAGTAAATACCAAAGTTAAGATTTGAGCCTAGGTTTCCTCTCTGTCCAGAGCTCCATCCATGATGAGCCCCCAAGTCTCTTACAATTAGGGGCAGTGGCCAGGAGTAGGGTGGCGACCTTTGATCTTCTCAGGCAGACTTTAGAGGCTCTCTTTCCTTTTAGTTTAAACATCAGAAGTAATTTGGGCTTTCTCTGTGCCGCTGGTGTCTGGCTCCCAAATGGGTCTGTGCTTTCACCCAGATCAGCTGGCTTTGAATTAGTTGTGCTGACAATTGCCTGACTGAGAACACTGCAGAAGAGTCTATGGACTCTCTTCCAAGTCCCCTGAATTTGGGAAATATGAAAGCAAAAGTTCCATCTCCAGGCAGCCAAATGAGGATATCCTCTTTCTCAGAACCCTTTTGACCCTTCTGATAGTTGAGGGACTCCCTTTTTGGTGTCTCCTGCTAAGACCAAGAAGTTAGGAGGCATTCTTACTCTCTGGATACCATTCCTGAACCCCATGAACCTCCCATCAACAAAGATGTCCAAACTGAGTGCATACAGCTTCTATTTCATTCCTAGAATCATAAAATCTCAGACTAGGCAGAGACCTCAGAACTTATCTAATCCAAGGCCTACCTAAAAACAAATTCCTCCTACAATATTCCTTTCCTTCCTAATAGTCTCTTAACTTCCAATTAAATACCTCCAATGATGGAGAACTCATTACTTTATGAATCAGCCTCTTCTACTTCAAGACAATGTGGATTGTTAGGAAATCTTTCTTCATTTGGAACTGAAATCTGCCTCTCTGCCTCATCTATCCTTTTCTCCTAGTTATGCATCCTAGGCCTAAACAGAACAAGGCTCAATCCTCTCCCATGAGACAGTCCTTTGAATACCTAATTAAAGAAAGCAGCCATGCTCTCTTTACCCAACCCCACACCTACCCCATTCCCCACCACCACCCCACCACCCCGGGCCGTGCAATCTTCTACTCTCCAGGCTAAACACACCCAGTTCCTTTAACTCCAAATATCTTAGCATCCTGGCCACCCTTCTCTAGCTATGTTCCCATTTGTCTATGTTCTTTGGCAGATGTGATATTCAGAGGACTTCCAAATGTGGCCTGACCAAGGCAAAGAACAGCAGGATTATTGGTTCCCTCACCCTGGATAATATGCCTCTATTAATTCAGCTTAAAACCACATTAGCTCTTCTGTTTGCCCCCATCATCCTGTTGACTCATATTGTGCTTACAGTCCACTAAAGCCACTGGTCTTTTCCACGTGAACTGGAATCTAGTCATGCATCTCTGTCCTGGACTTATCCCATTGATTCTTTTTCAAGAATTAGGTAAATGATCACATTCAGAATCCTGGATCTTCTCTCTGAGGAAGCAAGAGGGACTCAGAAATCTCAGTTCTTTCTATATATTATTAAGAACATTTGGACACATTCCCCTGAGAAAGGCTACACAAGCCCTTCAGAGTCCAGTACTCCCCAAAACTGAAAGATCAGATCTCCTCAGGGAAACCACCTGAGGCCCTTTGTCAATGAAAGAAAAAAATGCAGGCCTTCTTCAAGCTATCACTGAGCCCATCCTTCTGGTATCCTAGGCTTATAAAATTAGCATCTGGACTCTTTAGTCCCCTTCATTACACATATCAAATCGACTGTCTAATATTGCCATTTCTATCTTCACGACATCTTTCACACCTGACCCTTCTCTCCACTCCCACAGCAACTATCTGAGTTCAGGCCCTGGTATTGCTCACCTAGAGTCATATAACAGTCTCCTACTTGGTCTCCCTGCCTCAAGGCCATCACAACCTGGCCCCAATCTTTCTTTTTAGCCACAGTGGATACAAATCCCCCTCTCACACACTGATGTCCTTTAGTCAGACCGTCCTCTCTCTGTGTCTTACATACAATACTGCCTCTTCCAACTCCCTGCCTTTACAGTTGTCTTTCCACATGCCTGGAATGTGTTCCCTTCTTACCTCTGCTCCTAAAATTTCCCTTCCTTTAAGACACAGCTGAACCACCATCTACTTCAAGAAGCTTTCCCTAATCTCCCCAACTGCTACAACTTCCTTCCCAAACTATCTTGTATTTAGCTACTTCGAATACTTTTGTATTGATTCACTTTATATTTAGGTTGTATGTACTTACATATGTACTTGTCATCTCCTCTATTAGAAGGGAAGCTCCTTGGGAATAGGGATCATTTCATTCTTGGCACTTGTCTCCTTTCAGTCTAGCCCATTGTCTGGCATATATTAGGCACCTAATAAATACTTGTTGATTGACTAATTCAAACCAATCTCATTATATTCATTTGTTTATTTATTATCTGACTTATGATTTCATTGGCATAGAGTTTTCCTGATAAGGAAAACCCCTCTACTAATGCAAATAGGTACCTCTCAGGAAACTCACTGTTTCAGATAATCACCTGGGGTTTAAGGTTAAGTGATTTGGCCAGGATCACACAGCCAGTGGGTGAGTATCAGTCAGAGGGAAGTCTTAAACCCCAATCTTCCTAACTTCAAGGTCAATTCTTTATCCAAAGAATCACATTGCATCTCCCCACTTCATTTTATAGAAAAAGAATCCCACGCTCAGGTAAGGAAAATTATTTGACCAAACTCACACAGGGAACAGGTAGCCAAGCTGGGATTTAAACCCTTGGTTCTCTGGCTCACAAGTGCTATCACCGCAACCACCTGATGCCTGGTTCCCTCACATTTAGTGCCATCGTATAGACAAAAGTCAAAGGTGGATGCTCCCAGAGGAATTATATCTTGTTTGTTCTCTATGGAAATAGTAAATTCTACCTTTGTCTACCCAAGAAATCTGACAAAGAAGCTTGTACTAAAGACAAGCAACTTTTCTGGGTCATACCTAGGTCTGAGGATGGCAGATAACCATCTTGGAGTGATACAAGGAGCATCTTCACTGGCTCTTTGTGCAAAGGCAAGACGTCCCTTTAAAACCACATTAATTCTAAGTCCCACAAAAGACACTGGTGAAGACAGCAATTCCAGCTCAATAGAATAGGGCAAATAGAAAAGTACAAATAACCAGGTAAGAGGCATTGGTTTTCTACCATTCTTTCTACAGGAGTCTCACAAAATACCTTAAAGAAGGCAATAAAGATAGGAGCTGTTATTTATCTAGCATTTTGAAGTGTGCAAAGTACTCTCTACATAGATTATCTTATTTGAGCTTTATAACAATCCTAGTGAATTTTTATTATCCCCATTGTCCAGATGGGTAAAGTAAGCCTCAGAGAGGTCAAGTGGTTTTCCCAAGGTCTCACAGCAGCAGAGACCAGAATCAAATGAACTTCTTTTGCTTTTGATCCAGTATTGGATCCTTCCTGTCATGCTGCTTCTTGAGGAGGTAGAAGCATATTTGAAGACTGCTAGCTTAAAATGTTCAAAAGGATGCTCCAGAAGCTGCCAGTACGCCCAGGGCCAGTATTCACATTGGCTGTATGCTTGCCACACAGGGTCTGGGAGGGTACCACTCACTAAGAAGGCCTAGGTTTGCAGTGCAAATACCTGGTTTTCATCCCAGCTCTGCTCCTTACTAATTTTGTGACCTTGTTGGTCAAGTCACTTAATCACCTCTGGATCTATCAAATGAAAGAGTTGGACTACCTGACTTGAAGTTGCCTTCCAGTTCCAGCTCCTAGGATCCTAATTACAATTAAGACTCTACTATCCAAAGTGGAACAAGGGAGAAGAGATATTAGAGACTCCCCAAAAGCAGATTTCCTAGGACTCCAATGGAAAGATGTGGTAGCATGCAACACAACTATATTTGGGTGGCTTGGTCTGGAAGCTGAGCTCAGTTGCTACAATGTACCTCAAGACACATACAGCTCAGGAACCAGGCTGCTTTGCCCCTCTCCCCAGGATCCCCACTCCCATAATCATTGCAGAAAAATTACTTTAAAACAAGGCATCCTGATTCCTCTCTTGTAGCGTGCCTGACCTATAATGCTAATAGCTACACAAAATAAAAGGAAGAAGTGGGACTAATTTTTCTACATATATTCTTACTTTTTATATTTTTATTTTTCAGAATAAGCACTCTGCAGGTAGGGGTTATTTTCCTTTTTGTCTTTGCTATCCTCAGTGCCTAGCACAATTTCTGACATTTTATAAATGGTTCATAAATATTTATTGAATTGGTTAAATTGATTTGGGGGAGGGGAGAAGAGTGAATCATTCTAATCAGATAAAGGTCTAGTAGCACAGACACATGAACTCTCTCCCACATAGCACTAGAGACCCGGAGAAAATAGTGTGAGCACGTGTGTGTGTGTGTGTGTGTGTGTGTGTGTGTGTGTGCACGTGGCTGGGTGCATTTGTGACGAGTGGGTATCTGGACATCAAATTTGGGCTAGATATGAGGTCCCTGTGTTTATGTAAACTCAGCTGCTTAAGGGATTATAGGCAAAACTAAGTGAATAGATGACCTTTGTCCCACAGAACATATTGAGAGGCAGCATAATATATTGGAAAGAATTGAGGATTCTGAGTTAGAAGACCCAGGTTCAAATCTCAACTTGGGCAATCTCTACCCATAAGGCTGTGGACAATTCAGACACGTAGGTGACATGGTGGATAGAGAACTGGCCCTGGATTAAGAAAAACTCTAGTTCAAATCCAATCTCAGACACTTATCTGTGTGACCCTAGGCAAGTCACTTAACCTCTATTTGCCTCAGTTTCTTTGCCTGTAAAATAGGGATGATAATAGTAGGACCTACCTCATAGGACAGTTGTAAGGATTAAATAAAATTATATTTGTAAAGCATTGGCACAGCACCTGGAACTTAGTAGGCACTATATAATTGTTATTATTATATAATATTATTACTGTTAAGTCCTAGAACCTCACTGGTCCGCATTCTTCATCTATAAAATGAGTTGAGTAGTCTTCACCACATTCCCTTCAAGCTCCAAAGCTTTGCTTCTGTGTGCTTTCTAGAAGGCCCAGGAGGTAAATCTGTTTGCTGGGTCCCAAATTATTCGTAGCCACTGTGCCTTCCACATGAGGTTGTTGTGAGGAAATTGCTTGGTACATCTTAAAGCACAGTATAAAAATGAGTTGTTATTCTTTTGGGCCAACTAGGTCCTTAATATCCCCATCTTGGTCCTAGTCAGTCATGGGGATCAAATTTCTTGAATCTTAAGCCCATCTCATCAACAATAATACCAGCTGGTTTGCTAGGCATGTTCAATACAACAGTTCTGTGGGGTTGTAGGGTAGGTTACATTAGCACTGGATCAGATGGAGAAACTGAGGCTCCAGGAAGGGGAATCTAGCACCCTTTGTACTACATCCCTATGCCTCTAAACCAATAGATCAAAAGCCTCTCTTTCTACCCTGCTAAGATATTCTCTTTTTCCTATAGGAGATAAATTAAGGGATGGTAATTCCTTTGATCATGAATATTCCTCCCAGTGCAACAGGCCCAGGGGGACCCAGAGGGCAGATCTCTCAGGATACAGCAGTGCTTTCCCCCAGGTTCCCAGGGCTGCTGGGGCAAGGGGATTAAAGAGGGGGGAGAGGAGGAGATGGAAAGCACACTCAGTTATTATAACCTTGTTTCCTGTCCTCCAGCCAGAAAGAGCAGGAAGGAACCACCCAATCCCTTCTAACATGTGGGCCATTGATTGGGCTTTCCCCCCATGCTGCTGAGCCCCATGAGGCTAATGAGGAAGGAAGAAGAATGCTTTCAACTGACTAACCCTTGAAACCTGAGCTGCCTCTCCAGAGAGCAGGAGGCTGAGCTCCCAGAGAAAGCATCAAGGCAGGGGTTCTGAACTATTTGTGTGTCGTGGAGCCCTTTGGTAGTTGGTGAAGTCTATGAACCCTTCTATAAAATACATAGGACTGCTGATTAATATCGAAATACAGTTATCAAAATATTAAAAGAAGTAAGGATCCCCAGTTAAGAAACCTTGCTTCTAGAAAAATCTTAAACACTTAACAGCTTCCTCAAACTGAACTTTTATAAGCTAAACAATTGAACATCTAACCGAGACAGAATTGAGCCAGAAGATAGGGCTCAAAGTCCCAGCCCCCAGAATGTATGGATGTAGAACCAAGATGAATCAAGAAGACCTCTTTAAATACAGCTTCTCCTTTTGCTTATTTTAACCCTGATATGGTTCCATATAGAGTTCAGTACTAGAACTATTTGACAAACCTAAAATGACTGTATGCTTTTAAAAAGAAAGTGAATAAAATAAAATGAGATTATAATAATATTAAATTATATTAATATTATTAAATATTTATCAATATTAAACATACTATTAAATAGTTATATTTATTAATATTAAAATAGTTATCAAAATATATTTTAATAAATTATGATATAATAATGTATATTGCAAAAGGCCTAATGATCTCAGTAATTTTGATCGTGATAAGTGCAAAAGATATTCAGAGATGACTGTAATGGCATGATAATGTTATTGGTGACCAAATCCTAGGTACTGCTAATATTTCTGTGGTTTGTTGCCTACATTTATAATTGGAGGAAATGCTAAATTTCTTTTAGAGGCTAATTGAAGTCAAGATAAATTTTTTTCCCATCCAAGTTTACAGATCCCTAAAATCTGCCCATGGACCTGTGAAAGATAGCAAAGGGTTAAGTTTCCACAGGCCCCCAGAATGAAGTAATGAAACATAAAGGAAACAACACTAGCCTTTTTCTTATTTATTGCCCCCCTCAAAAAATTTGGTGTTTAGATATGCACAAGTAAGGGATTGAAGGATGTTTCCTTTTGATTGGGTAGAAGGGTCAAATGAATAATTATGATAATAAAGGATTGAGATTGCTTTGCACAGAATAGTTTGAGATTGTGAGCCCACCTCATTGACCAATGGTGAGTCCAGATAGGGATGTCAGCGGGATTAGAATTAGAGTAACAGAGGCCTATGAGCTTCTGCAATTTGCACTCCCTGGCTGATGTCCCTTGAGCCAACAGGGCTATGCCCTTTCTCATGAGAAAGAATAAAGACCTTTTCTGCTTTCTGACTCAGACTCCGATTTTGAAGATCTGGCAGTGGTTTCTATCCCACAGAGACCCTTTGGGGGTCAACGGATCCCAGATTAAGAACTGCTGCTCTAAGACTCCAAAAGGCATGAGCTTTTGAAAAGAGTGGTGTGGGAGGAAGGATGCCAGGAAGACTTACAGAGAGGTTTCATGCACTCAGCAAGCATTTATGAAGCATAGGGATTATTGTTCCATCTCCCCAAACAAATCAAAGGCATAGTCCCTAAAGGCCTGCATAGTGGAATGGGTAGCCTGGTGTCAGAAGGCTCAAGTTCAAACATCAGATAAACTCCAGGTTAATTGTAGCTACAATGAGCTACATACGCTGATGGTTTATTCTCCCTCAAAATTCCCAGGTTGATTTTTTGTGGCAAAGTAAGCCATCTTTTACCTTAATTCTTACCTAGCATTTAACTACTGAGTGAGTGTTGCCTCAAACAAACTGAGACCTGGGAAAGACCTGAGCTAACAAAGGCCAAGGTCTCCCACTGCATTCTGGGCCATCTCTAGTCATTCTAACCTATGTCTTTCTACTGGCCTAAGATGACCCTGGAGGAGAGAGTGGGGTTGTTGACTTTGCACAACTCTCCTTCACTTAAATCCAATTCACTTGTAAGTCAAGACATCACCCTCTTGATGTCATTGGTTCTCTTGGAGAACAAAGGATGAACAACAACTCAGTCTTATACTAGTTTCTAACAACCATAATAACAATAGCTCATCTTTTCATTTCATTTCTCAGTTTGTCAATTTCTTTCTCAGAACAAACCTCTAGACATTGATTTTCAGAGGCTAAGGGAGATAAAACGTCTAGCCAAGATCAGGTCATTGCTTTTATGCTGCTTACAGTCTAATAAGGGGAGGAGATACACACGTAATTATAATACATAATTTTTACTGTAATTTCACTGTTGTAGGTATTTCCCAGGGAAGAAATTCTCTACCAATGCGGAAAAACAGCTATTTTTCAATCCTGAAGTCTTTAGACATTTGCCCAGGACCCTGACTTGTCCAGAATTACACAGTTAATGATATTAAAAGTGGGCTTTAAACCCAAATCTTCCTGATTCCCATGCTAGCTCTCACCACCTGGCTTCTCAACATGATGAGCACAACAAAGAGATGTAAAATGATTCATGAAATTCAAAGGGAAAAGAAAAAAAAACATTGTTTGGACCAGTGATATAGGAATGATTCATAGAAGAAAAAGCAATTGAATTGGACTTTTAAAAAAGTTTAAGAATTAAGTGAGTATGTGGTGGCGAGGTGGCACAGTGAACAGAGCACCAGCCCTGGAGTCAGGAGGACCTGAGTTCAAATTCAGCCTTAGACACTTAACACGTACTAGCTGTGTGACCTTGGGCAAATCACTTAACCCCAATTGTCCCGCCTCCCCCCTCCAAAAAGCAATGATTATAAGGAAGCATGTACCAAGCATACGGAACAATGTGAGTAAAGTAAGAAAATCAGAAGGTATGTTCAGGGTCCAGAGAGTAACCCTGTTTAAACTGTACACAGAGAAATGGAACTTTGGAAGATCAGACTGGAAAAGAAAGATCATGAAGGACTTCGAACTAGGCAAAGGAATTTGAAATTTATTCAAGAAGAAGGTGGGAGCTATAGAAGATTTTTGAGGAGAGGAGGTCTATGACCATTGGATATATATGTAAGGACACACCTGTAACAGGTCGTTAGAGAAAGCAACATTTGGAGTGGGCATCAGGAAGGATGACCCTGCATCCCTGGTGCTATCCATTGGGCTGCTCTTCAGAGTCTTTTCTCTGCCGGAGATGCCTTGGAGCTGACCTGGGGGTTCTGCTCTAAGAACCCCATGCTGTTGTTCAATGCCCAGAGGTATTTTTTAATCACTTTTGACTTAACCAAATCGTCCAGTTCTGCTCTTTTCCTCCATATTATGGATGAGATTTCTGAAAGGGAGAGAAAACCTTGCAAAATCTGTATTCCTGTCCTCCCTGCTACCCCTGCAGCTCTGGCCTGGGGGTCTGATCTATGCAAGGCAGCTCAGGCTATTGGAGCAGACCCTGGTGGGGCCCCTGGGAGCTGCACTAACATTTCCTCAACTGGAAAATGCCTAGGCATCCATCATTCTCAGAGCTGCTCTACCTTTCAGCAGGGCAGCCACACGGGAGCCTTTCATAAATCATCCAGAGCTCAGTGTCCCCCTCTCTTGCCCGCCACCAATGTTTCATACCAGATGGAGGTGGCTTTTATTGGTCTAGAAGCCTGTCAGTCTGATTTGTTCCACCCAGTTTGATGCACAGAATTTAGCATCTCAAGCTTATCCAAACCATAACTGAGCAGAAAATCCTTCTATAACATGTCCCCAACAAGTGAACAACTGAACTTCTGACTCCAGGCCTGGCGCTCTGGTCATCTTTCTGAGGTCAGATCTGGCCCCACACACTTACTGGTTGTGTGACCCTAGGCAAGTCACTGACCCCTGTTTGCCTCAGTTTCTAAACTTCCCTTGAAGACCTCCAGTGACAGAGAACATACTCCTTCAGGAGGAAGTCCATTTCGCTTTGGATGACTCTTATTATCAGGTAGCTTCTTATATACAGATTAAATCTGACGATCTCTCAATTGTCTCTCCTAATTCTTAATTATCTCTTCTGGGGGCCAAGCAGAATCTTTATTTCACATGACAGCCCTTCACATACTTGAAGATAGTTCTCATGTTCCCCAACATCTTCCTTTCTTCAGGCTAAACACTGCCAGGTGCTTCAACCAATACTTGTTTGTCATGGCTTTCAGTTTACAGAGGCCCTTCTTCAAATATTCTCCTAAAACTAACCAAAATACTCCATATGGGATGGATCTAAACTGGGAAGTGTATTGCTTTCTATTACCCTTGAGGCCAAGAGAATCACAGACTCCTTGAGTCCTAGATTTGGAAGAGATTTCAGAAGTCATCTAGCTTTGTTGTTATTGTGGCATTTCAGTCTTATCTGACTCTTCATGACCCCATTTGGTGTTTTCTTGGCAGAGATACTGAAGTGGTTTGCCATTTCCTTCTCCAGATCATTTTACAGATGAAGAAACTGAGACAAATAGGGGTAAGTGACTTGGCCAGGGTCACACAGCTAGTAAGGGTCTAGGGCTGGATTTGAACTCAGGAAGATGAGTCTTCCTGATTCCCAGACCAATGCTCTATCTATCCAACTAGCTGCCTCCTCTCATAAACAGGAGTCCCTTCTCCAAAATCCCAAACAGGTAATGATTGTCCAACCTTGTTTGAAGACCTCTGGGGTCAGGTAACACACAACCTCTTAAACAGAATATTGTATTTTAGGACCATTCTAATCACTCAACCCCTATCCCCTGTACCCATGATACACCTTTATCTTTCCTTTTATTTAACGCATTAGTCCTTTGCAACCCCTCCCTCAGAGATTTGTCACTGAGATGTGGGAAGGACCACTGGCCAGATCATATTCAGGAAGCACAGGAAAGCCTCAGGATCTTTATGTTTCTGGTAACTTTGGAAGGAATTTCCTTCTGGGAGAAAAGCCTCTATTATCATAGTGTAGGGGTAACTAAGAGGAGGTGCTAAGGTCAATCAGAATAGGGTCTGGGCAGCTAAGAGCAAAGGAAGGCATGGAGCCTGGGGGCAGGGCATTAAGAAGGGATAGCATGATTTGAAGCCCTAGAGACACACATTCCTCACTTCTCCATTTTGCCTTTGTCTACTCTGGGGCCCTTGAAAAAATGTGATTCTCTAGAATTCTATAGAACTCTACCCATTGTCTCTTTTCCCTGCCTCTGCAGTCAGAGTAAGAAGGGCATGGTACTGGAAGCATGCTTCCCCCTCCACAGGTTTACACAGACACCCCAAACAAGCAGCAACAGCATCCTTTTGGCCACCCCTCTCATACCCATTCTCATGGTGGTACTGAGAACTATAACTAGCAAAGTGAATACCTGAGGCAAATAGTGTGGATCATGCCCCCAAACCAATTTTATAATTAATGGCATGAAAATAATACAAGAGCAAATTAGGACAAATATGCTTGAGGAGGGAAATTTAATTACTATGGTGGCTTGTGCTACTGAAGGAAAGGATATGTTAAAATTTTTAATTTCAGTGGCCTGGGACAAAACTGTTCTCCTCATCTCTAGTTATAGCTCCAACAGCATTTTTTTCAGTGGCTAAAACATTCCTATTTTTATGTAAAGGAAGGTTAGGATTAGGGTTAGGGTTAGGATTAGGGTTAGGGTCAGGGTTAGGGTTAGGGTTAGGGTTAGGGTTAGGGTTAGGGTAGTCTCAGGGAAGTGGCATGATACCCAGTCAAAAATACTGGAAGCAGAAATGGGACACTTAGGGTCAAATAATGGCTCAAATATGTATAAACTCTGGGAACCTAAGTCACTTAAGCTACCTGAGCCTCAGTTTCCTCATCTCTCTAAAGTAGGGACAATTTTACACTAGCTTCTTACTCTTTAATGAATTCAAGTCACTAGGTACAAACAAACTACATTAACCATTATTGAAAGAAGTGGCAGATGTAATTGTTGACCTCTTGGCGGAGATTTTAATTTAATCCATGAGAAAGAAAAAAAAAGGAATTCCTTGAAGACTTTACCATCCTTTGTGCCAAGCATTGTCCTAAACACTGAGGATACAGGTAGTCCCTCTTTTAAAGGAGTTCACATTCTAATGAAGAGATTGAAGGGCAATGTGAGGGCAATACACACACACACACGTGTGTGTGTGTGTATACATATACATACATGCATGCATGCATACACATATACATACATACACATATATATTCAATTGCAGGTCAGATGGAAAGGCCCAGTGGTCCTTAGGGTATGATGTCAAGGTAGATGATAATGTATCTTCTTTAGCATAATTTCTATTGGTAAAATCATATGCATTTCTGACAAAGAAAAATTTGACAGTGCCAAGGACATGGGTGACAAGAATTCTCTTTTCTATAGCTAGCAGCTGTGAGTGCTAATGGGGAAGGGGCTGAAGAAGTAATTGTTGGTTTATATCTTTACAGGGGTTCTTTCCCCGGTCAATGGTGACAGAGGCATGAATGGTGGCTTGGTGGAGGGTGAGAGCAGAGAAGGCTCTCTTGTTCTGGAGGCTTTTGTGAAGAAGTCCAGTGCTGCCTGTGCCATAGTCTAAGGCAGCAGTTCTCAACCTGTGGGTCACGACCCCTTTGGGGGGTCAAATGATCCTTTCACAGAGGTCACAGGGGTCGCCTAAGACCATCAGAAAACACATATTTCCAATGGTCTTAGGAACCGAGACACTGCTTCTCTATCTGTCTCCAGGTGGGTCCGCCCACATGCAGATATGCCCACATCCGAGTATTAAAGGGTCACGGCATTAGGAAGTTGAGAACCACTGCTATCAGGGAAAGGTATAAGAACAGAACCCGAGGTTTCATTGGAATAGAGAACTCCCAGATAAAGAAATTTCCTCTACCAATGCAAGTCAGGACCTTTCATACAACTATCTCAGAGAGTTGCCTAGCACAATGACAGGTTAAGTGACCTAGCAAGAGTCACATAGCTAGCATATATCAGAGGCAGGACCTGAACACTGGTATCTCTGCCTAGGGGAAGGTAGGTGGTGAAGTGCACAGAGCCCGGGGTTGGGAGTCAGGAAGACTCATCTTCCTGAGTTCAAATCTGGCCTCTGATGCTTACTAGTTGTGTGACCCTGGGCAAGTCACTTACCTCTGTTTGCCTCAATTTCTTTATCTGTAAAAGGGGCTGGAGAAGGAAATAGCAAATCACCCCAGTATCTCTGCCAAGAAAATCTCAAATGGGATCACAAAGAGTCCACTGAAAAATGGCTGAACAATAACTGACTTCAAAGCCACTTCTCTCTATCCACTATACTACCCTTTATAGTCTAAGTAAAAGTATGTTTGCATGTGTATATGCAAATACCCATATGCACACACACATAAATATATGCACATATATACATGTATACATTTACATATATTCATACATAATATCTGGGGGTTTTAGTGATTGAAAGCTCAATATTCATCAAGCTTGAATGTGACATGATAGTCAAAATAACTAATGCACTGAGAATCATAGGGTCCAGGACCAAGGAAGTAATAATCCTGCTACAGTCTACTTAGGTCAAAAGACTTCTAGTGTATGACGTTCAATTCTGGGTACCACGCTTTAGAAAGTAAACTGACAAAAAGCAATATATCCAGTGGAAGGAAACCATGGGATTATGAACTACACCAAACTAAGACTGATTGTGAGAACTGAGGACAGGAAGATTGATCTAGCCCAACTACCTTGTTTTACAGGTGAAGAAACTAAGACCCAGCTAGGTTAAGTGGCTTGCCTAGGATTACTCAGAGGAGTAAGTAAGGAATTTAAATCCAGGTTTTTTATAATTGCCTTTTGCAAATTTATTTTATTTTATGATTTCAGGTTTTCAGATTCATTTTCTGATTCTGATTTCAGTGGAAAGAGCCTTAGACTCAGTCAGGAGACAGGTTTGAATCCTAGTTGTGCTCCTCACTAGCTGGGTAACATTGGGCAAGTCACTTAAGTTTTCTAAATTTCAATTTCTCCATTTTTAAAAGCAGGATAACGACTTTTGTACCTGCCTACTTTACACGGTTGTTATGGAGAAAGTCTGTGTAAAACTTCAAGGGCTGCAAACATGTGACTCATTATACTCATTAGCCTTTTTCTCCCCCTATTCATTATCATTGTTTTCCTTCCAATGTGAAAACAGGCTTCTCTCCTTTAAGAGCCTGCATCCCCTAGTTCGTGTCAGGTTTCCATTGGCAACTCTGAGATCCAACCCAAGGTTCTCTTAGCATCTGATTAAATATGAATGTGGGAGGGGGGAGCTAACTCTTTTATGATCCTTTCCCTCAAAACCCCCATTAGTAAATCACTGTCCAGCAGGACAGGAAACATGGCCAGTCCATTATCCTGGGTTCATGGAGGGGCATTAATTCTTAATAAACTGGCTGGTTGTAATAATGATACTTGGAGGAAGCAGAGTAATGGACAGACAGGTTTACATCTGTACCCAAGATTCAATATACGTGTGGGCCAAGAGGTGGATACAGTGAACTAGAGACCCTGAGAGGATAGAGACAGACAGACAGACAGACAAACAGACACACACACACACACACACAGAGACACAGAGACAGACAAAGAGACAAAGAGAAGCAGAGAGAGAGAATCAGAGAGTCAGAGACAGACAGACAGAGACAGAGAGACAGATAGACAAAGAGAGGCAGAGAGAAGGAGAAAGACAGAGAGAGAGAGAGAGAGAGAGAGAGAGAGAGAGAGAGAGAGAACCAGAGAGAAAGAGAAAGTCAGAGACAGAGACAGACAGAGAAATGGAGGAGATGAAGACAGAGAAAGAGCAGAGAGCCTGTGCCAAAGCTAGGTTACTTTCCACTGAGACAGCCTCAGATAGGGACTGCCAGGAGGTCTCTTCCTAACAAATTACATCCTGTTAGGAGTTATGTTGTGCTAGGTGTATATCTAACTACTTGATTTTGCAAATGAAAGCAAAACCCTAAATCTGTTTCTCTCTTTGCACTCTTGTGTCTCACTTTGTTTCCATCCAACTCCATGTTACATACCTGGAGGCAGCATGTTGCAATGAAAAGCACACTGGATTTGGAGTCAGAGGACCTGAGTTCAAATCTCAATTCTTCTACTTGTTACGTGACCTTGATAAAGTCACTTCCTTGTTCTAGGCTGCAGTTTCTTCCTTTGGAAAATGAGAGGTATGAACTAGGTGACCACTGAGGTCACCCCTAGCTCTAAATTTATGGTCTTTTGAAAAGTCACACAAAGGTATGTTTTCTTTTGCAATATGGCTAATATGGAAATATCTTTTGCATGACTTCACATGTATAATTAATATCATATTGCTTGCCTTCTCAAGGGGTGAGGGAGGAGAGAATTTGGAACTCAAAATTTTTTAAAGTGAACTTTAGAAATGTTTACATGTAATTGGGAAATATTTAATTAAAATATAACAAGAAAAGTCACACAAGGGTCATTTTTTTAGGGTGAATATGGCTTTAAAGATGATATAGTTCAGCTCCCTCAGTTGAAGAAACTGAGGTCCAGAGAAGGGAACTCCAGGTCTTGCTCCAGATCACATTCCTGGAAGTAACAGCCTTAGGATTTGAACTAGTCCTCTGACTCCAAATTTAATATATCTGAGATAAAGCTGAGAATTACATTATAATCTACCAATATTACACATTTAGTTGTGAAGGGAACACAGCGACAGGAAACATAAAAGAAAAACAATAGCTTTGAGTTCTAATTCAGCTCTTGACTTAAGTTAATATTTGTCCTCATTGCTTACTTATTATCCCCGTTAAAGAGTAAGGATAGGTGGGGAGAAGGCAAGGAAAGTTAAGCTCCAGCAAAATTTTTAAATCAGCAAAATACGTTGAATTTTAACAGTGGAAAGGCTCGTAGAAACATCTAGCTTAAATCCTTCACTTTATAGAGAAGGAAACAGAAGTTTATTTAGAAGAAGGTACTTTTAAGTTAGTTGTAGAGCAGGGAAAGAAACCCATAATTCATCAGTCCCAAGCCAGTACTCTTTGCAGCACTATGTGTCTACATGTATACACCGCCTCCACAAAGCACAGACAAAAATCAATCCCATTCCATTATCTTCACCCTTTATATTTATAAATACAATATGTCATCTAATAATATATAATGTACCATAGTATACCAAAGGGGTTTTTAGGCATGAATTAACCTTGGTAACAGAAGAGTACACACAAGTGCAATTGATCACTTTCCCAGCTTCATCCAGCACTGTTTTGATGTTCTAAAATCCCCTAATGAGGACAGCAAGTACTATGTAAATAAATCATCA
>CM053581.1:272504389-272521996 GCA_028627135.1 Pseudochirops cupreus | reverse complement strand
CACATGTTGACCATGGTATACACCATCATCTACAAATGCATGCTCACATTCATCCAGCCCTCTTCCTTTGTGACTCTTCTATTAAGAACTCAAGTCTGTAGCAGGCAAAGATTGCCATTACCACCATTGCCACGTCTACTTCGTTCCTGTCTTGTGCCAGAGATGCTCCCCTAGCCTAACGGGTCTAGGTGCCCTTTGGGGACTTCTAAACTCTTCTAGTCCATTTGGCCCAACTCAGGCACAATCTGGGAATGTCAGAATCTGTCTCTCCCCAATGCTAACACTGTTGAGGTTTAGGGGTGCTGGGACCCCAAAATAGTAACACACAGGTCCTATGTATGTCCAAATTAATTTGATCCCGAGACTTCTTTCAGCCAAAGAAAAACAAGGTTTACTAAAGATCCACCATGTTGGCTAGACACTTAAGGAATCTAAGCATTTTTATCACTAATGCAAGAGGGCCAGATTGAATCTGGACACTTTAATGGAAACAAGATGGATCTTTTACACAGAAAGACTATGGGGTTACAGGAGGAGTCATGGTGGTGCCTCCAATTACTCATTATAGTAACTCTGCTGACATACACTGCCCTCTCCAGTCATAATCACTCTCTCTCTGGAGGAATGGGTCCTACCTAATGTTCCCTCACAGGTGCCCATATTTTTCTAAAAGATGGTTCCAGTTCTCAAAAAAAAAAAAAAAGCAAGAGAAGAATTAAGCTGGAACCTCACTTGACAATTTTATAACTCTTTAATGTCTCCAGTGTCTTATAATTCCAATGTCTCTAAAGCAATGTATGCCTCCCCTCATAAATATATGGACCTTGATAGCAAGGATTGTTTCATTTTGTCTTCATGTCACCAGTGCTCACTGATCCGTTGTTTGATTCACCCTACATGGCAACATAGACTCCAACCAAAGGTGGTGAACCTGTAGCCTTGAGGCCACATGTGGTCCTCTGGGTCCTCAAGTGTGGCCCTTTGACTGAATCCAAGCTTCACAGAAAAAATCCCCTTAATAAAAGGATTTGTTCTATAAAACTTGAACCGTACCCAAAAGGCCGCACCCAAGGACCTAGTGATTTAGTGTTCAGTTTTGCAACCATAATTCACTTCTGAGATTCTCACCTCCATTTTCTAAGAACATTGTCTGATATATAGTTTCACAGCAAGCAGTGGCACAGTTAATAGAAACCTGGATCTCAAAGGGTCTCAGTATTTGGAGTCAGAAGAGAGCTTGGAGATGCTCTAATCTAGTCTAGATCTCTCCTTTAACAGATGAGAACCCTGAGGTCCGAAAAGTTTAAGTGGATTGCCCAAAGTAGTGAGTAGCAGAGCAGAGATTTGAACTAGTTGGGTCTTTTGACGGAAACTCAATTCTCTGGCATTAAGGCTGACCATTTTAAGCAATATTATTTCTGTTTTAAAAATGAGACACTGGGAGGGGAGAACTCCAGCTCAGTGCTGGAGTATACCAGCAAGCCTTCATGGGGAGTCAGCAATCCTGTTTCTTTAGCCCAGAGAACAGTGGAAAGAAATCAAGCTATAGAAGGAAACAAGGAGGGAAGGAGGGAGGAAAAAAAGAAAGAAAGAAGGGGAGAGAGTACGATTCTGAGGAAGGGTTTAGAAGAGTCATTGCAGAGTCAGTCTTTGCTCTCTTGACCTCAGCAAACAACTGAGCACTCTTTCAATACCATTACTCAGTATATAAGAACAAAGTTTGCCCTGCTTAGAGAGGATCCCTGCTCTTGGTGGCAGCTCTCATTCTTTTACAGTTAAGAAACAAACTAGAGGAAGATTACAGGAGCAAATCTCCTTTATTACATTTCTCAAGCCATGTCTGGGAAAGTGAATCATGTGATCAATATGAGGCACATTTGAAGACTAGGGATGTTTAGTCTGGAAAAGAGAATATTTGGGGGTAGGGTATGGTAGCTGTCTTTAAGTATCAGAACTATCAGTTTAAAAAAGGGGGGGACTAGATTTGTATGTTTGGTCACAGAAGGCAGAACTAAGAGCCATAGGGTGAAGTTGCAGAAATTTGCATTTCAGCTACATGTCAAGAAAAACTTCCCAACAATTAGAGCTTTCCAAAAGTTGAACAAGCTGCTTCAGAAAATAGTGAGATATCCATCCCTGAAGGTATTCAAGTAAAAGCTATACAACCCCATATTAAGAATGTTGGAGAGGAGATTTTCCTACAGATACAGTTGGAGATGGCTTCTGATGCTATGGAATCATAGAATTCCTTCCAACTCTGCGATTGAATGAAAAATGTTCAACATATATGCATTTATTCATTCAACCAGCATTTATTGAATACCTACAGGTTCAAGGCCCTTTGCCATATGGTTCAGGTGTTACTAAGATGCACAACACACAATTCCTACTCTCAAGGAGTTTATAGTCTAGGTATGGCTTGGGAGATGCCTATTTCAAAAAATCATTGATTTTGTCAGTAGCCCATCCTCATACCTCACCCTGTATGATTTTCATCCATGGCTTTCTGTAAATCATTCATAGAGAAAACAACCAGCACTCTTGAAGACTCTCTCTGGGTCTTCTGCTAATCTATGGATCGTGAAAAGCCCATGACATTTATACATTGTCCCTAACTGTGGTTACAGGACTGTGGCTGCCTGCTTTTCTGGTCACATATTTTATTTATTGGGTCCTTTATGACACTTCTCATAAAAAAGTCACATGTACCAATAGAAGAAGAACAAGTTTGTAATATGTGAGGAGACTGACAAAGGACAAAGTACGATAAGCATTCATAGGTAAGGACTGGGACTGTGATTACCTTGCTTTAGAGAGATTCTATGTGAGGAAATCTCTTCTACCAAAAAAGGTTGACAACCTCTCCATAACTTAAAGGTGAGAAAGTTGCCCAGATGCTGAGAGGTAAAGTGATGTGCCCAGGGTTACACTGGCAGTGGTAGGTTTTGAATCCAGGTCTTTCTGGCTGGTCTTGTATCTACTACACCCCCCTGTCTCTCATCTAAGAGGGAGGAATCATGTCTGGGTAAGACTGAATAGAGGAGATGGTACTTCCACAGGAGCTTGAAAGATAGGTAGGGTCTCAACAGGAAGAGATTTATCTTGGGAGAGGTTATTAAGTAGCATAAATGAAAGCACGGAGGTAAGATGGTACCAAGTGCATCTGAGAAGTGGCTAGTTGTCCAGTTGTGTCCCATGGCAAGTGAAAGGGATGGTAAGAGGTGTCTGGGAATGTAGATTGAGACAAATTAAGGATAGCCTCAAAGGCCAGACTATAGAGTTTGATTTTCACTAAGTAGGCAAGAGGGGCCCACTGAAGGTTTAAGGTGCTTTGCTTTCCTTTTGGTGATGGTGGTGATGGCCTCTGTGTGTGTGTGTGTGTGTGTGTGTGTGTGTGTGTGTGTGTGTGTGTGTATGTGTGTGCGTGCACTTGCAAAGAAGTGAAATAACTAGAGATGCACATTTAATGGAAGATTAAACTGGCAACAGGCATAAGATAAATTGAAAAAAGCACAACTGAAGATTGGGAGAGTAGTTAAGAGGATACCAAAATAATCCTCCAATAATGTAGTAACTAGGGTGATAGCATGGTAGTGGAGAGGAGGAGATGAATATGAAAGGAGAAGAAGGATAGAGAAGGAGAAGGAAGAAGAGGAGGAGGAAGAAAGAGGAGGAGGAGGAGGAAGACTTCAGATTTGGGACTAACTGTATATGAGGGGAGGAAAGATGAGTTAAGCTTTAGTATTATTCAGTTTTTGACATGCTGGCAGGGGATCTAGAAGGTGCATCTAAAAAGTAATTGGAAATGTGCTACCAGAAAGCAATAGGCTCCCATCTGACTATCAGATCATGGACCTAGAGCTAGAAGTAAACTCAGAGACCACTGAGTTTTTTTTACAGACAAGGAAACTAAACCTTACAAATGTCAAGGTCATACAAGTAAGTGCCAAAAGCAGGATATCAGGATGCATTCTAAATTGGGGTCATAATATCGTTTGCAGGACAAAGTAGAAGAAAAAAATAAGAAGAGAACCTTGGACATAGTGCAAAAGTAGGCCGATTTTTAAACGTGCTTATATTTGACCCATTTAAAAAAATTTTTTTTAAAGTTTTACTAGCGCTCGTAGGACATGGTTGATTCTTTGTGTCTTTATAGCTCCTGATTATTCAGAGACAAGAGGTTTACCCTGAACAATAACCAGGAAAGCTAGGTTCATTGTATTCTTTCAGTCGGGTCCCTTGAAAAACGATGCTGTTGGCTTTTCCTGCCCTTCGTCCCCCAGAAACCTCCCTTCTGCCCTTCTTCAATTTACTCACATCCATCTGACTGTTCCCAGCATTGCTGCAACATTTGCCCTCAGAGTAAAACAAGAAAAATCAAAGTCGTTTGAAGGTGAGGCCCCTACAGAGAGCAAACACTTCTCTCACTCGAGCACATTTTTTCCTGAGTTGCTGAATTTTCATTGAAGGCTCTGAAGAAATCCACATAGCTTATCAGTTTCCAGGCATGACTGCTTTAGCAGGAATGGACTAAACCATAAAACCTGTATGAAGCAAGGCACACTGGACTCTCTGGTGGTAGGAATCGGCATTAAGTTATTATTCCAAAAGCTCAGCATCCTGACTTTAGAAAAAAGAGGAAAATGGAACACTCACGGTGGTCTATTCTGGAGCCTCTGGTTTGGGGTTCTTACCTTAAAGGATTGAGTTAAACCAAGCAAAACAAAGAACGATAATCCAATGGGAGTTTTCCACTAAAAGTTCCTTTGGACCAGGAGTTAGCATACAGCTCCCAGCTCTGGTCCTGTTGTTTATTTCCCATATGATCTTGGTCAAGTTGCTTAACCTCTCTGAGCCTCAGTTTTTTTCTCCTGTACAATGAGGGGTTTGAAAGAAATAATCATAAAGGTCCTTCCACCTCTTACATTCTGTGATCCCTGTTCTGAATGGAGCTTCTGTGAACAATGTTATCACTGGTTAACTCAGTACTTGGCAGGCTCATCTGAGTCACAATGAGCCCATTACTCTGATTGTCCTCTATTATGGCTTTAAGTCATAGGATCATCAACTACTTTGACCTGCGGGGGATCTCAACATGCATTTGATGCAACCCTTTCATTTTGCAAAAGAGGAAACAGGATGAATGTGGCAGGGCAGCTTAATAGCAGAGCCTGCATTCAAAGCCAGGTTCTCTGACTCCAAACCGAGTGCTCTACTCACTTTGTCAATCAGTGGAGAAGCCTCACACCAGCCTCTCTGACAGGTGGTGATATTTTCCAGGGCTTGGGGGCCTATTGCAGTAAAGCACTGGGGAAAGGTAACCTCAGGAAGCTGATACCATCACACATGTCTTTCACCAAGGTTCTGTTTTCCTCATGTCCCCATAGGAGTGAGTATGGTTTATCCCTGCCCAGATCCTGGGCTCCCTGCTTGACTCTAGAAGGAAGCGGGGGCAGTAGTGGAGTCTTCCTGATTTCAGGACTCCTCCCTCAGGAAGAGCCCGTGTGGAAGCCTCCTGCCTACCTCCCCTCGAAGCCATTTCCGGGGAGCATGAGGAGCCCAGAATCTTCCAAAGAGGTTTCAGAAGGGTTAATTGAGGCCCTCAGATTCTTTGCTTTTCCTGATCACGTCGCTGGTGACCAAAAATAGACCTAGAGCGTTGGCATCACTCGCGTCTTGTTGTTAATTGTCTTGTTTTAGATGCAGATGTTTTTCACTCACAGACAGTGTTTTTTGAGGAATCGGAATACAAAATGTGCTGGTGTGGCATTTCTGAGCCCAGTAAAACTTTGATTAGTTTCAACAGCATTGCTGGGCTCGAGATAAACATCAAATCCCAGGAAGCAGTGGCCCTTTTGTCTTTCACCAGCTATAAAGTAACAAGACCTCTTTTAAGCAGGAGGGCCTGTGAAATCTGGCATTTTCTTTGTTTCCCCCAAGAGACTCATTTCTTTTAATGTGTTGGGGATTTTTTTTTCTTTTCTGCCTACGCAAGGTGAAAACCAGGAATTACCAGTGAGATCCTTGGAAGGATGGGTTAGCAGCACGCCAGCCTGCACCAATCTGAGTTTATTTCTCACTGTTGAGACCAGAAGTCTCTTAACTAATAACCCCCAAAGTGTGGCACACAAGTTACCATGTTCTTTTGCAGCCTTATCTCTGTCTTTGTCTTGATTTCTCTGTTGTTAAATAGGTACCAACAGCAGAAAGTTCACCTTGATATAAGACTTTAAAGTGCATTATTATTAATAATATTATGAGAAGAAGAGTAACGGTGAAAAGACAGCTGGTCTCTGTGTCAGGAAGACCTGGGTTGCAATTAAGTCCTGGCTGAGCAATTAATCAACAAACATTTATTACGGACTTATTACTAGTATTTAAACACTTCTCTATCAGGTTGTAAGGAAAAGCAAAACCATGGTCCTTTTCCCTCAGTGAGCTCACATTCTAGTGGGGAAGATGTGCAAATGACTGTGTTGATACAAGATATATATAGAATAAATCTGAGATAATCAACAAGGGGGTGTGCATTATTATTATTGGGGAAGCAGGAAAGGCTTCTTAAAGAAGATGGAGTATTAGTTGAGACTTAAAGGAAAACAGAAAAGCCAGGAGATGGAGGGGAGGAAAGACAGTATTCCAGGCATGAGTGATAACCAGTGAAAATGAAGGGTTTGAAGAACGAGTGTCTCTGACAGTGACTTTCTGATCTTGGGTAGATCACTTAACCTCTCAGACCTCCAGGAAACTCAACTAATCAATCAACAACCATTTGTTAAGAGCTTCCTATATACCGGGCACTATGCTAAATGCTTACAGATACAAAGAAAAGCAAATAGATAGATAGATAGATAGATAGATAGATAGATAGACCAACAGATAAACAGGTAGACAAACATATAGACAGACAGACAGATAGACAGGTAGAAAGACAGACAGATAGACAGACAAATAGACAGGTAGACAGACAGATAGGCAGACAAATAGACAGGTAGACAGAGAGACAGATGAATAGATAGACAAATAAACAGTAGACAGACAGATAGACAGATGGACGGATAAATAGATAAATGAGATCCCTGCCCTCAAAGAGCCTGCATTATAATGGGAAAGACAAGATGCAAACAAGTAATTGCCTAATGCTCTTTAAGTTACAGAGAAGGTACATCTGAACATTTCTTGAAGGAGCTGAGTTGAACAAGCAGTAGAAGTACCTCACCAAAATTTTTGACTCTAATGAAATCACAAATAGGTCCCAACAAAACAAAACAATATTAAGAATAATCACTGAGTTTTATAGAGTAATTTAAGGCTCATAAAGAGCTGTTAATCCTTTTGAGTGCTTTCCTTAAATTTTTGTGAAATAGGTCACATACCTTTTACTTCCCCTCTTTTTGCGGGATAAGGAACCTCGGACTCAGAGTGGTCAAATGATTTGTCCAATGACAACAGCTTGAAGTTTCAGAGCTGGGACTCAAACCCATATCCTCCAACAATAGGACCAGCATGTTTTCCCTAGGCAATCTCTGAATGAAAATTGTAAGGTACTCTGTGACCATACTTTACTCATATGAAGGATGGCAAATTGGGAGATTTCTAAGACAAAACAATAAAAATTATAAACATAATAGCTCATGTTCATATGGCACTATAAGAAGTTATGTGGAATACAAAGAAGTATATCTTGTCCCCAGAGTAGGTTACCTCATCTCAAATGACTTGGCAACAGCAATTCAGCATATTCCCTGTATTGTAGTAGTGACAAGCTGTTGTTCTTACACTCCAGAATGACATCAGAAATCAACTATTTTTATAGGAGAGTACTGTTGCAAAATACCATCAAAATGTGGAATCTTCTCAAACAGCTAAATCAAAGAGAAAAGGAGTTAGAAAGAATGGGAAGAGGAGAGTGTGTGTGAGAGAGGAGAGAGAGAGAGAGAGAGAGAGAGAGAGAGAGAGAGAGAGAAGAGGGAGTAGAAAGAAAAAGAGATACAGACAGACACAGAGAGGGAGGGAGGGAGGGCAAAAGAAAGACAGAGACAGAGATAAAGGGAGAAAGTGTGTGTGTGTGTGTGTGTGTGTGTGTGTGTGTGTGTATGACAGAAAGAGACACAGAGACAGAGACAAAATCATCTAGAGTTCAGATTGCTCTAGCCAACATTCCCAAGTCACAGATTGTCTAAGACTCAGTTTCCATAAAGTGTCTCAGAGCATTATGGAGTAACAGACAGAGTTACGGAATACAGTATATCCACATGCTAATAGTGAAGTGCTTATCATCTGAAAATACCAACATCAGGTTTAAAAGCCTGCCTTAGTAGTTGTAGCTCAGTCTATATTCCAAATATGATACCACAAGAGAATTGGCTGATGCTGTCAGAGCCTTTGCTCTAGGAGCTGGTGATGCTAAGGCATTTGGGGATGACTTGGCCCCATCTGGAATTTCCTTCCCCACCCCAGTGTCAAGAGAGACATTCGTCAGCAGTCTAAGATTTCAGTCATTGTTCTATCATTTTCGAAGCTGCAGAGCACACTTTGTATATTCAATCTGCTGGCCAGAACCTTCTTTAGCTCAATCAGCGGAGAAGTGTTAATGAGAAAAAGCAGATTCTTTTATCTTTTTTCCTTCTTTCCTTCCTTCCTTTCCTCTTTCCCTTTCTCTTTCCTTCTCTCTCTCCTTCTTTCCCTCTTTCTTTTCTTCTCTCCCCCTTCCCTCCTTCATTATTTCCTTCTTTCCTTCATTCTCTTTCCTCCTATCCATTCATCTATCTATGTATTAATTAAGCCACCATTTATTGTCTCACTCTATTATCTATCAATTATACTAGCATCTCTTTATAAAATGTTCATTGGTTGGGGAATGAGTGAACAAATTGTGGTGCATGTATATATTGAAAGGTTATTTGTCTTCAAGAAATGACTCATGTAAGGATCGTGATTCCAGAACTAGAAAGGATCCTTAATGGCCATTTATTCCATCTCCTCATTTAACAAAGAAGGAAGCTGAGACCTAGATAGATGAAATAACTTGTTCACAGTCACACAGGTGATAAAATATCATAGAGAGGATTTGAATATGAATCTTCAAAATCCAGAATCAGGGAGGTTCCCATGCCCTCATGTTGCTTCAGAAAACCTTGAAAAGACGTGAATGAACTGATGTACAGCAAAGAAAGCACATAGGTAGTACAGTAGGTAGAGCGCTGGACCCGAAGTCAGGAAGACTCTTCCTGAGTTCAAATCCAGTCTCAGATACTTACCAACTGCATGACCCTGGGCAAGTCACTTAACCCTGTTTGCCTCAGTTTCCTCATTTGTAAAATGAGCTGGAAACCACTCCAGTATCTTTGCCAAAAAAAACTCAAAATGGGGTCACAAGGAGTCAGGCACAACTGAAAACAATTGAACAACTAAGAAAGTAGGACCAGGAGAAGAGTATTCACAATGACTACAATAATACAAATGGAAACAATATTAAAAGGCAAGTAATGCCCATTTCCTTTTAATGAGTATTCCTAGTCCTAAAGATCAGGTGATGAAATACACTTGGTTGAGAAATGGGGGGAAATGGGTACATGATGTCAAATCAGCTTAGCTTTTCTTTTCCAAGGAAGGATTAAATGTTGAGGTTGAATGAATAGTTATGCGGAAATGACTGAAGTATAAATAACCAAATAAATAAATGGATGAATGAATGAATACGTAAACAGAAACAAAAAACAAATACATTGAAATTTTTAAAAATGATATTAATAAAATCTCCTTTAGGTCCATCTAAATGGTCCTAAATTCATAAAGTGAGGTGAAGACAAGGTCCCCTGCCTCGAGAACCACACTGGGGTAAAAAAGACACACACATACGCATGTGCACCTTTCAATGAGATGGCTGAAAAGAATAACAGCAACAATCTCTCACCGTGTGTAACACTTTACTATTTACAAAGCACTTTCTGATGCACGACCTCATTTTCTCCAGAGCCAGCAGCTTCTACTTTGAAACCTTGGCAATGAAAACCAAATCAAGGAACCTAAAAGAGACAGGTCTGGATGAAGCAGACAGACCCAGGGCAAATAAGACCCTTTCCTTCCAAAAAATTCCAGTTTCAAGGGTAAAACTTTACCTAGGAAGGAGGGACGGACACTCCAATAGCAGTTGAGGTGTAGCAAGAGCCAAACTGTAAGAAAAGAAAACATTTCATTTATTCAGTGGAGATTATTTTATTCAAAGGTAACATAAACAAAAATGGAAATCCATTCAGTTGCTAATAAATTCCATAACCCCACAACATATTGATTCAAGTAGACAGTAGAAAAAGCCTGAAACTCTACCCTGGGAGACAAACACTGCCTGATTCCCCTCTCACTCCTCCCTTCCCTCAACACACACGACACATGTGAACACACATAAAATCAAGGGATCACATAAGTATGCAGAAAAAACGATGTAACTAGCACAGGGCAGAAAGAACATCGCCTCAGGATTTGACAGTGGACTGGGGAGGGGAATGTTTAGTAAAGAAGAGTATTGAAAAAGATGGTAGTGTGGACAGGGCCAGTATATGGATTCACCATAGCGGCTTATACTTTTCTTCATAGTCCTCCACTGTTTGGGTACCTTGGCTGACTCCACAGGGATCTGGTCACATGGGGTCTGCTTGCCCCAATTGAAAAAAAAATCTTAGTTATGGCAGTGGTTTCAGAGCCATATTTTGATTAATTTAGTTGATGCCTTTGTGGGTCAGGGGAGGGAAAAGGCCTCTCTTCTCTCTGCCTCATCAGGAACAACAAATATGAGAAGGGAATTATGTCTACATTCACTGGTTGTACTGTACCAAAAGAAGCCATAACTTGGGCAGGCAAGGATTGATCAAGGCAAAGATCACAAAGTCATCTCTGGTTACTACATAAGACCATCAAATTTGCCCCCAACTACTCCATCCTATGGATGATTCAATCCAGGCTTCCACCTCTAATGAAGATATACCAGAGGATGTCTTAGGGGAGAATGAAGCCAGAAATTGCTTCTTTTTCTTTGTGTTTGTATTCATGGCTCACAGTACAAAGTAAATGCTTAATAAATGTTTCTTGCATTGTGCCAATTGTTCATGATCCTACCTTCCACAAATTTAAGGATTAACGGTTAAAGTCAAGCGTGTCATCAGATTCTTATACCATATAACACAATAACCTCAAAACAGATATTTGACCTGATTATCATAGCACATATCATAAGAAAATTAAAAGAGAACAAGATCCTGTATTTTCTTCTTAGCTATGGTTAGGGGGAGAATTGCGAAGCATACTAGAGTTGGAATCAATAACAAAATGTAAAGTAGATAGCTTCAATTACATGGACTTGGAAAGCTTGTGAACTGACACAATCAATGCAACTAGTGTAAGAAGGGAAGCTATCAATTAGAAAAAAAATCTTTGCACTAAATATCTCTGATAAGGGTCTAACACCCAACACATAGAGAGCTAACACAAAAAATAAGATCATCAGTCATTCCCCTGGTGAATGAATGGTCCAACCAAGCATACAAATAAATAGTTCTCAAAAGAAGAAGTTCAAATTATCCAGAACTACGTAAAAGATTGTTCATTAAATCACTAAAAATAAGAGAAATACATGTCAAGACAAGGCTGAATTTTCTCCTCACACCCAGAAAATTAGTAAAAATGAAAAAGGACGGGAATAGTCAATATTGGAGGGGCTACAGAAAGACTGCAACACTAATACTCTATTCATGAAGTGGCAAATTGGTTCCATTACTTGGAAAACAATTTAGAATTTTACTAAGAAGTAACTAAAATGTCTATACTCAATGATTCAGGGAGCCTACTACTAAATATATACTACAAGGAGGTCAAAGACAGTTCTACTCTTTGTGGTAGCAAAGAGTTGGAAACAAAGCAGATGCTTATCAACTGTTTGAAAATGACTAAATAATTTGTGGTTTAATAAATATAATAGATTGCACCCTACTGTAAGAGTGACGAAATGAATGAAAAGGCATTTGTTAACACTTACTTTGTGAGGGGCAGCTAGGTGGCACAGTGTTGTCAGGAGGACCTGAATTCAAATCCAGTCTCAGATACTTGACATACTTACTAGCTGTGTGACTTTGGGCAAGTCATTTAACCCCAATTGATTTGACTTACCCCTTCCAAAAAAAATTTTTTTTAATTTTTTTAAAACACATAATGTGACAAACATTATGCTAAATACTAGCAATACAAATGCAAAAGCAAAGGAAATTCCTGCCCTCAAGAAGCTTACGTTCAAATGGGGGAGATAACACATCAAGAACCTTACATTCTAGCAGCACAGAAAACACATTTTGGGGCTTGGCGGCCAGGGCTTGGGTCTGGAAAGTAATAGCAAAAGGAGCACATTTATACACCACAGAAAAGTGACTTTTATAATGGTCCAAGAACTAGAAAGTGAAAGAAGAAGGTAAAAAAGGGAATACAAGTCGATGGCAAGGTACCCAGAGTGCCAGAGTCCAGAGGTGTTGGGACTATGAGGAACCACTAAGACCTAGGGCACCAGGACAGGAGTTGCACATGGAAGCAAGAAATGGTCAGGAAGGCTTTGAGCATGACAAATGCAGAGAAGCGTGGGAAAACTTATATGAACTGAAGCAAAATGAAACCAGCAAAACTAGGAAAATGTCATATGCAATCACTACAACAATGTAAATGGAAAGAACAAAAATAATCACAAAAGTGATGGAGAGAAAAATGAATAATAACCAAGTTTGCTCCCAAAGTAAAGAAGAGAAAACGTACTTCTCTGATTTCTTTGCAGAGTTGGGAGAAGCATCACATTAGGTTTATTCAGTGTGCCAATAGATTTTGTAAAACTGCTTTTTCCCTTTTTTTTAAAAAGTCTTTGTTTCCAGTAGGGGGGAGGGGAGAATATGTTCAGAAATGAGGGAGATGTCTAAACAAAACAAATCACAAACCAAGTAGAAAAGTTTTAAATCAAGTGTATCTTGAATTTAGCAAATCTCTAACATCCTGGTGAACAAAATATGGATTCAATTAAGTAGTTCTCAGTTTTGCGAAGGTGAGGACCATAGAACCACCAAATTTCACAAGTTGAAGGATACTCTTAGCAGTTATCTAGTTAAATCTATACAGTGATTGGACCAAGGTTCACTGTTTCTCCACAACAGCAATTAGTTTACCCTCAAAGGCAACAAAGCTACCTCTGGGATTTGACTGACATCTGTTTTCCTTGATGTAGTTTCCTTGTCCCCAAAGAGTATATAAAGGTCCCACCCACATGGAGGCAGAGCTTCCTTCAACTTCATGAATGAGTGAAAACCACACAAGTCATCATGCCCTGCCCTGCTGGTCAGATAAATTCCCATATGGTAGCAAGGGGATCTCATCTAGAGAAGCTAGTTGTGTGTCACTGAATCTTTATTGCATATCCTTGCTATATTGGGGGCAAAATAAGCTTCATTTTTTGAAACTATTCAACGACTTATGAATGCATCCCAAAATAGAATATGATCTAACAGGGTGTCGGCATTAAGTCTACCCTTTAATACATAAACAAGTATCCTCTATAACTTGACAGATAAGTATCCATCTACCCTCTCTTTAAGACCTATAAAAGAATGGGTCAGATGAAGGGGAATCCACCACCTCCCAAGACAAGCATCCCACTCTTGCATGGCACCCATTGTTAGGGAGTTTTTCCTGACATAAAGCTTAAATTTGTCTTACTCTGCTCTGGAAGATCTGCCCTCTGGTGTCAAATGGAACAAGTATAATCCCTTTGCTACATGGCAGTCCTTCAAACTCTTTTTCGACAATCAAAAATAAAATAATAAATAAACATGAAATAAAATGGTAGTAATTTTCTTTTAATTTCCATTGGTGACAAAAATATATGGCGCCAAAAAATGACTATAAACCTTATACTGCTTTTTAAGTAATGTTTATTTTACCAATTGCAATAATCTCTATTAAAACGTAGTACTATGAATCTATATTAAAATTATTTACTCATTTAACAGAAATCAATTACATATGATTTTATAGGCAGTGTGGCTAAGTGGATAGAGGCTGGTCTTTGAAACAGGAAGTAGTGGGTTCAAATTCTGTATCAAACACTTGCTGTGTGACTCTGGATAAGGCACCCATCTTCTTGAAGACTTAATTTGCTCACTTGTAAAATGAGGTCAATAATACTACCTGCCTCAGAAGGTAGAGAATCAAATCAAATAAAATATATCAAATGCTTTGAAAATTCTAGCTCAATGAATGTGAATATCATTATGAGTCTCTGAATGAGATAGTGGCTAGCCAATGTTTTTCAGCCTACAGAGAATGGAAGTCAGGTTGGATAATTGATAATATAAAATTACTGGCACGAAACACATTATTCGCAGTGCATCTTTTGTTGGAGCCAAATAAAGAACAAAATAATGTTTTGTGGGCATATGAATTCAAGGAGCCTTTGTAATAACTCTGCTCAGTCCCCAGATCAATCAATAAGCATTTATTAAGTGTTTACTATCTGCCAGTCACTGGGTTAAGTGTTAGAATGCAAAGACAACAATGAAACAGTCCCTGCCCTCAAGAAAATCATACTCCAGTGGTACAAACAACATAAGCAATGGCATAAGACACCATATATAAGAATATATAGATGAAATGAATGTGAAGTAATTTGAGGAGAGAGGGCACTAGAATTTGGGGAGACTGGAAATGGCTTCATGTAGAAAGTTACTCATGCAGCGTTTTGAAGGACACTAGGAATTCCAAGAAGTTGAGACAAGGAAAAGAGCATTCCAGGTATGAGTCTTGCCACATACAAAGGCACAGAGAAAGAAAATGGAGTATGTGCATGTTAATTATCAATAAACATTTACTGAGTACCTACCATTTTGCATATACAAAGAAAGGCAAAGGCAGTCCCTGCCCTCAAAGAGCTCATAGTCTAATGACATAACAAGCAAACAAACATAAAACAAGCTATATACAGAACAAATAGGAAATAACAGAGTCAAGGTACTAGAATCACAAGGGGTTGGGAAAGTATTCTTGTAGATGGGATTTTAGTCAGGACTTCAGGGAAACCAGTAGGCAGGATGAAGAGAGAGAGTGTTCCAAGACTGGGCAACAGCCAAAGAAAATGCCCAGAACTAAGAGATGTAGTGTCATGTTCATAGAACATCCAGGAGGCTAGTGTCACTGGATTGAAAAATACATGGCAGGGTATAAGATGTAAGAAGATTGGAAAGGTGTGTGTTGGGGAGAGATTGGAGTGGGGTTAGATTATGAAGAGCTTTGAATGCCAGAGACTTTTGTATTTGATCCTGGAGATGATAGGGAGCCACTAGAGTTTATGTAGCTTAAGATGATAAGCTCAGATTGACATTGTAGGAAAATCACTTTGATGACAGAATGAAGAGAGGATTGGAGTGGGCAGAAACTTGAGGTTGGCACACAACAGGCTATTGCATGGTCCAGGTGAGAGCCAATGAGGGTCTGTACAAGGGTAGTAACAGCATCAAAGGAGAGAAGGGGCCATATTTGATAGATATTGCAAAAGTGAAATCAATTGACCTTGGCAACAGATTGGATATAATAGATGAAAAATAAGGAACACTCAAGGATAATGCTTACTCACTAGGGAGTGAGTCTGAGAGATTGAGAGGGTGGTGTTGCCTTTGCCACTAACAGGAAAGTTAGGAAGGTAGAGGATTTAGAGGGAAAGATAACAAGTTCAATTTTGGCCACGCTGAGTTTAAGATATCTATTGGACATCTAGTTTGAGATGTCTGAAAGATAGCTGGAGATGCATTACTGGAGGTCAGTAAAGAGGTTAGGACTGGATGTCTAGATTTGAGAACCACCAATATAGAGATGATAATTAAATCTATGGGAGCTAATAGATTCAGCAAGTGAAAAATAGTGCAGAAGGAGAAGAGAAGAAGGCTAAAGACAGCCCTATTGGACACCCACAGTTGGTGGGTTTGATCTGAAAATGAGGATTCAGCAAAAGAGCCCGAGGAGAGGTTAGATAAGTAGGAGAACCAAGAGAGTAGTATCCCTGAGAGAAGAGAATACCAAGAAGACACAGGTAATCAGCAGTGTCAAAGACAACAGGGAGTTAAAGAAGAATGAGGACTGAGAAAAGGTCATTAGGTCAGTCAGTTAGGAAATCAGTGGTAACTTTGGAGAGAACAGCTTCATGAGGTCAGAAAGCTGAACTGTTGGGGGTTAAGAAGAGAGTGAGAGGAGAGAACGTGGAGGCATTATAGATGGCTTTCTCAAGGAGTTTTACCACAATGAGTAAAACAGATATAGGATAATAGTGGGGATGAAATGATCAAGTGAGGGTTTTTTCAGGATAGGGAGACATGGGTTTGTTTGTAGATAGTAAGAAGTAAGCCAGTAGACAGGGAGAAAGTGAAAATAAGTGAAAGAGTGTGGATGACAGAGAAGGCAATCTGTTGGAGTAAACAAGATGGAATGGGATCAGTTGCTCAAGTAGAAAGATTTGCTTTGGCAAGAAGTAGGGCCATTTCTTTATGTGAAGCATGAAAGCATAAAGGATGATGGCAAAGTATGGCAAAAAGCCTCTGAGCAATAAGAGATGAGGAAGAGGGGGAAAGAGAGAAGTCACATGAAGTGGTTTCAATTTCTTCTGTAAAATAGGAGGCAAAGTTAATCAGTTTAGAGTATGGGGGAAGGAAAAGCCTAAGAAGTCTGAGAAAGGATAAAAAGGTTTAGAAGAGCTGATGTGGAAAGCACAATAGTGAGCTCATAAGGGATATGTAGAAGAGTTGTCTGGTGCTGGTGAGGGCTTGGTTGAGTCAGAATGGTTATATGACTTTCTCCACCTTTGTTCAGCAGCACATGTGCAGGCTCAAAGGAGATTGATGATGGGATTGATCCAAGGCTAGAGTTGGCAGAGTGCAACTGGTAATGTAAGGAGACATGCCCTCAAGACAAGAGGGCAACATAGAGAACCTCTGGTTCACCAGAGGATCAAGACAGAGAAAAGAGGAGAAAGTGGCTAGTATAGGGGCAGTGGCCTGCGAGAGAACTGAGACCTCAAGGATTTGGTAGGGGATGAAGAGTAGGATTTGGTATGGGAAAGCAGAGGGAGAGGTAGAAAGCCAAAGATTATGATCAGATAAGAGGATTTCAGAGTTCTTAAATATGGAGGTGGAGCATCTGTTGGTTTTGGCAAGATCAAGGTTCTGACCACCTTAAGTGTGATTGAGGTACAGTGGAGGAGCAGGCCATGGGAGTGAGTTGGATGAAGACTTAAATGATTAGGGTTTGAGGGCTGATTTAGGATTTGAGGGAGTATAATATGCATGTGAAGTCAGGAGCTGGGGAGAAGAGAAAGATTATGAGCCATGTACTAAATTCATTGAGGAAGGAAGGGGAGTGACCTGGAGATCTATTTTTGTTTATTTTATTTTAGTTTGCCTCATTCGTTTCCACAAGATTTTGAGTTACATATTTTCTCCCCATCTTTCCCCTACCCACAACCCCAAAACAGCCATCCCAGTGTATCCCCCCTCCCCCAGTCTATTCTCTCCTATGTCTTCTCCCCTCACCCCTCTGACT
>CM053581.1:272468613-272503889 GCA_028627135.1 Pseudochirops cupreus | reverse complement strand
TTCCCAATTTTTCTTCCACTTCTCTTATTTGGTTTTGAAAATCCTTCTTCAGCTCATCTCTAGCTTTAAGGCATTTTTCATGTTTATTGGAGGCCCCTGGTGGGGGTGCTCTGGCTGCACTCTCCTCCTCCCTCTCTTTGCCATGATCCTTCTTTTCCCCAAAGAAGGAATCTAGGCTTTGGTTGCTGTTCTTACTTTGCTTCTTATGCTTATTCTTACTCATGGTTGGTCAGTCCGTGATTTTTTTTTAAATCTCTGTGGGGCTCTGCTTCCAGAAGGGAAAGCTCTGTCCCAAATCGCTGGGGTCCTCCTGGGTGCTGTAGCCCTCAGGAAGGTTCTGGGTCCCTTCCTACTTACTTCCGGCTCACTGGATAATGAAGACTCCAGAACCAAAAGCCCAAGACTGCAATCCGGATCCAGGCTGCTCAATACGAGAGCACTTGGCCTCTGAACAATCGCTTAGTCCCCCTGCTGTCTGCAGGCCATGGGCATGGAAGCTGCAACGCAGAGGCGGGTGCAAAACCTCTGCCTTTCGCTTTCCCACCTTGGAGGCGGTTTGGGCAAACGCTTTTCTCCCCCTCTCCACTCTGATTTCGCAAGTCCCACTGACCTAGTTCTGAATGCTGCGTGTAGCTGCCACTAATCTGCTCACCAGAGAGGCTCCTCTGCTCCTCCTGTCCAGCCACCCCCAGGGCACAGCCACAGCTTCAGTCCAGGCTGGTTTCGGTTTCGCAGTGCTGATATGGTTCCTCGTAGCCGAGCTGACTTTAGTGGAAGGTATATTTGTGTGCGTTTTGGAGTTCTAGGATTAGTTTAGAGTCATATTTTATGGGTATTTTGGGGTGGCTATGTGAGAGCTGCAATATGTTGCTGCTGCTACACCGCCATCTTGGCTCCGCCCTCCGTGACTTGGAGATCTATAGACAATAGCTACCAAAATTTTAATTTAGAGAAAATGTGCATTGTATGGACCTCAAAGGAGGAAAGGTTGCTGAGTGGTAGAAGTAGCAGCAACAGGAAGCAAGGAGTATTTGAACTCCTTCTCTTCAACCATTGAGCCAAAGGGAATGAATGTAAATGAAGTCAGTACTTGGAAAGGTTGCTCAGGGAGGCTGTGTCATGGGGGAACATAGGGCTTGATGAATACTAGAAGATGGAAGGAATGGGAAAGGAAAAAAATTAAAATGAAAGCAATTTTTATTGCCTCTGAAACAGACATTTCAGAGGACATAGTAGAAGGGGTGAGTAGTATTTGGTGGGAACTCTAGGGCGGGAGGTTGAGGGGGGGGAGGGGAATAAAGAATCAGGTGGTGGAGGATGAGGAATGAGGTTTCAATTATGATTTATAGGAGGACAGAATCACTGAGATATGTAGGGTATGACCAGGTGTGAGTAAGTTAACCATTAAGTGGAAGTTGCTCATTCTCTTTCAGAAGAGCGCTAAGCTCAACATAGCATGAAATAGAAGGCACATAGTCAGAGAGAAGGCCCTTCTTTCTTCTTTCCTCTCCTCTTCCCTACAAAAGCCAGAGATCAGACAGGAGATGACACGGTAAGAGATCAAAGTCCCATTCCACCCTGGCTTACTTCTTCATCTTCCCTCAGGCAACGTACAGCATGAGATAGGAGGTAAGGATCAAATGGAAGGTCACTACTATTAGAACCAAAGATCAGCTGGGCATGTCAGGAAGTCACCTCATGTAGGTGTGCAACTTTTCATCTTCCTTTGAACAGCAGGAAATGGAAGCCACTGGTCAGATAGAAAGACTTTCCCCCAGAACCTGGGAGATCAAGAGGGTGCAGCAAAAGGGGCCAAAGTATGTTGGGGCAGACAGAAGCTGGGCCCCAGTTTGAATGAGTTATAGCTGGGACTCAGAGAATGTGGAGAGGGGTAATTGGTAAGAGGACTTGGTGTTTGCCTTTCATTCTCAAAGAGGACCTTGACATCAGGGAGGTGATACCATGCAAGTGAATAGGATTTAAGTGAGAGCTGTACAAAGTCACCAGCCTCATTTTCTCCTCTGGAGCCATTTGGGTCCAATGGCAAGATATAGATCAGGATGACTGGAGATGATCTCAGATGCAGTGGGAGACCTTAGTCTTTTTAAGCCAAGGTCTTCTCCATATCTCAATCTGACTGAGGCAAAGTCCATTTAGTGATTAAGGCTAGGTAAGAAATGAGGCAAAGAATGGCTTATTTTACCTACTCAGAAAAAATCACAACAACCTGGGAGGCAGAAGTCTCTCAGGGTTTCTGGTCAAAACAGAAACAATTGCTATTTATGTTCACTCTGAGTAACCAGGACCCAAACAATGACCAAGCTGGACATGAGCTGGGACCTATTGTTGGCCAATCAATGACAGTCAGAGTGATTTGAGTTGAAGGCACGGTCCTTAAGAAAGGAATCTAGCCCATAAATTCCAAGATATGTAGCAAAGTTTCAGTGATCAAAATTTATATTTCTTTGGATAGGGTACCCACAAGTAAGAGTATGATTCCTTATGTGGACAAAGGGAAAGGAAGAAGGAAAGAAAAGGAGAAGAGAGGAGAGGAGAGGAGAGGAGAGGAGAGGAGAGGAGAGGAGAGGAGAGGAGAAGAGAGGAGAGGAGAGGAGAGGAGAAGAGAGGAGAAGAGAGGAGAGGAGAGGAGAAAGGAGGAATAGAAGAAAGAGAATGGAAGGGAGGAAGAAAGATTCAAGAGGCCTGGAAAGTTAGGAAATGATCATCTTATTAAGACATTTATGTCAAGCAGAGGAGTTTAGATTTGATTCTAAAGGTAATAAGAAGTCACTAGAGTTTATGTAGCTGGGTGGGTCAATGGATAGAGCATTGGGCCTGGAGTCAGGAAGACTTGAGTTCAAATGTGACCTCAAACTAGCCATGTGGCCCTTGGCCAGTCAATTAACCTCTATTTACCTTATTCACTGGAGAAAGAAATGGCAAATCACTCCAGTATCTTTGCTAAGAAAAACCCCATGGATAGTGATGGCATACTATGGTTCATGGGGTCACAAGGAGTCGGTCACAACTAAACGATTGAACAACAAATTGTTTATTGAGCAGCAAGTTGACATGATCAGATCTGTATTTTATGAAAATCACTTTGGCAGCTTTGTGAAGGATGAATTAGGGTAGGGAGAAGCTTGAGACTATAGGAGTCTATTGCAATGGTCCAAGTGTGAGGTGACGAGTGCCTGAACTACAGTGCTGGCAGTGTGAGTGATACATCCCCAGGATGTACAGGCTGGGAACCAGTGGGCTCAATGATAGGACCATTATATGGCCTTATGTGTCTGGTTCACAAAAACATTCATTAATGAACTGATATAAAAGTAAAGGAAGTTTTCTACTGGATTTTACTTCTAGTTATAGGATTGTTCACTTAGATGGAAGGGACCTGAAAGCCCAACCCCCCTCATTTTGCTGGTGAAAATGCAAAGCCAAGAGATGTTAATGACTTGCCCAAGGCTACACAGGTTCTAAGTAGCAGAGTCAAAATCTGGACATAGGTCCTCTGACTCTAAACCTAGCAAGCTTTCTACTATGCCAGGCTACCTCTCTTGCTCTCTTCAGCATATTCAAAGATGTCTCTGATGAAGACAGATGGAAGCCTTATCAAATTTATATATAGTACTAAGGTAAAAGGGAGAGCTAATACAATGCATTGTAGACTTGGGACCTAAACAGATGTTGACAGGTTAGAATGGTGAGTCTAATGAGATGAAATATATATTGGATGAATTTGTATGTATATACCTTCCCACATTGTTTTGCCTTACATTAAGCCTAAATCTGCCCCAGGTATAGATCACAACCCATTCATCTTTTCTCATCCTGGGCAATTCTTGTCCATGTCCTTCATAAGTGAAATAATCTACCAAGTGTGCTGAAGGGCTTCATCTAGGACTTTAAATATTTTCTTCCATCCTCAGACTGGCTGTATATTATTCATTGTTTTCATTCCAGAATGATATGATTGTCATCCTCCATCTTTGATTTTCTTCCCTTGTCCTATCACTGATCATACCTTGCCAAGCACAAACACTTGTAATTAGCACTTACACATTACTTTAAGGTTTATAAAATGCCTTACACATATTATCTCATTTTAGGCTCACAAAAATACTAGGATATTAGGTGCGATTATTATGCCCATTTTACAGATGAGGGAACTGAAACAATCAGAAGTTAAGTGCTTTGCATAGGGTTGCACAGTCATCAAGTGTCTGAAATTGACTTTGAACTTATGTCTTCCCAACCCCAAGTTCAATACTCCATCAAGCTACAAAGGATTCTTTCTACCATTTTTCTTCTCTCCTATTCACCTACTGTTGAATCCAACTAAAAGAAATCACAAATTGGGTTGATTGGGCTCACTACAGATTTATATTATCAAGTATTAATGAGGAACTCAGTATTAGCAGGCAAACATTCTATTCTTCTTTAATTGATTCACTGTTCAATCTCCACAGTGGCTGTTCCAGACTTTCCCATCTGTCCTCAAGTGTCACATATCACACCCTTACCTATTTTAGCAGTCAAGGACTTCTCATATTTCACAAAAAGTTTTAAAAAAAAGATACCATTCACTTAAAGTTTCCCCTTTTTACCTTCTCATCTCACATCACTCAGATGTCTCCTACCTCCTCCTTCACCCCTGCCTTATATGAGGTGGCCAGTCTCCTTGCCCAGGCTATCCCCTCTTTGTGCACCAGGGATCCCCTTCTACTCTGTTCTCTCTTGCATATTGACTCTTCTATCACCCCCACTCTGTCACTTAACTTCCATCTCTTTCCCTACTGCCTACAAAAATGTCTATATCTCCCCCATTCTCAACAAAACTTCTCATTTGATCTGCCCATTCCCTCTAGCTCTCATCCCATGTCTTTCCTCACTTTTATGGTTAAACTTCTTGAGAAGTCTGTCTACAATGCATCTATAGAAATCTGTCTGCAAAAGTACCTCCACTTCCTCTCCCCTCACTCTCTTCTTACTTCTGGCTTCTGACCTCATCATTCAACTGAAATTGTCCATTGATCTCCTCACTGCCAAATCCAGTGACCTTTACTCAATTCTCAAAATCCTTGATTCCTTTGCATCTTTTGACATTTTCCATCATGTCTTCCTGGATATACTCTCTTCTAGGTGTTCATATCCTTGTTCTCTCTTGGTTCTCCTCCTATTTGTCCAACCTCTCATGCTCTTCTGCTGATTCTTTATCCATGTCTTGTCCACTAACCAGGGGTGTTGCCAAAAGGTCTGTACTAGGCCACCTTCCTTCTCCTTCTATTCCCCTTCACTTGGTGATCTCATTATCTCCCACTGATTCGGTCACCATCTCTATGTAGATGATTCCCAAATCTCTATATCACACTTAGACTCTGCTGAGCTATAGTCACAAATCTTTAGCTACTTTTTGAACATCTTGAACTAGAAGTTCCATAGGCATCTCAAATTGCAAAATAACTTATTATTTTGTCACCCTATCCCTTCTCATTTTCCAGTTTCTCTATTACTCACAAAGGGTCATCTGTGATCTCAATTCTTTGGAATTTTTGGCATTCTATTATTTAAAACTGTGTCATCCAGACAATATTGGTATCAAACAACATGGTCTTTTGGATGAGAGAGCAGCAAAGGGATCATTGCAAATATCACACAATTGTTTGAATAAAATTAACCTTGTTCTTTTGATTGAATTCTTACACCAGTCAGTGTTCCAACTTTAATGTATGTCCAGGACATAGACACCTATAGGTAAATTCAATAAACTACCCTATCCAACAGCATTTCAAAACCTAAACAACTTGGTTTTTTTTTTCATCCACTTGGGTTTTCCTGTGTGAAAGCTACAAAAGTCTTATTTGAATGGCCATGAATTTGAATGAGGAGGTTCATTCAAATGGATAGTTTCTGAGGACCCATGAACTTGTTTGGGGGGAAAAAATGCAACCTTATTTTTACTAACCCCTAAGTGAAACTTAGCATACTCTTCAAATATGAATGTAGGCAGAAAAATATGTTTCTAAGAAGAAGTCTAAAGGATACAGAAGACTGCCAAAGGGGTTCATCTCTCTCTCTCTCTCTCTCTCTCTCTCTCTCTCTCTCTCTCTCTCTCACACACACACACACACACACACACACACACACACACACACACACACACACACACAAAGGTAAAGAACTCTTTCTCTGGAAGCTTTGTGATTTTGTTTGTTAAATCTGCCTCCAAAGGCAAAAACCTTTGGCCAGCATTTGTCTATTTTGTGCTTCCTTTCATATTGATAACAAGATAATTATTAAACAAAGTAATCTGGTATCCAGCAAGATATTAACACATGCATGAGTAAAATTTTGCTGTTGTAATTTTTGCAATCAACAAACAATAAGACAGTAGGAACTTCAATTCCCCACATCTCTCAGACAATTCTGCAATAAAACTGGTCTGCCCCTTTCTCATGTTTTCCCCCCAATTCCCTTCTACGTTCAGAGGTCATTTCCATAAAACTTTTATAGGGATGGAAAAATAGGCATATTAATAACAGCTGATGCCATCTTTGCAGCCCTTTTGGGTTAATTTCACAGTCACAAAAACTCAGTAATGGAAGGGACCTCAAAAGATCATCTCATTTACCTGCAACTCTACAGTAATGCCTTCCTCACTATCTCTATAAATGGTCATCTAGCCTTTGCTTGGAGACTTCTTCCTCTCAAAGCATGCCATGACACTTTGGGATAGCTTAGATTCTTTAAGACATGTTTCATTACATTAATTCTAAGTCTGTCTCTGCAACTTGTATAACAGAATTTCAGATACTTGAAGGTACCTATCATGCCTCCCCCCTTTGCCTTTTATTTTCTTCGGGTTAAATAACTCCAGTTCCTTCCTTTGTTCTTTGTATGACTTGGTCTCAGTCTTTTCATCATTTTAATTACCCTCTTCTGGATGACACCCAACCTATCAATGTCCTGCCTAAAATACGGTACGCAAAACTGAAGACAGAATTTCAGAAGTGGTTAGTTCTTGGCAGTGTACAAAGGATTATAATCCCCTATATTCTAGAACTTCTGCCCCCCATTGATGTGCCCAAGATTGCATTAACTTTTTTCACTGTTATGTTCAACAATTTATTCAATATTGAACATAAAGTACACTAAAACTCATTTTTTTAACAAAAATTCTTGGCTAAACATACTTCCCCTATATCTTACTTGAGAAGCTGATTTTTTCAACGTAAGCGTAGGACCTTACATTTTACCTCTATAGTCTCTGAGTGTGTCTGTGTCTATATGTATCTATGTGTGTCTATGTATGACTGTGTTCCTAAAACCTAGGATAATGTTTTGTACAAAGTGCTGCATTGATGTGATATTTTCATTTTCTTTAATCTGACCTATTTTTCTAGCCTTCCAGGTCAATTTGGACTCTTTCTCTACAATCTAAGACATACTAAGAATGTTCATGATATTTTTCCCTATTCGTTTGGAATTTTTTTCCTCTTTATGATATCATATAAATAAACCCCTTTAAGTCTTTAAAAATTGTGCTGTGTCCAGTATAGTTTTTTGTTTGGTTGGTTGGTTTATTTTTATGTACATGGTCAAGGGCTACTGCCTTTTTCTACTTTATCTTGAAAAGATGAGAGGCTATACATTTTTAGGTTGCTCAAAATCCTCAAGCCTATATATCTTTAACGCATTCTTTACGAAGAGATTTAGAAGATCCTAAAAGTGGCGAGCATTAAACATCACAAAAAATGAAAGCAAGTGTGTTTTAGGTATAAAATAATGGTTCATTTGATTTCGGAATCAGTTGTCTGTGTACTCAAATCATTGACAAGTTAGAGAAAAAAATCAAATTCAACACCAAACTAGAAGGAAAAACAAAGATGGAAAGGCACTATGCAATTACACCAATTCTGCTATGATTCTAAGCAAGCTTTTGGTTTTGAACATGGGAAATGAATAAAAATAAAAGACACTGGTTGACTCTGTCACCATTTCTTAGGTAAATTTAACTGGTACAAAATAGTTGCCAAGGCAAAGGGGCCAAGAGAGACCAGAGACCACTTTAGCAAGCAAACATTTGCTCTCCTTGCCAAAAGAGGAAAGAAGAGACCAGGCAACCAAAATTAACATAGATTTAAAGTACCAGTTCAGGCATATGAACAAGGATGATAGAAGATTATAAGGAGAATTGCCTCACCAATTAAAAAACAATAAAAGAGAAAATAAGTCTGAACAAAGGTCAAGTTATCCTAAGAACACTTTTAGTTGGAATTATAAGGACAACAAGTAGATGTAAAGTGGAACAGATGTGTCAGAACTTCTATAGCAATCAAGTTTCATCTTCAATACAGTGGAACCACCACATTTGGAATCTAACACTAAAGTCACTTCTGTTTTTGCAAAATCATCTGTAAAATGAAAATATGGGGTAAAAACTAACAAGATGATGTTTCACATGAAAAAAAGATTTAAGTTTTTTAGAGGACTGAAAGTCCAATATATCTCATTTGCAATATGGAACCTTTTATGAGCATTCTTGGGCTTTATTAAGATATCTAGAAAAAGATGGTAATTAATTCCATATACTCTGTTTTGATCAAGCCATATCTGAAATGTATCTGATTTGGAGTTTTCCATTTTAGGAGAGATATTCTCAACTGAAACATGATCAGAAAATATGACTGGGATATTGAAAGGATTCAAAGTAATACTTTTTAAGAATTCGTTGAAGGAGTTAGGTATAGTTAGCCCAAAGAAGAAAAGATTTGGGAGAAACATGATCATTGTATTGAAATATCTGAAATGTTAGCCTAAGTAAGAATCAAGCTCATTCTTAGCCCCAAAGTGTAGAACTTGGAAGAGTAGATGGAGCTTACAAGGAGGCAGATTTCAGGAAAATGAAAAGAAAAAATTTCTATCAAAATTTCACAGTGATGGAATGGGCTGCCTTGCAATGTCTTGAAGTGATCTATCGGTGGAGGTCTTCAAGGAGAAGCTGGATAATCATTTGTCAGCGACATTGTAAATGGAATTCATGTATCAAGTAAGAGATTGAATTAGATGACCTCTGAAGTTCCTTCAAACCCTAAGGTTATATGAAATTATCCCTTAGTGCTTAGTGGATGCAAAATGGAAAAACAAGGATGAATGGGTACAATAGTATTGATGTTATGAGAGACACAGAGACCTATAGAGAAATGAGCACATAAATACACCCATATTATAGACATAGATGCAACCAGATCTACATATGTATAGAGAAAGATACATGGACTTACACAAACACACACACGGAGAAAAATGAACACATTTTCACATGATCATATGTAAGATTTACATGCTGCAATCTTAATTTAGGGTTTTGTATTTTGCCTTTACAAAGCCCTGGAAAGTGGGGGAGGGAGGACATAGAAAGAAATATCACCATTCCTTTAATCTACAGACCAAAAGAAGCCAGTTTTGCATCTGAAAATCAGCTCGTTATTGATCCAGTCCTTGTTAATATTCATGAAGCTCTATCGAAAAGCTGGAGATTTTAACACAGTGGCCCCCACACTCTAAATCAATTCCCATTGATTTCAATTGATTTTGCCCCCCTCCCTTGAAAACTTGCTCTCAAGGTCCTTTGAAACACACTTGTGGTATAATCAACTGTGAAAGATCACACACTCTGGGCTCCATCCATTGCTCTGACTTGGGGGGTTATTGAAGGGGAGGGAGAGCCAGGTGGCCAGGGAGGGGAGTGGAGAAGAGAGGAGAGCTGCTCCTTTTCTGAAAACAGAACCTCTTGTAGATTTAACATCTGCTCAAGAGCAGAGATTAGCATGGTACCATCCACCTCTTTCGCTCACTACCCTCTCTTCCCAAGACTGGGGCAATGAGGCATATCCAGGCCTCTTTGTCAGTTAGTATACTCACAGGTTCTCACAATCCTGAGGCTAAACCAGCCTCTTGTCAATGCAGACTTCCATCTCTAACCCTTCCTCTATTTTTTGGATCCAGTGACTTCCATTCAGAGGGAGGAGATGGGGCCTGAGGGCCAGACAATACAGCAGCCAATTTCATTGTTGATGTGCCCATTTATTGATGACAGTATTTAATCACAGTCTAGATTTCATTTTTGGACTTATAAATCCTTATTAATCATGCAATTCTCCCCCTCAACACCCTTTTCTGCTATGTAGATAATAAAAGCATTTGCTCCATGTATCAGAAAGATGCTCAAATACTTAGCCTTAAGGTAGCATTAGTTACTAATGATGCCCCAAGGACTGAGATTTATAACTGATCATGGGTAAGCTTTCAAACTCTAGTCCAAAGGTAGATTTGGTTTTCATCAAGGAACAGCTGGCTAGAAGCAATTCTGGGTCCCCTGAGATAAACTGCAGTTTTGTTCTCTTCCTCCTTTTTTTCAAAGACCCCTCAAACAAACTGTGTCTTGGGAATGACATCTTCAAACTCCTATTTTCCCATATACTTTTATCATCTTTCCTTCTTCTGCTGCAATCCTTATCCCATACAGGCAGAGTAGTTCAAAGGGGAAATGACTTTTTCTATTCAAGGGGCTCAAGTAATCCCTGCCTAAGCTAATCATCTCTGCGGATTTTCAGTTTTGGACAAACCTAGCCACACACCAATCTCACCCTTGGTTTCTACATGTGAAACCACCTGACAAGGATGCTTTATATATTAATGAAAATGATTAGGCTTGTTGCTCCATCTATCACATTGTGGGGAGAGGAGAATAGGTGTAGTTGGTTAGGTAAATTACCAGAGGGAGGGATAGAGGAGAGTACATAGGACCTGAATCAGGAGTTGAGAAGCTTTAGACCCAAAGACCTAGCTGATAATAGGATTTCTTTAGAATGTTCAAATTGAAGAGGCAAGATGTAGCAGAAAAATTGGTTGTTGGGGCAGGTTTTCAAACTGGGAGATCAGTACTGAATCTGAAAGTAAGATGCAAGGTAGCTCAAAGCAATTTTCCCTTTGTCCAACTCAACTTCTCTCCAAAATTGTGTCCTTTGACAGCAGCTACTGACATGTTCTTCTGTGGCTCCATCCAATATAGCCATACAGAAAGATGCCATAGGAATTAGCTGTTCCTTATATACATCACTTGCTACTATACCTTTGTACAAACGGTTCACCTCCTGTAATGCCCTTCCTCCTCACCTCCAACTCAAAGAATCCCTTCCTATCAAAGAATAGCCCAAGCACCATCTTATATTTACTTACTTGCATACATGCATTGCCAAAGCCAGCTCAGTGTTTGGGAGGCTCCAAAGGGAAGTGTGAGAGAAGAGGTATTAGACTGACTACCAAATTGAAGGTCTACAGAGCCATTGTGCTGACCTCATTGTTGTACACCTGTGAAACCTGGACAGTCTACCAGTGCCATGCCAGGAAACTGAATTGCTTCCATTTGAATTGTCTTAGGAGGATTCTGAAGATGACCTGGTAGGATAAGGTACCAGATACTGAGGTCCTTTCTTGAGCTGGACTGCCAAGCTTCAGAGAGCACGACTCCGAATTTGCTGGCCACATTGTTTGAATGCAAAATGAATGCTTGCCAAAAAGACTATTTTATGGAGAACTCACAAAGGGTAACAATTCACATGCTGGTCAGAAGAAGCCATACAAGGACACTCTCAAAGTCTCTCTTAAGAACTTTGGAATTGACAGTGTGACATGGGAGACACTGGCACAGGACCACCCAGCATGGCATGCCCACATCAGAGAAGGTGCTGTGCTCTGTGAGCAAAGCAGAATTGAAACAGCTCGAAGGAAAAGCAGCATGCAAAAATTTAGAGAATGCACCACAAATGCTCACATCGGCTATTGTGTCTGACCTGTGGTAGAGCATGCCGATCTCCTCTTGGTCTGATCAGTCACAGCAGCACACGCTGAAACTTGCCTCTAGCGTGATGATGTCATCTTGGTCCTCTTCAAGAACGAAGGGCAACCACCAACAACCCATCAACTTGTGTACCTTGGTATCTCCCCTCTAATAGAATATAACCTATCTAAATGAGAGCAGGGAACGCTTTGGAGCATGTGTGTGTGTGTGTGTCTGTGTGTCTGTGTGTGTGTGTCTGTGTGTGTGTGTGTGTCTGTGTCTGTGTCTGTGTGTGTGTGTCTGTATGTGTGTGTGTCTGTGTGTGTGTGTCTGTATGTGTGTGTTTGTGTGTCTGTGTGAGTGTGTCTGTGTGTGTGTCTGTGTGTGTGTGTCTGTGTGTGTCTGTGTGTGTCTGTGTCTGTGTATCTGTGTGTGTGTGTCTGTGTGTGTGTGTCTGTGTGTGTGTCTGTGTGTGTGTCTATGTGTGTGTGTGTGTGTCTGTGTGTGTATGTGTCTGTGTGTGTGTCTGTGTGTCTGTGTGTGTCTGTGTGTCTGTGTGTGTGTGTGTCTATAAGTGTCTGTGTGTTTATTCCTAGCTCCTAAAGCAGTAACATATATGCTAGGCCTTTAATAAATGTTGGTTGGGTTGAATGGCCAGTTCAGGAAAAATAAAATCAGTAAGACCAATTGCAATGAAACTAATTTGGGGACTAGAGTAACCTGTCAATTTAGCCACAAGAGATCAACAATTGGGAAGTACAACTACACGGTCCTTTCCTTTGACCTCCCTCATGCCTAATTCTTGACTCTTCGTCCCTTCTTTAGGTCTGTTCTCCACATTAATGAGAAATGCCTGTTCTCCTCTTGGCCACAGGATCTACAAAGCCACTCCCTAAACATCTTCCCATCCGTTCTTTACCTTCTTACCTTTCAGCCCTTACAGATTTGTGTTTCCTGAATTAGTGCTTCCAAAATAAGTTTCTCCCAAAGAAATATATTGGAAACACTGTTTTTGCAAACTCTTCTTCAAACTACAGTGTATAGATGTATCATACTGCAAAACAATAAGACTAAAACCAGACACTCACAAATGTACTACACACACACACACACATACACACACACACACACATATATGAACATTCAAATAATAATAATAAAAGTATGCATGACCCTAAACAAGTGTCTCTACCAGTCTCGGCCTCATTTTCCTCATCTGTAAAAGGCAGGGGTTTGACCAGTCAGAGGTTTTAAATTCATAAGCCCACAGGTAGTGGCAAAACTCCAGGAAGAACTAGATTAAAAATATCATTGAGAAATGTTTAACAAAGATTTTTTAATACAACATTTTATTATTGTTATTCAGTCATTTTAGTCATGTCTGACTCTTTGTGACCCCATTTGGGATTTTCTTGACAAAGATACTGGAGTGGTTTGCATTTCCTTCTCCAGCTAATTTTACAGATGAGGAAACTGAAGCAAAAAATGTTAAGTGACTTGCCCAGGGTCACACAGCTAGTAAGTGTCTGAGGACAGATTTTAATTCAGGGAGATGAGTCTTCCTGATGCTAGGCCTGGTACTCTCTCCACTGTACGACCTACCTGCCCCACAATACAACACAGATAATGTAGATTTGAGGTTTTCTAAGTCATTATGTGGCCCTAAGGGATCTTTTTTTGTTTGTGATCTGGACGGTAGGACTTTCCAGATTGCTTCCACTTCTGAACCTATTATATTTTAAAAGTATAATAGTTGTCATGTATATGGGCATGACAGTTTGTTTATGGCGGCTTGTAGCACAATATTTTCAACATATATTATCTCATCTGAGCTTTACAATAACCCAGTGAAAGAGGCTGAACAGGCATCATTACCTTCATTTTTGAGATAAGGAAACTGGGCCACAGAAAGAATAGGTCAGTTAAAGAGGGACAGATCAGGGATTCAAAACCCAGTCTTTTGACTCCATATTTAGCACTCTCCAATACACCACAAAATGAGCTCAGTCTCCATCAGAAGTGGACTATTGAAGGGGCTTTTTATAGTCCATTTTTTTCTTAAATAATAAATTTTCTCAGATTTTTCTTTAGGGCTTGCCTTCAAGGTTCATGGCACATTTTAAAAAATAAATCCCCTATCAGAATAGACCTTAAAGCCCTCTCTAATGCAGCTCATACATGAATAGGAATTCTTTTTATAAAATTTTTTAACAAACAGTCATTTAGACTCTGCTTGAAGACTTTCCAATGATGGGGAACTCACTACCTCTAAAAACTGACTTTCATTTTTTGATATTTCTAGGAACTCTTTCTTTACATGGAACTGAACTCTGCTATTCCATAACTTCCACACATTACCCTTGGTCCTGCATTCTGGAAACAAGCAGGACAAGTCTAACTCCCTCTTCAGTGAGGAAAAAAATCTACATCCCCCTACCCCAGAAGGTAGAGAAAGATTCAGGGAAACAAAGCTAAAATCTGGTAAATTTTTAAAAATGATTAGATTTCACATCTGTGTTTTGTTTTGTTTTTAAGCATGACTATAAATTGCAATTTTTTATGTGGCCTGTTTACTTCTTTTCAAGCTGCCTACTTTGAAGAACAATACACATTTAGTTGTATCAGTTCAGTATAAGCTATTTGACAGCTAATCTAGTTCTCACTTTCTACCTTTACAAAATGAGGAATTTGAAAGATAAAGTTTCTTAAGCTCATTCCATCTTTGATGATCCCTTACACCTCTAGCAATTCTGTTTTTTAAGGTCAGGTCAAGCCAATGAACATTTATTAAGTGCCTATTATATGCACATTGTGCTTAGGCATTGTGCTAAGCTGGGAGTAAAAAGACAAAAGATAGTTCCCTGTCTCAAAGAGCTCAGAGTCTAATGGGGGAGACAACATACAGACTATGTACAAACAAAATACATACAGGATGAATTGAAGATAACCAACATAAGAAAGACACTAGCTTTAAGGGAGATCAGAAAATCTTCTTACAGAAGGTAAGATTTCAGCTGAGACTTGCAGGAAGCCAGGAAGTGGAGATGGGGAGGCATAGCATGCCAGGTATGGGGGATAGTCAATGAAAATGCCCCAAACTGGAAGATAGACTGGCCTGTTGAAGAAAGAACAAGGAAGCCAGTGTCACTAGATAGAAGAATACAATGGAGGCAGTAAGCCATAAGGCAACTGGAAATGTAGGAGGTGGCCACGTTATAAAGGATTTGGGATGACAAACTAAGATTTTATATTTGATCCTGGAGGTGAGAAGGAGACAATGGAGTCAATTAAATAGTAGAGTAACTGGGTCATATCTGTGCATCTAACATTCTCTTCTTTGTTCTTTTTCTTATTTTTTCACATTTATTTATTTTATTTTTAATTTATAGAATAAAACAAGCATTTCTATAACATTATATAATAAAAGATGACCCCTTCCATCTCTGATATTCAATATTGTAAAGATCCTTCTAACTCTGACATTTTATGTTCTACAGGCTGTTCCAGCTCTGATATTCTGGGTTCTATGCTCTAAATTGATCTTGTTGCCACAACCTCTTCATATTTAGTAAGTCCCAGATGTCTACAAATGTAGTTTGGAGAAATCACCCAAGTCTTTGGCATAATCTATGTCATGATGTTACCAGCCCTCTTGACTTCCTTGGGCCATGAGTCATTGTGATCCATGTCCCTTTGATGGGTATTTCCAATGTTGGAGACCAGTTGGATCAAGATGAAAGACCAAAGTTCTTTCCTGCATGTCAACTTTCATCCCTCTGGTCATTAGATCACTAAAAGTCCGGGCAGAGATAGGCAGCAAAAGAGGAGAGTAGTAAGGAGAGGGCATACAGATTTTTTAAATGGTGAACAAAAAAGCAACAACAACAGAGACACATGATTTGACCTCCGTTAGCTCTCTGAAAGACTGTTCTTGTCATTCACTATTGTGTACAAGCTGGGTCATGAATCCTTAATTTGCACTGCCAGACCTGGTTACAACTGGCCCCTGTGATTAGGCATTGTGGTCTGTGTGTGGTAGATGTTAGGTAACCAGCCAGCCTGCCCAGCCACCTACCAGCACTGGCATGCCTGCCTCTTGTTCCCTCTTAAGAGGACTGCACTTGGCTTCATCCAATCATGTCTCTTCTTGTCTATCTCCTCAGTGCTGCTGTTTTCCCTTTCAATAAGCTCTTTCCTGTCTCCAAGGGGCCCTATCCTATCTTCTATGCAATCAGGGGAGACCAGAAATGGCTGGGATGAATGGGAGGAAGTCCCTGTAATTAACGGGATCTTCTGCTGTTTACACAAACACTTCAAACTACATCAGGTGCCAAGAAGTCCAGTTCACATTTCTGGGGAAAATGCAGTGAAATGTAGGGCAGTGGGTGGTGTAGGAAGGTGTCATCTGAAAAAGCAAGTAAATCTAAGCTACTATGATCATGTGTGTGAAATAGAGGACAATTTTAGGTAGAATGTTAAGAGCACATGATCACTGAGTCAAGACCCCGAAGACGTACATGAGTCTGGTTCTGCCACTTACTTAACAACCTTTGTGCTTCATATAAGCCACTTGCTTCTCTGGAGCCAAGTTTCCTTTTCTGGAAAATGAGGGGACTGGGCTAGAATCTCTAACATCCCTTTCAGCGCCAATATTCTGGGATTCTCTAAAGTATGACTGCTTTAGGAAGGTACTTAGAAATGGTACATTCATGCGTCTAATACCAATGCAAAACCTCTCACCTCCTAAGATGAACAAGGTTATTGCTGGAACTGGCAAGAGTTCACCTCCTTTTGACAGATAACTGGAGGACTAACCCCAGGTAGGGGCTCACTGAGCAGACTATTTGAATTCCCAGGCCTAGGGGAAAAAAAAGCGGTGTCCATAAAATAAAAAAATTGGATTAGTTCACTCAAAAGAGTCAGTCATCCAAGTGGTATGCTAATGTCAGACCAAACAACCCATTTTGCTGAATGCTTTTTGTGTATCACAGACCCCAACTGAGAGTGTTTCGAAAGGGCTTTGGGAGAAAATCTTTATCACTAGTCTAAGAAAATGAATTATTTTCCTGCTAAGTGTTTTACATTCAAAGCTAAATTGTTAGCTTGACCTAAATATGACTCCTCTTTTTTGGTGACAGAATTTTGTGTTCTCGAAGTTGCTGACAAAGAAGATGGGCATAAAGTAGAAGAGGGGTCAGAGAAGGAAGGAACCAATATGAGAAAAGAGGGAGGCAGTTGTTAACTCCTTCTAGTTTGTGTCTATACCCACCCACCTGCTTGATGGCCTCCACTAATGTTCATTAAAGTGACAAGGACACTGGGTCTGGAGTCAAATGCTCTTTTCAAGTCCCACCTCTGATATTTATTACTTATGCAATGCTGCATAAGTCACAAAACTTCCCTAATTCTCTGTTTCCTCAGTTGCAAAATGAGGGGCTTGGACTAGATGGCCCTTAAGGTCCCTTTTAACTCAAACAAAATCTATGATACTGTGACTTTAAGCAAATTTAATCCGGCAAGTAAAAGATAGTTTACCTATGGTTAGAGTACCAGACCTGGAGTCAGGAAGACTCATCTTCCTAAGTTCAAATCTGACCTCAGACACTTGCTAGCTGTGTGACCTTGGGCAAGTCACTTTACCCCATTTATCTCAGTTATTTCATCTGTAAAATGAGCTGGAGAAGGAAATGACAAACCACTCCAATATCTTTGCCAAGAAAATCCCAAATGGGGTCACAAAGAGTTGGACAAGACTGAATAACAAAATATACCTCAGTGCTATATACTTTTTTTTATTTGATCCCCGCAACAACATTGAAAGAAAAGTTCTATTATTGTCATCCCTCTTCAGAGATGAAGTTACTGAAAATTAGAAAATTTAAGGGATTTACTTGAGGTCACTTAGCCGATAAATTCTGAAATAGGATTAGAACCCAGGCCTTCCTATCTCCTAATTCATTTCTCTATCCACTACACCATGCCCACAGGAAGCAAGAAGATCTATACGAAAAGAGAACTTGAAAGAGGGAGAATATTAGCCTGAGAACCCAGCTTTGCTATTGACTTGACAACTTGACCTTGGACAAGTTACTTTTACTTTCTTTGCTTCCATTTCTTCCCCTTTAAAATGAAGAGGTTTCTTTACAGCTTGACTAATGTTTAATGCAAAGATATATGTAGAACCTGTATTTGATTGCATGCCTCCATGGGGGAGGGGCAGGAAAGGGAGGGAAAGAAAATTTGGAACTCAAGGGATTGTAGAATTGAATGTTGTAAACTAAAAGTAAATAAATAATTTTTTTAAAAAAGTTCACACTGCACATAAATTTTAAAAAATAAAAACAAAATGAAGAGGTTGTACTAGAGATATCTGAGGTCCCTGATAGCTCCAGAATCCTCTGATCTACACAATCAAAATTATATGATGAAAATGGACAAGAAAGCACTTGATTTCCCTGTGTTTACCACTCTGTCTTCTCTGCTGCCTTCCCAGTTGGTACGTTCTGCTTTCCTCCTGGCTTTGGTCATTGTCTTTGTTGAGATAATGGCACTCAGACAAACCACCAGCCACCAGTCAAACAGTACTCCACAAAACAAGGAGGCAGCAACGAGGGCCCATTTGGACTGATTTTTTTTTTCAAGTAATGGAAGAGAGAGACTTCCCATTGCCCATATAGGCTCCACAAAGGCAGGGATGGTGTTTTTTCTGAACTTTGTGCTGCCAAACACAGTACTCTGAACACAGCAGGTGCTCAAAAAAGTTTGTTGAATGAATGTTGAACGATGGAACTTGAAAGTCTTTTTGAGTCTTTATTTGTTGTAGGTTGTGATCTCCTTGAAGATCATTCTTTGCATTTGTATTCCTAGCACAGGGCCTGGCACATGGAAGGTGCTTAATGATGCTTACTGATGGATATTTTTTAGCCAATTTCAATCTGTGGGAAGTCCTCTAAGAGTCCCAGCAACCGGGGGGATTTTCTCACTAGGGCCTCAATGTTAAAAGGTTCAACAACTCCACACACACCCCTCCCACCTTTTCCAATCTGAACTGAGCTATAGCCAGAGTGATCATTTAATTGGGGTGAGAATCCTTTAGTGCTTCCTTTGGCAAATTCTCTTTCCTTTGGGGAAAATTGTCCTCTGTGCTTCTGGGTTTGAAATCGTGATCATCCCTTTTTATCATCCTCAGGGTGGGCCCATGAAAAGTTAGTGCCCTGATGAAACAGGGCTCTTTGAAGACCCGGAAGCTGCAGCTTCCTGGCCTTCAAAGAGACCAAACTACAATGATTTATTTACAACAGTTAATACAATTGGTAGTAACGACTTTATAGGCAACCTCTAAGTGCAGGCAAGATGAAAAATTTACTAAATTGGAGAATAAAAATGCATAAGAAAATGTACAGAATCAATATTTCATGGCCTTTACTTTACCTTGCCTTACACAAATCTACTCCCGAGCTCACATTAAAATTTAAAGCAACGTCATGCGACAAGTTCAAACCCTGAGCTATTTTCACGTTAGTTTAACTTGAGGGTTTTGGGGGTTGTTCATGTCATAAAGGAGTGAGGGTCAGTCAGAGACAGAGATGCTCTAGAAGTCACTCAACCCAGGGTCTTCAGCCTTTCTCCTGGAGAAAAAAAAATAAAAACCAGTAATGTTTGACATAAGCAGAAAGGTCATTTTAAAAAGCAAATGAAAAGACACTACTGGCCATTATCAAACCCTGCTGTGAGGGAAGATGGTTACCGCCACTGATGGTGCCTAGCACAGCCCCCTGCATGAAGCAGATGCTCTGTTAATACTGGTAGCACTGCCAATAGTGTGATAATGCTAATAATGAGTAGAGCCTCCGATTTAATCAATATATTAATCATTGAGCAATTATTAACCCCCTACTATATACCAGACATTATGCTAGGCATTGGGTATACAAATGCCAAAGGGGGACAGCCCCTGCCCTCAAGGAGCTTACATTTTAATTAGACAACCATTGAAGCAAGCCAAAAACATTTGATCTTGGGGGTCAGTTCACATACAGATGCTCTGGAGATGCGGCTTTGGCATAGATTTGTGTTAAACAAACCTAAACGCTTTGAAACCTGCTCTCATTTGCATTATCCTGTAAAATGTTAACTGACTTCCAAAGACCTGTTGGATTTCCAAAGACTTTTGGTGCCTAGAATTCTCAAAGCTTCAGATAAGACAAGCCTTTACTGTTTCAGTCCCAAGGTATAGCAGATTCAAGACAATGATTTACAAAACCTAGATGTTTGAAGGCCTGCTTTGGCCTTTGCATCCTCTTTGTTAATGCCTTTAAAAATGTTAATTGACTTCTCAAAGACCTGATGAATGCCCCCAGACTCTTGGAGCCTAGAAAACGGGCATTTTGATTTTATTTGTGTATTACTTCCAGGATGTAGTAGACTATTGTAATGATAAAACTATGATAATATCCCAGGATGTGAAAAACTAAGTGTATTGATAAGAATACTTGAATCTTTGTCTTTCGGATCTTTAAAAATCCTGTTCAAATCATCATTAAACGGAGTTCATGGTTCTTCCTTGAACTACCCACATTGTCTGGCTACTTTACTCTCTCTCTCTCTCTCTCTCTCTGTTCTCTTTATCACATCTCTGCTCACACTTGGGGCTGGTACCCAAGTGGCCCCTGATAAACCATGACACATAAAATTGAGTCAAATCAACAAATATTTATTAAGGGCTTACAGCTATGTGCTAGGCCCTGTGCTAAGGGAGTGGTGACCAAAGAAGGGAGTCTGGGTCCAGGAAGTTACAGAGATGCTGAATAGAAACAGAATGAAGCCGGTTATCAGACACCTTCCAGTAGCAATGGGAGCACTGTTTTATTGTTTTCAAAGGAAGGGGTAAAAGGGCTGGGATGGGCAAGCTCAGTCACCAGGCAGATGGCAGGCAATATGCCTGCATTGGACAGCTCTAGTGGTCTTAGAAAATGAGTAGATGGGTTGGAATACCAAAAAATGCTACGGGTACAGGATTGGGTTGCAGAGTGCCCAATGCAAAGAAGGAGTCAGTAGTAGAATGACAAGTAGATCTATTGTTTTCTTAGATGGTATATGACAAAGGTGTTAAACTTGGGACCCAAAGCTCTAAGTGGCCAGAAAAACTCCTGAGTGCCACCTAAATTAAATTAAAATGTTATTATGGTGTGTTTAACAAAATGAATACAAATACAATACAGCATAAATAATGTTAATTTGTGGTTTTCTGAATCAACATACTGCTGACAAGGATCCATTTCCATTTGAGTCTGATACCATTGGATGGCACAGATTATATTGCATTATGTGAGTAGCAAGTCCCAGAATCAGAATTCAAACCCAGGTCCTCTGACTCCAAATCTAATGTCCTTTCCATTATACTCTATTGACTTTAATGCAGCTGACATATATCTTTGCAGTTCCTATCCATGGTCTACAAATCCCCAGTGGAAGGCTATTTTTCCCTCCTCCCCAATATTTTATGGATATTAGTGGAACATAGGTTCCAGGAGTAAGCACTGGGAGAGGCCTCAGAGGCCAGACAAGGAAATGGAAGTGAAATAGGAAGGGGGCGGATCCTGATCACACAGGCAGGCAGTCAGTCAACAAGACTTTGTTAGCCACTTACTACGTGCTAAGGACTGTCCTAAGTGTGATGGACAAAAAAAGAGTTCTGAACTCCAGTGTTCTAAGCCAATTGTGTATCCCTACCAAGTCCAGCACCAGTGGGGTGAGCCCTGAGATAAGGGGAGTCACTAGGCTGCCTAAGGTCAGAAACAGACCAGGTCAAAGCTCCCACTATGATTAGCAGTGGTATCAGGCCTTTCAGTGACTATTGTATTGCTAGCTTGAGCAAGATAAAAAGACCTAGTCTGAAAAAAAAGGCCAGGGTTCCAAAGCCTAGTCATTAGTCCCTATGTGACCATAAGCAAGTCCCTTTGTATCTCTTGGCCTCAGTTTACTCTTACGTAGAACAAGAGGCTTAGATTAAATGTCCTTTGAGATTTCTTCTAACTCTATGAACATAATGGGCCAAAGATATGTTGACAAGACTGACCTGGAGCATAACCAGAAATCCTCTTAGAATTATGTGGCAAAATAAGTACTTTTGTAAGATGAATTCTTCAAAGATTAGTGGTGGGGAGGAAGTGTTGGTAAGCAAGAAGAACAGATTTGCAAAACAACAGCCCTGAGGAATATCTACATTGAGGTGGTGGGAAGTTGAAGAGCTACTAATATAAAGGAGTAAAGAAAGGGAAAGTCTGAGAGGGAGGATATCAGTCAGTGATGTCTTGAAAGTCAAGTGAGGAAATAATTTCCAAAATAAGAGAGTTGTTAACTGTGTCATGTGCTATGTGAGGTCAAGGAGGAAGACTCAGAAAAGGATTTTGTCCTTTGAAACCATTAATAACCTTACAAATAACAAACTTAGTGGTATTGCAGATTGAAACCAGATTGCATTATAAACTGAGGGTGGGTGAGCAAAAAGTGAAAGCAGAAGATAAAAGACCTTTCATTTGGAAAGTTCAGCTATAAAATGAAGAATAAACTACCTAGAAGAGAAAGTAAGGCTATATGAAAGTGTTGTTTTATGTGTAAATAGATGAGTCCCACACAAGCAGAAGAGTGGGAGGGAGAAGAGAGTGAGTAAGGGTGAGACAGAGATAGAAAGAGAAAGATTAAAGATTCTCTAGGGAAGGACTTTAGGGGACATCTCATCTAAAGGAGAGAAAAAAAATTAAAGATTCCCTTGGGAAAGACCTTACGGCACAGCTAGTTCACCCCTCTTATTTTCTCATTTTACAGTTGAAGAAACTGAAGCCCAAAGAGGTTAAAGGATTTGCCCCAGTCACATAGGTAGTGAGTCAGAAGTGGGATTGGAATGCAGGTCCTTTGACTCTAAATACAAGACTTTTTTCATTGTCACAACTGCCTCTCTGTAGTAGCTAGGGGTCAGAGGACAAAGAGGATTCTAGTACTGCCTGCCCAGGAAAGCAGAACTGTCATTAACAGAAGTATATTCCTTTTGCATTCTTTTGGTGAACTTCATAGCTAGGTCATCTGAAAACAAAAGTTCAGCATCTCATTTCACAGGCTCGCTGTCCATGGTCCCCAAGGTTCATCAGAGCCCTATCTTTTTGCTATGTGTGACAGACATTCATTCCCAGAGAGGCAAAAGAAAAAAGGGGGAGGGAGGGCAGCAGCATATGTCTCTGTGCCTCCCAACCTGGGAGTGGAGTGAGGGGAGGTGCACTGTTTAGAAGACTCATGAGTACTTGGTCTGAATGGCATCCACCATCACACATGACGTTTGAAATGTTCAAGAAGGGAGCACTGGCTTTGTTGACCTCTTGCCTTGATGGATGGTCCCTTTAAATATTTAAACTGTCAAGACATGGCTAGGGGACTTGTCACAACAATCCCAAAGCTGTGGGTGACATTTTTAAAGGATGCCAATCCACTTTCCAAGGACAAAGCCTGAGAAACACATACACAAGGTTAGACCCATAAGTATGCTCTGGCTATGAGCCTTGTGAACACAGAAATAGTGCAATCCTTATTCATATTTGGAGCTGACCACAAATTTTGTTCTCTGCTATTAAGCAGGGTAGCCTGTGTTAATTAGTATGACTTGACTCAGTTTTAAATGGATCATAAAAAAAGAAGAAAGGAAACATCACATTTGATTCCCTATACCAAAAGTTGATAGTTTCCAGTGTCTTCGCAAAAAATGGTCATCACTTATTACTTATTATAATTCATTAAGCTTGTAGGAAATATTTAGAGACTTAATTGGCATTTAACAAGATAGCCATAGAGAGTAAATGAGACATTAAATTCTCCCCTTAAATGCTCATTAGGTTTTCTTTAGAAATTAGTTGATATCTAATTCATTTGCTATATACTCTCTATCCAATGCCAATTGAGAAGTTCAACATATTCATGAAAAACAGAAGGGGGAGAAACATTGACTTCACAGTGAGCAAGATCCCTGCCAGGGAGATTAATCAGTCCCCTGTCCATGTGCTGCTTAAATCACAACAAAGGGGCATTGATCATTATGTCAGAATGGAGAGTGGGATTTGTGGTAGCTCTGGCTCAACCTATGGCTATGTGCCCCAACCTGTTTAACCATTTTGATAAAAACTAATGGGTCAGTTCAGCAGTCAGCCAACCCCTTAGGCAGTTTAAGATGACATATAAAATGCAGGACTCAAGGAAGAGAAGACCTATATCTTTGATATTTGTTAACTGTGTGACCTCAGACAAGTTACTAAACCACTCTGAGCCTCAGTTAACTCACCTCTAAAAGGTAAAGAGGACCTTTTGATTCTAAATCTATGATCCTATGAAAATAAAAGGAATAAATTGAAACTTAAATCAACCTCAACACAGTTGAGTCAGAGGCCAGTACATAGAATTTAAACATTTAAATATTTAAAAGAGGACACTTAAAGTATGTGGGGCCTGGGGGAGGGAAAGAGTAGCTTTGGCTGGTTCCATTTTTCACTTTTCAACCAATCGGTCAACATGCTAACAGAAATAGCATCAGATATCAATGTATTATCTCACAAGTGGTTTTCAGTATTTTCCAGAAAGTCACTGCCCATCACAACCATAACTATACTCCTAAATCTGGCTGAAATTCAGATAAATATGATTCAAGTTGAGGGAAGGAGCGAGGGGGAGGAGGTTCTACAGCATGACCACCCTTGGTTTTAGCTGAAGTTTCTTGGAGATGTGGCTTATAAAAGTTGAAGAGGATAAGGAATTGGGAAACCAAGTTATTAGAAGGAAACAGATTAAAGAAAAAAATTGAGCTAGGTTTTAGTCTTATTGGGTAATTGCCAAAGTTTCTTGGGGGTCCACGGCCGACACCATAAAATATTCTAGACAGAATGGAATGGACTTTAAATGAGACAACATTGTTTGTTAGATGATGATGGCAGAGGGAGAAGTTGAAAATGGTTATCAATGAGAAGCAAGGATCATACCAACACCTCTTCCTGGCCCTATGTGTCAAAGGGTGTTAGAGAAGGAGCTGCCAGCCTTGAAGAGGATATATCAGATGTGGCATCTCCAGGAGAAAGATGAAGCTTCAATGATCACCAGAAGACTCATCAATCGAAACAAACATCTGTTAAACATTGACTCTGCTAGGCACTGTGCAATAGATGATCAGATGACAGGATGGAATGATGGAACATGGAAGGACTGTGTGAGAGAAGGATATAAGATGAAGGTTGATAGGAGCAGGCAAGGGTTCCAGAAAGCATGGTGGGAAAGAGGCAGAGATAAGACTTGGAAAAGGATAAAGCTGAGGTTATTATTAGGATTTCAGCAACCAGAATGTACCACCTTGATGGCTGAGCCTCCCACTTATCATGTGGTCTTCTCTGGCATCCTGCCAGGCATAATTACTCAAGCCAGGCAGCAAATAAAGGATAGTCCACCCTGGTGAGAAGGCAGGCCCTTAAAGACAGACAAGATGACCATGAGATTCTGAATAGAGCCCAGGAGCAAGGCATAAGACTGGAGGGTTCTAGTGCCTGGCATTCCATTAGGAAGGAAGAAAATCCTCCTCACCTGAGATCTTGACATTGGGAGAAAAGCACCAGTTGCCTATAACCAAGTACAATGTTTAAATTCTATGTACTAGTCTCTGACTCAACTGTGCTGTGGCTGATTTAAGTATCAATTTATTCCTTTTATTTTCATAGGATCATAGAGTTAGAATGAAAAGGTCCCTTAGAGACCATCTACTCTAAATTACTCATTTTTTCAGATGAGGAAGCTAAGGTCAATGTGATTAAGTGATTTCCCCAAGATCACATAGGGAATAAGGGGGAGAGACAGAATTTGAAACTAGGTCCTCTCACCTGATGCCAGATGTCACTATTCTCCACTGTACTGGAGTTGGTATTATGAAAAAAGCTAAAAGCATACTGGAATGAGAAGACACACCTAAGTACTGGTCATGAATTTCCTACTGAGCGATTTCTAGGAAGCCCCTTGCCTTCTTTGTACCTGATGAATCACTATGGACCCCTTCCCAGGATAATGTTCTTAAATACATAAACTCTACACATTACAGAGGAAACCAATTATATTGGTACACAGTTATAAAAAAAATTAACAAGTTCATAGACTTCAGGTTAATAATGCCTGTCCTATAAGGACCCTTTCCCAATCTTGCCAGTTGCTAATGTCCACACCAGAAATTACTTAGTATATATTTTGTATTCAATTTTCACTGCACACATTTTTTCTCATCCACAGAAGGTAAGCATCTTGAGGCCAGGGACTGTTTTATTTTTGTCTCTATATCCCCAGTACCTAGAACATTACCTGGCACATAGTAGATTCTCAGTAATGGCTTCTTCTTCTTATTGTCATGTATTCTCTGCTTTTAGCAGAATTATTTTAGCAGATATGCTACCATCTTACTTCTCTGCTAGGTTGATAATATTTTTATTATCACATTATTATTATATATTTATTGGCTATCCTTTATTTGCTGCCTGGCCTGAGTAATTATGCCTGGCAGGATGCCAGAGAAGACCACATGATAAGTGGGAGGCTCAGCCATCAAGGTGGTACATTCTGGTTGCTGCAATCCTACTAATAACCTCAGCTTTCTCCTTTTCCAGGTCTTATCTCTGGCTCTTTTTCACTGTGCTTCCTGAAACCCTTGCCTATTCCTATCAACCTTGTATTCATCTTATATCCTCTCACACAGTCCTTCCATCTTCCATCATTGACGAATTTTGAGCTGGTAAGCCTGGATTTGGGGGAAAAAAATTAAGAACCTATTACAATAGTTCAAGCATGAGTTGATAACGACCTGAACCATGGTAGTTGTAGGTGAAGGAGGAAACAGATTGTGCATTTTTAAAATTATTTTGAGGAGCTTTAATTTTTTCTTAAACATTCATTTTTCCTTCCTTTCCAACTCCCCTTTCCATTGAAATGAAAAAGAAAAACAAAATTCTTGTAACAAAAATGCATTGCAAAGCAAAACAAATTCCCATATTAGTCATGTCCAAAAATATATTCCTCATTCTTCATCTTCAAATTCAATCATCTCTCCATTAAAAAGAAAATAGTATTTTCATCATCAGTCTCCATAATCATGGTTAATCACTGCATTTTTACATAGTTCCTCAGTCAAAGTTCAAGGTTCTTTGTCTTTTCAGTGTTATTGTATAAATTATTGTATTGTTATTGTATAAATTGTTATTGTAAATTATTGTATTGTTATTGTATAAATTGTTCTCATCCTGGATCAGTTCAAACAAGTCTTCTCAGGTTTCTCTGAAACTGTCATAGATGTGAGCAATACTGAGAAAGCAGAATTAAAAGATCTTGGCAATTGTTTGGATGCAAAGAGAGAAGGAAGTGCCAAACAGAACAGCAGAGACAGAGAAGTAGGAGAAGTATAGATGTGTGGGTTGGGGAGGATGATGAATTCTGCTTTGAGATTGCTAAATTTGAGGTATTCACATATCATGTAGGTAGAAGTAGCTACCAAGCAGCTAAAAATCTAAGACTATAGTTCTAGGGGTAAGTAAAGATACAGATTCAGTAGCCATGTACAAAAAGATGATCTTGAAACTATGGGCAAGAATGGTATCACTAAGGGAGAAAATACTGAAATGTGAAAAGAAAGCCAAAGGCAGGACCTTGGGGAAACATTCATAGTTAAGGGACAGGAACAAGGTGATCAGTCAGTGACAGAAACAGAGGATGGGCAATCAACAACAATTTCTAAGGATTTATTTGGTCTCCCAGCACAACATCAGGTCAGGTAATCTAAGAGGCTAGACAAAAGGAAGCCAGCAGACATTCTCCAAATTAGAACCTCATTGTCCATAGATACTTAGAACTCAGGCTGCCTTACTACTACGGCTCACCACTTAGATAGGAAGATGGGACAATGAACATGAAGCAGTTAGGAAATAGTACAAACCAGTGTGTGATTGAGCAAGGAATATATAGCATAGCAAAAGCTCTTAGAGTTAGAAGGGACCTACATATAGTTATCTAGTCCACTCCTTGTCTGACCAGGAATGCCTTTGACAATATCCCCTTCAGATAATCATCTAGGCTCCAGTGATAAGCAGTTCAGAACCTCCCAAAGCTGCCCAATTTACTTCCATTTGGGTCCAAGCTGATAGAAGCTAAATTCCAGGGACACATCCATATTTCTCTGCTTCCATTCACCTCTATTCATTACCTACATTCAGAAAGGTCTTTTTTCCAAACTCTAGCAACTGACTCATCCTTGGTCATCCTGGTGATTCCATATTAGCACTCTAGGATTGAGGCACATCTTTCATTGGAAACATTTGTGTGATTATTATTATTCTAAGCTGACTCTATGAAAAAAAATCTTTGGCATTAAAATGAAATGCTCTACCAGTGCTAAAGAGACTAGATGACAAATGATTCATTTAGTAGCAACATAGGAAGGAGGGCTGACTGCTGGAGTGGCCCCAGTCTGTTAGGGGTCTTCTCTCCCTGGCAAAACACAATAGAAGTAAAAAATCTGATCCAAAGTATCTGGTGACAAATGCAGCAGCAAACAGGTAGCAAACTCCCCCTTGAGGACTAACCCTCTTCTCCTTTCTCATTTCTCAACCTCATCAGTGTCACAGAGGACCCCACAGTATTTTACCTTCTGCAACCCTCTTGGGGTGGACCCCTTTGAAAGGCTTCGTGTGAGTCCCTGGGCACTTTGGGGGTTAATCCTGTCATCTCAAGATCCTTCTCAGATGCCAGACCAACTCAGCATCAATTTGACACAGATTTCTTTGGGGGAAACTGGGTTATTCTATCTGGGAGTGCTGTCCATTTGACAGACGGGAAATTGTGCTGGAGCAAGCCCATACACCTCCTCCCTGCCTTGGCAGCCCCAGCCTCTGAATTAAACATTTAAAGGGGCAATTACATTTTTAAAATAGCAATCTGATGTTTACAGAACTTCATAGGTAATTTATAAGTTTTGTGTTCCCGGGCTCATTTTGCTTAAACAATTTAATTTGGGGGGAGGAATAGTGGGGATGATTCTTCTTTGCTCAGTCTGGATGTGTCTGGCTCCACTGAGGACAGGAAAGAAGGGAGAAATGCAGGTGGCTGGACTGACATCACTGGCTGGGAACAGCTGCTTTCAAAATCAGGGCTGCTGAATTTACTAACTAAATTCCATGATCTATAAAATATTTTTGAGGTCGTGTGTGTGTGTGTGTGTGTGTGTGTGTTGGGGTGGTGCACAGCTGTGCATGAATTTGTCACTGTGACCTTTCTAAGCCTCACTACCTTACTAAGCCTCAATCTTTTTTGTCCACAAAAAGGAGATAATAGTACTTTCTGTACCTATCTCACAAGGCTGTAGTAAGTGGAAAAGGTACTTTGTGAACCTTAGCATGCTAAAGAAATGGGAATTGATATCAGGATCCTGACTGAGTACAAATTATATATTATTTGGTCCAATCTTCCAACGATTACAGAAATCTCCTCTACAACTCACCAGAAGGGTGGTTACCTAGCCTCTATTTGAACATTTTCAGGTACAGGAAGCTCATTACATTATGGGGCAGCCTCTTCCATTGTTGGGCAGCCCAGGGTGTTAGAAAAGCCTTCCTTCTATTGAGCTGAAATCTGCCTCCCTGTAACTCCACCACACACCACGCACTGGTCCTGGTTCTTCCCTCTAGGGCTACACAAGAGAAGTCTGCTCCCTCTTCCACATGACAGACAGCCTTTTAGATATTTAAAGACAGCAGTCATGTCCCCCATAAATCTTCTCCAGGCTAAACATTCCCAGGCCCTTCAACTGATTCTCTTTATGACATGGTTTCAAGTTCCCTCATCATCCTAGGCACCATCCTCTGGACAAGTTCCAGTTTGTCAATGTCCTTCCTAAAATTCCGTGCCCAGCACTGAATATACTACCCCAGATGTGGTTTAATCAGGGCAGAAAATAGTGACACTATCTTACCCCTGGTTCAAGGCAGGGCTGCTTTTTTGCCGTTGTTTGGAATTTTGTTTCCCTAAAGCATCATCACGCTTATAGTAGCATTTCTTTGAACATGATAGACCAAATTGAGAAGTGTTCATAATTACTGGGCGCCAGTGTTCAAGTAAGATGAATGTGGAAACAACATGGTACAGCAGAAAGAGAATTAGGTTGGGAAGTAGCAGTTCTGGGTTCTAATCCTGTCTTTTCCATGTGTAACTTCAAGCAAGTCTCTTAACCTTTCTAGCTAGCCTTTAGTTCTTTATCTATAAGAGACAGAAAGAAACAGAGAGGGATACAGAGTCAGAGACAGACACAGAGACAGAAGAACTAAGTGACTTCTGAGATCCCTTCCAGCACTAAATCCACGAACCTACCCCTCTTTAGGGTACAGTATTTTAGGATATGAGACCTTTCATTGCAAGGCTGAATTTGATGACTCTGACTGTCTTCATCGGATCTAAACCAGCGGGTCTCAACCTGTGGGTCGCGACCCCTTTGGGGGTTGAACAACCCTTTCACAGGGGTCACAGGAGTCGCCTAAGACCATTGGAAAACACATATTTCTGATGGTCTTAGGAACTGAGACACCGCTCCTCTATCCATCTCCAGGCGGGTCAACCCACATACAGACATGCCCACATAAGAGTATGAAAGGGTCAGGGCATTAGGAAGGTTGAGAAGTGTGACAAATCCAATCCACAACCCAGACACTGGCTTACTGAGCCACTCTTTGGGCAGAACATCTGGATGAGGGTCTGCACTTTTACTTTTCATTAGGATATATTGATTTTGTATTGGAGGGCCTGGGTTCAGTCCTTTCACTTACTGTATTACCTTGGTGAAGTCATTTCAGATCTCAGTTACTTCTCTGTGAAGCAGGGACAACATATGCTCTGTGCTGCCTTGCCTAACAACCCCACAGGACTGGCATGAAGACGACATGAGATAATATATGGGGAAATACTTTGTCAACTGTGAAAGGCGATAGAAACATAGGCTATTATTGTAGTCATTTATGTTTTATGTGTATACATATCTTGCTTCCCTCATCTCACCATGAGGGCTTGGAGGCTATAACTTATACCCTTTTGTTTCCTGAGTGTCTAGCACAAGGGTTTTCACACAGTAAGCACTCAGTCAATGTTTGCCTAACAGCTTAGGTCAGAGAGCAAGCATCACCAGATGAGGGGCTATTGCCTCTTATAAAAGGAAGAGAAAAACACCAGAGAGAATGAAGGACCCTGGAGAGATAGGAGGTGAGGAGACTAGAATATTACCAAGGAGTTACATTTTCAGAAAAGGTACATGCACTGAATTGGTTTGTCTGGCTCCTATCATCTGTTATTTTTCTGGTTCTATAGTATCAATCTTTCCCCGGAAGGCCTACTGCCTAACCATCTAGGGTCTTCAGATCTCCAGAACCCTAATTACTCACTATCCTTCTAGAACACTATCTCTCTCTGGATTTGGGGATGAAAAGGGTGTTCCTTCCTCTGTAATCTTTGTTTTTCAAATGTTCTTTCATATTCTGAACTTACAGAGGCATTGTGGTATCATGACTGACATCTGGCCTCAAAGGCAGGAAGGACTGTGTTCACAACCTATCTCTGATACATCCTGGTTGTGCAAACCTGAACAAATTACATTTTTCTTTCTTTGGGCAGCAATCATAAGGATGTAAGTTTCAAAGAAGGTGAGGCCATGTTCTTTGAATACCAAAATGGTCATGTTTGTTGATAGTAATGAGGTTTGTAATATGAATTAGGATGGGGAAATTGGGTTCAAAAACCTTTATTTCACAAATACAATATATGAGATAGGTATAAAGACTGAACCTGTGATTTTATTGGAACAGAGAACTCCCTCCACCAAGGCAGGTTGGCACCTGGTCTGAAACAATGCCCTTTTTTATGGTATATATTACAGAAGTGAACAAAGAGTAGCATGGGTCCCCAACTGAAGTTACTTACTGGCAGGGAGGGCTTCAATGGAAATCAGGGAAGGCTTCCTGGAAGAACTGCATTTGAATTGAGATTTAAAGGATGAGAAAGCCTTCAATAGCTGAAGATGAGGAGAGAGGTCATAGACACAAGGGGAGCTCTGGTATGTTTAGATCACTTAGTGGAATACAATTTGACTGAAGTACTAAGCAAGGAGTAAGACAAGGATATCCTAGTGTTCTCCCACAGAAGCATGCTGTTTGGGATTCCATTTCCGAATCTGCAAAATGGGAATGACAGCAGCTCTACTTAGATCATGCTTAGGATTGTGGTGATAAAGGAAAATGTCAAGGTAGGGTACTTCGTAAACCATAAAGTGCTAATTATTCTTCACAGGGTCTTTTCTGGGTAGTGGAAGATAAGGGCATAAAGAGAACAGATCAGGAGTGTCCCCTGTAAGGACTTTCTGCTGTACCCCCCAGGATTCTGATGCAAACTAGAAAAGCCTTTTCCTGTTGCCTTTACCCAAGAACATGCTATATGAGCCTCAGCTCCCTCCTCTGTAAAGAAGAGTAACACCTGACCAGGTTCGCTTGATGCTCAAAGAGAGAAAAATACATGCCAAGTGCTGTCTAAACCATCAAGAGGTAAAGTTCATATCTTCTCTCCCCCTCCTTCTCCTCCTCCTCCTTCTTTCCCTTTTTCCTCTTCTTCCCTTATTCTCTTTCTCCATTCCTTTCTTCTTTCTCTTCTTCCCCTGCAATGACTTCCAAATGTGCTTTTTCTGATCTCTGTACTAAACTAGCAAAATTTTATCCTGTTAACTCCCTCCTACCTACCCACCCAAAAAACCCAGGCTATTTGCCTCAGTTTCTTCATCTTTACAATGGACATTACACTTTCCCTACCTACCTACCAGAGTTTGCTTATTTTTCCCATACACAATAATGTATATAGAGTTCTGTAAACCATAAAGGGCTAATAAATGCCTATACTCCTCATAAGAATTTTTCTGGGAATCAGGAGAGAGTGGCACACAAGTAGTAAGGGTGGGATAGGGAAAGAATTGGAGGAGGCACAGCTTCCCTATAGCTGTGCGGTCCCTAGGCTCTGCAGTAACCTAACAAGGCATGTTAGGAAGAAGGCGCTGCATCCTGTTAACCTCCCCCCATAGCCTGATTGTGACAAAAGATTTTGAATCCAGGAAGAGAAGGGGGAGGGGGTATCTGAAGCGGGGAGGCAGGGTAGTGATATACTTGGCAAGCAGAGGCAGGTAAGGGCAAAGGGGGAGGGAATGGAGGTTAAGAAAAGGGAGGGGGTAGACCTGGAGGAAGGAAAGGGGGAAAGGGGCAGTCTGTTAGGTCACTGAAGCCCAACAGAAGCTCCTCTAGGAAAAGGAAGCAAATGGAAGAACCAGTACAATCACTGAACTGGCTGGAGCCAGCCAGGTTAGATGCAGACAGAAGCTGCCCTGGAGGGGAATTTGGCAAGCAAAGGGACAGCCATTTAAAAAAACAAATAGTCAAGTTTCCAAGCAAATGAAACCAATACATGGAAGTGTGTTGGGTAACCTGAAAGGGCTACTACTCTGCTAGCCTGTTAGCGTGAATGGGTTTCTTATTGAGCCAAATAAATACAGCAATGTGGAGATGGAGAGGGAGTTATTTGGAGCCAGAAGATCAAGAACAAGAACAGGCAGACAGTTTGCTGATATATCAGAAAAGAGGGTGTCTCAGCTAAGTAACCCGGGCAATGAGGCAATGTAGACTTTCCACCTCATCCATCCCAACTCTTCAACTAGGCTACTCCTGATCCCTCTTCTCCACTCCTGCTTGTCAATCATACTCTTTCCTTCCTATATGCTCTTGATATTTTCTTCCTTGGGTATTTATTGTAAAACCACATCCACACACAATAAAATTGAGGGCATTGCCTCCTTGAGGGCAGTAAAGCACTGAACTTTTTGTTTTTGTATCACCAGTACCTAACATAGTGCCTGGTATATAGTAAGTGCTTAATGCATGTTTGCTAAATTCAATCTTGGAGCAGAAAAAGCATCTCAGAGATGATTTAGTTCAGTCTCCACCCAGTCTAGGAATCCACAAATATACAGCATCTCTAATAGGCCTGTTTGAACTCAAGTGAAGGAGAACTTATTATCTTTATAAGGCAGCTCATTCCATCATTGGACAATTCCACCTGTTAGGAAATGAAAGGAAAGGAAGCTAGAAGCCAAGATGGTGGCGTAGGAGCAGCAAGGTACTGCAGCTCCCACACAGCCACCTCAAGTACCCATAAAATATGACTCTAAACAAACTTTAATGCTCTAAAACACACACAAATATACTTCCCGCTGAAGGGACCATCTCAGCACTGAGAGCCAAAACCAGCCCAGCCTGAAACGGCAGTGTGGCCCTGGGGGTGGCCAGACGAGCCAAGCCAAGCCACAGCTGGAGCTTCAGGAGAGTGGATCAGCAGCAGCTGTGGCAGTTTCCAGAATTATCAAGCCATAAGAAACAAGGACTAAGTGAAAGGTCAGTGGATCTCAGCCAGACTTTGGGAAGAAAAGCGGATCCAGCCAAACTGTCTCCAGTGCAAGGAAGCGGCAGAAGCAGGGGCCCTGTAGCCACCTCCACACAGCTGCTTCAGAACCCCTGGCCTGTAGACTGCAGGGGGCCAAGCAATCATTCAGAGGCCAAGTGCTCTGGTGTTGAGTGGCCTGGATCCGGATCGTGGTCTTGGGTGGTGGTTCTGGGGTACGTTTTCAGTGAGCCAAAGCTGATGGGGGCTGCAAAAAAACGACAACCCCCTAATAGCTCCAGCAGCTGGAAAAACCCCAGTGATTTGGGACAGAGCTTTCCCCTCTGGAAGCAGAGTTCCACAGAGCTAAACAATCATTGACCGGCCAACATGAGCAGGCAAAGGAAGCAAAGTAAGAACAGCAATCAAACTTTAGATTCCTTCTTTGGAGACAAGAAGGATAAAAGCATGGAACAGAAGGAAGACAACACAGTCAGAACTCCTGCACCTAAAGCTTCCAAGAAACATGGAGACTGCCTAAAAGCCATAGATCAGCTTAAGAAGGATTTTGAAAACCAAATGAGAGAAGTGGAGGAAAAATTGGGAGGAGAAATAAGAATGACGCAAGAAAATCATGAAAAGAGAGTCAACAACCTGACTGAAGAAAATAACACCTTAAAAAATAGATTAACACAAATGGCAAAAGAGGCCTAAAAAGCCAATGAGGAGAAGAATGCCTTAAAAAGTCAAATTTGCCAGATGGAAAAAGAATCTCAAAAGCTTTCTGAAGAGAATAATTCCTTCAGAATTAGAGTGGAGCAAATGGAAGCAAATGACTTTATGAGAAATCAAGATACTATCAAACAGATCCAAACAAATGAAAAAATAGAAGTCAATGTGAAATATCTCCTTGAAAAAAACCACTGAC
>CM053581.1:272430253-272468113 GCA_028627135.1 Pseudochirops cupreus | reverse complement strand
TCCTTCCAGTGGGGGTGGGTGATGAGGGAGGAAGGGAAAGAATCTAGAATTTAAAGTTCTATAATCAAATGTTATAAATACATATATATATATATATACACACACACACACACAATTATTATTATTATTATTATTATTATTATTATTATTATTATTATTATTATTAACTATATCCAACTGGGAATTAAGATACACAGGCACTGTGGTAGGGAGATCCATCCTGCCCTACCAGAAAGTCAGAGGGGCGAGGGGAAAGACATAGGAGAGAGCAGATTAGGGGAGGGGTTATACAACAGCCATCCGCTGTTTTGAGGTGTTGGGTAGGGGAAAGATGGGGAGAACATTTGTAACTCAAATTCTCGTGGAAATGAATGATGTAAACAAGAAAATTAATTAATTAATTAATTTTTAAAAAAAGAAAAGAAAATGAAAGGAAAGAGCTGTTCGAGGATAAAAGCACAAAGAAAAAGAATACATAATGACATATGACAAGAGCATAAGAAAAGCTATGTGAGATCCAAAATGGAAAAAGAGCATAACTAATGAAGAAGTTAAAGAAAGGTTTATGGAAGAAATGGTTTTAGAGCTGGGCTTAATGGGTGGGTGGGATTCCTCAATTAGAGGAGAAGGGCTTTCATAAGTCAGAGGTCTTCTATTGAAAAGGGGTCATAGAGGTCTAGATCTCACATTTTACAAATGAGGAAAGAGAAATCCAAAAAAGCAAAATGATTAGCCCTGCTTATATAGCTAGTAAGGTGCCCATTGAGATTTGAACTCCTGGTGCCAAATCCAGTATAGCTGCTACTACAGCATGCAGCCTCAGTATATTCCAAGACAAGCAAAACTGTGTACTGGAAAACATAATGAATGGACTAGGATTCAGGAGACGTGACTTTGAATCTTTCCTCTGATGCTCAACAAATCACAAGTCACTGTTCTCCTCTCCAAGCACCAGTTGCTTCCTCTGTAAAATGGGAATAATATATGCTTTGTAAGCCTTTAGGTGTTTTCATAATGGGAATGTTTTTGATAAAAGCATTGAATAAGGAGCAGCTCTTGTGTTTCTGGGGACCTTAGTACATGCTGCTGTCTTCAGAAGCTAAAGAAGGAAAGTGCAGCATCCGGCCTTTCTTTCACTAATTTATTCATCATGGGAGACCTTGTCAAATGCTTTCCCAAAAGGTATATTGAGTAAATTAAGTAAAAATAAAATCCTTAACCTGAGGGGTTTTCTCTACATGACACCTAGTGATGACTAGAAAATAACAAATTGTTGGACTGGTTTCTTCCCATCATCCCCAACCCCCCAAATATATCTGAATGTGTGTGTGTGTGTGTGTGTGTGTGTGTGCGCGTGTGTGTTTCAGTCATTGGGGTATTAAATATATAATATTATAGATATCAATGATATAGATAGACATAGATATATAATTGAATGTATGTAGGCATAATATGGAGCTCACATTGTGATAACTGAAGGAAGGACCTCATAAAACTCTACAATGAAGTGGAGGAAAACATAAGGTCGATAATTATAACTGTAAATGTGAATGGATTACACCAGCCAAGGAAATCATCATGACTCAGTGACTAAGAGTACTAGATTTGGAGCCACAGAACCTGAGTTCAAATCCTACCACCTCCATGGATGCCCCATGTGCCCTCAGAAAAATCATTTCTCTCACCCTTAACTGCTGCTTCTGTACAATGAGGGGTCTGGAATTTATGACCTCTAAGATTCTTTCTGGCTCCAAATCTAGGAGTCTATCATCTATACTCTAGGAGTAAGTACCTACAAATATGAGACCATGGATCTACCCAAGGATGGCTGCCCCATTCCCTCCATCTCTTCAAGATCTGAATACAAACTATCCAGAATTGTTCAGCACCTTCTGCTTTCCTTTAGTCAAGAAATGACACTTATCTATAAGGACTTTTCAATAAGAAACATTGGAGAGGTGGAGTAGCAGAGTGATATGAGTGAAGTGGGAAAAAGACAAGGAAGTAATATGACCAGGATCTAGATTCTCTAAGTTGGAGGAGAACATATAGTCAATGGATAAAGACAGCAGGCTATGAGAAAATTCTGAGTTATTGAAGTGGGGCATTGGGGAAGATAAAAACTGGTTTTCATTGGCGTAAAATAGGCCTTCAAGGTCAGGTGGCAGGAAATGTATTTCAGAACGACAATGAGGACTCATTGCGGTTACTGTGAAGAAATCACTGTATATGGCCCTTTTCAAGCCTTTGGAAGATTCAGTTTGAATTTTCTTTAAATAGGTATGCCTCCTATACAGTCATTCATTTGAGGTAACTCAGCACTTCGACAATAAAAAAAAAATTACTACTGCATCTAATCATGTGCTAGGAAAGGCTACTTCCAAAAAAAAAAATGAACCCAATTGATACAAATCAATCAATGAACACTACTCTGAGTTTCAGTTTCCTCATCTGTAAAATAGGAATAATAACATTTTATATTATTTATTTTACTGGGTTGTTGTTAGGAAAGCACTTTGTAAAACCTTAACAGGCCACACTAATATGGGCAGCTAGATACCCAATGAGGAGGACAGCCACAGTGGCAGAGAGGGGTAAGAGAGTAGATTTCTTAGCAGGAGCTCTGGCTTTGACTCCCAGTTCTACTTCTAATTCACTTTGCCCTAGTCATTTCTCATCTGAGGACCTCAGTTTTCCTCAGAGGGAGTTGAATGTGACAATCTTGCTAAGATCTCTTGCAGTTTTTCAGAATTCTATAATTTATCATTCATGTAACAGAGAAACCACTGATTAGGGAAAAGACAATTAAGGGGTTTCAAGTTAGTCATCATGCAGACACAACTCAAGGGCCATAATCCTCTCCATCTTCTGATTTCTGTTAAGTTGCACGAAAACTGAAATTTGATCTCTGAAGAAAAGAGAACTAAAGACCTCTGGAGAAGTGACTCAGGTGCTTACCAGAGGAGAAGATGAAACAGATTACTGAGAACACTCTAAGGAAGCTAAGAGACCTTAAGGACAGAAGAGAAAGAATCTAAACCTATGAAGGAAAAAGATAGAGTTAAGGCAGAATCTTATTAAAAGGATCATTATGGTGCCCAATTGGCAACGAGTCCTTGCACTGTTTAACACTTTTTTCTCAGTTATATATTCTATTTTAGAGAATCATATATCTAGAACTGAAAGGGACCACAGAGGTCATCTATTCCAATCCCTTCATTTTATAAAGAGCAAACATCAGCCCACACAGGTTAAGTGACTTTCCTAGGATAGATGGAATAGAATAAGCATTTATTAAGCACTTGCTACATCCCAGATACTGTGCTGAGTGCTTTATAAATATTGCGTCTTTCAATCTTCACAACAACCTGGGGGAAAAGGGGCAGATGCTATTATTATCCCGATTTTAGAATTAAGGAAACTAAGGCAGGTTAGGTGATTGACCTAAGGTCACACATCTAGTGAGTGTCTGAAGTCAGATTTGAACTCAGGTCTTCCTGACTCCAGGAACCACTCTCTTGTCACAGTGCTTCCTAACTGCCACACAAGTAGCAAGAACTGGAAGTAAAATTTGAACCCAGGCCTTGTGACTCCAGAATCAGACCTCTTTCTGCTTAGACACATGCTTCCTGATTTGAATGTCTATGCTTGTACTAACAAAATGGGGGGGGAGGGGGGGGAAACATGTAAGTGTTTACCATGTGCCAGACACTATGCTAAGCACTGGGAGTGCAGATAGAAAAGTTCATGTTCTAATTGGAGGAGACAATACATAAAGGACGATTCAGCTTCGAGGCAGATGGAAAAGCCAAGTGTCCTTAGGGCTTATTGGCAAAGCCAGCACTTCTTGGGTAGAGCAGAAGGCAACGCCCAGGGGTCCAAAGTTAAAGCAGAGGAATGATGTAATCCATTCTTATGTCACCCATTTCTAAAGCGCCCAGAATTCTTGAATATTTATTCACCCTTAGTTGGTTGACGTTTTCACTCTAATATAGAGGTTCGAGTCATTTGTCCTTAGGGAAAAAATAATCTCCCATTAATATAGAATCCCATCTTTTTAGACAAAAATCTGTATATAAAAGCATGCTATTGCCTTTAACTAAATCAGCTGTAACTATGTAAAAACCTGGCTGTTCAGACCCTAACCAAAACACAGTGGCAGTTTCTCCTAATTACAGACAAGCAGAAGAAACTGATGCTGAGTGAAGAAAGCAGAACCAGGAGAACATTGTACACAGTGACATTAACATGATGCAATGATCAACTATGATGGATTCAGCTCTTCTCAGCAATACAATGATCCAAGACAATTCCAAAAGACACATGATGGAAAATGCTATCCACATCCAGAGAAAGAACTGATGAAGTCTGGATACAGATCAGAGAATACTATTTCACTTTCTTTGGTGGGTTTGTTTGGGTTTTTTTTCATGAATTTTTTTTCCTTTTGTTATGTTTCTTCTTTCACTCAACAAATGTGGAAATATGTTTAACATGATTGCACATGCATAACCTATATTAGTTTGTTTGCTGTCTTGGGAAGGAGAGAGCAGAAAGAGGGAAGGAGAAAAATTTGGAACTCAAAATCTTATAAAAAATGAATATGAAAACTATATTTACATGTAATTGAAAAAATACAATTTATAAAAAAAGAGAAAAGCAATCAGGAGAAAATGTCATAAATATTATGTAAGAATATGAGTCGACTTGCATCTCCCCGGTGTTCACACATCTGGATGTAGAATGAACATGAACAACTCAGAACTTCATCCAGAGGGGTGGTATACATAATCCCAAACATCTGGTTCTATGGCCCAATCTGGATGTCTGGCAATGCATAGATGAAGACTTTTAATGTAGAACAATCAGCAATCGATGGGCGCATATCAAGGAAATGATTGATTGGGATAAGTGGAGGAGGCACCGGACCTTGCAGCTCTCAAACCGGATATTTTGGCTTCATGCAGCTCCAACTAGTGCCTCCTAAGCTCAGTTGAGACCTTTGAATGATGAGCGCTACCTAAAGACAAGGCACCATCACCCCAGACTCATTCAGGGCACCTCCTTACACCAAATGAGGTCTCGAGCTGAAGCCCTAGCACTTGACAGCTTTGCTAGCCCACTCCCAAGTGCCTCTGACACACGGACTCCCAATCTGCATACATCTCACTCTGACACATGCTGGAACCATTAAGTTATTATTAGTACAGATAATGGAGTTATCACCAAGAATGTATGCATAGTTTTTTATGTTGTCACTGCAGATTGTTTTGCTGTTAAGGAGAGATTCTATCAAGCATAAATATTTATACTCAAATGCATGTCAGATACTTTAATCAGGAGCTATGCTTAAAACTGGATTGGACTTAATTGAATCTTGGAGTCAAACACTAGATCATCTTCATTTGCTTTGTGGTACTGTGTAGATCCTTGTAATCCCTGGGGTGAGGGATCTTTTGGGAAATGGGATCCTTCTTCATAAGAACAAGCATGCTGAACTTGAGAGATATGATAGGTTTCCAGCTATAAGGAGAGGCCTTGTCTACCATGTCAGGGGCAGAAACTGAGGTAATAGTTTCCTAGGCCCCAGTAGTGCAAGGCCTCCCTCCTCTGAAGAATGAACTTCCTCCCAAAGGCCAGCCCTTTAAACCTTGACATCTCTACGGAGGTGGCTGAGACAGGACCAATTAACCCCATTTGTCTCAGAGGTGTTGGGATAGGGACACCTGACCAGGAGAAGTAGCAGAAAGTCAACATCTCCTTCCTCACAAGCCAAGGAGCATCTGTCAGAGTATAACAACTTTCATAATCCCTGACGGGAGACAAGGTCAAGCCTGAATCCCAATGACAAAAAATTTCATATCCTATTACCAATCCCCTACGCAATCTACTCCCCAGGCCCCAAGCAATCTTGAATATTTAGCCTTGGTAGGTTGGCTCTTTCACTTTAAATCACTCCAGACTCCTTTCCAGATAGAAGCTCAAGTCATCTGTCTTTGGAAAAATAAAATCCCATGAAAACAAATTTCTTGGATTTGTGTCCCTTCTGAGAAGCACTAGGGGCAACTTTCACTCAAGCCTGAGAGGGACAGAGGGTCATGCCCTGTAATTGGTAATCCTGGAATGTAGGTAAACGCCACAGCTCCTGGACTAATTAGATGGGAGAGGGACTTTTGGTTGTTTTCTTCTGCTTTTAAAGCCCTTTGGTGATCCCAGATGTTTTAATTACTGAGGAAAGAGAGCGGATGATTCTGGCCATATGTCTCCATTCCGCATAAATAAATCTAGCGTCCATCCCAGCATAGTTCCGCAGCACTGTCGACAGTCCCTGTAACACTGACACTGTCGGGCCTAATCACCATCTTCAATCCTTCACTGAGCATGCTAATTCAGGGAACACAGGGACTGCTATTCCATGAAAATACTCAATCTAGAAACAATTAGGCTAACATTGCCAAAAGAGGACTCCTCTGGGGATTTGGGTAAGGTCTGTGAGCAGCTTCCCTAAGTGGAAACAGTCCACAAGTTGGTTAGCTGGTACAGGACACACTGAATCACTCTATCTCAATAGACCAAAAAAATCCCCAAGATACCCAAACAGAAAACCCAAAGCGACATTCAATCCATTGTCCAGAAAAGCCAGGTACTCTGCCTCTTCAGGGAGATTCACCAACTGCATACATATATGTTCACCTTTCTCAAGTAAATTTGAAAAAGATTAATCAGAGTTAACTATTATGGGGAAATCACAGACTCCCTGGAACCCATTTTCTTCATTTGTAAAATAGGAGGATATGAGTTCTGTATTCTGCCCTAGTCAGACCCATTTCTGTGGTACTGGGCTCAAATCCCAGGTGCCACAGTTAAAGAACAACATAGATAAGGTGGGCAGCATCCAAGCAACCAAGGGAGGGCAACAAGTTGCTGAAGTGCCTTGAGATGATGTCATATAAGAATCAATTGAAGGAACCATGGATTTTTAGCCTGAACAAAGAGAAAATGTGAGAAGGGAGAGAAGTAGGAATGAAAGCTGTCTTCAAGAATTTAAATCTTTATGTAGAAAGAAAAAAAAAACCACTTATTTTGTTTGGCCCAGGAGTACAGAAGCAGGATTAATAGGTAAATTAGAGAAAGGAAAATGCAGGTGTAATCCAAAAATCTCCCTAACAATAAAAGCTATCCCAAGCGCAATGCGTCATTTTGGGAGATTGTAGGTTCCTCCTCAAAGAAGACCTTCAACTACTTGTCAGCTGCATTAAAATTTCTCTGGAAGGTCCTTGCAGTCCCTTCTAACACTGAAATTCGGTTATTCTTCTTACCCTTTGTGTACCTTGTCTTTGGGATTCCACAGAACTCCAAACCCTACGTGGCACAGTATACAGAAGAAAGTTAGACTGTTACTTACAAATACCCTTTTTAAAAAAAATTATCTAACACTTCTGGGCATTTGACTCAAGTTTATTAACTTATAAATATGTGCTTTTTCAAAATGACCACAGAAACCCTCATAATGGGCTTAGAATGCTCAGACTGAGACGATACTGACTGTTTTTGGCTATTGATGGAGTTCTGCATTTTTCTCCATGACAGAGTACTAGGGAGGAAATGACCAAATTCATGTAGTAGTCCATTGGTCTCATGCTTGGGACTTAGGTCATGGTAGCTCTTGCTATCACTTCATCTATCTTGGCTGATTTATTCTCCAACTGGGTCAGAAACTAAGGAACTTCTGAAGTTAATTCAGGCTTCAGTATTCAGCTGCTCACCATTCTAACAGATTTGAACAAGAAACAGTATTGAAACAAATAAAATATTGAGACAGAAAATTAAAAAGACCAGTAAAGGAACACAAATGACAACAGGACACATTTCTGAATGCATAGAATGTTGTTCTAATCTGTCCCCTCCCCACTCCCAGCTCAAGATAGTTTGGAAAACAGACTCATAATCCAAGAAGGGCAATTTTCCTCTGCAGTCAGAGTGATAGAGAAAGAGCAGAAATTTCAGGGTCACAGCCATGGTCAGAAGATCATAGATTTGGAGAGTGACTTCAGAAGCCATCTACTCCAATCCCCTCATTTACCACTGAAGAGTTGAAGCCCACGTGACTTGTGACTTGCCCAAGGTCACACAGCTAGTAACTGGTTAAACTGGGACTTAAATCTAAGTCTTCCTGAGAACAAACCCATCATCTCTCTCCATTACACTGCTTCTGCTGCTATCTGCTGTTAACTTTTCATTGTCTGTCCCCTCATTCCTAGTCCCCCACATAGCTTCTGGCTTGGCTTGCCTCAAGCAATAATCATGACCCCCAGTCTTGGACTTTTTCTCACTCCCCCTTTTTATGAACCTTGGCAGAGACCTCTCTGTGCTTGGCAAAGGGGAAAAATGTTTTCCCAGTGTTGTTTTAACAAAATGCTTGCTTAGTAGAGGCAGTTCTTAACCACCCTTCTCTTCTCCTCCAGAGCATTAAATCTATCTCTCTCTCCTCTCTCTGTCTCTCTGTCTCTGTCTCTATCTCAGTTCTTAACCACCCTTCTCTTCTCCTCCTGAACAGTAAATCTATCTATCTCTTCTCTCTCTGTTTCTTTGTCTCTCTCTGTGTCTCTCTCCTCTCTCTCTCTCTCTCTCTCTCTCTCTCTCTCTCTCTCTCTCTCTCATTCTCTCTCTCTCTCTTTCTCTCTAGCAAAGGGATGGGAGAAGGAAGGGCACAGTCACACACAGACCTTACAGCTACTGACTGTGTATGGCCAGAGTTACGTACTATAGCTAGATCATATAAAAGAGTGAAACATACATCTCCCTCTGAGTCCCCCGTATCTTATCTTACCGTATTTTTTAATGTCTTTGCTCAATGTCTTCCTTCTATAAGACAGAGACAGGCAGACAGATAGAGATTTATAAAGCACTTATCATATACCAGGCACTGCGTTAAATGCTGGAAACAGAAATACAAACAAGATAGGACCAACCCTTAAATAGTGTACATTCTAACACAGGAAAATGCAGAAAGTGGAGAGAGGACCAGGAAGCAGAGTATGATGATGGTTCTCGGCAAGACATGACAATAGCTCCCAGTCCCAGGGGCAGAGACTCCTGGTGAGAAGGAGGGAGGAAGGGAAGAGAGGACAATGGCCTAAGTACAGGCAATTTGTTATGGAGAAATGGCACAGAGCTCTGGTAACAAGCAAGATACAGTCAAAGCTCACTTCTCTAGTATTCTTAGTGGGAAGAGGGGAAAGAGTGTGTGGAGGGAGAGAGGAGGAGATAAGGTTGATCCCTAGTATGTGAAAGTAGCATGAGGTGGAAATGGTCAGAAAGTGTTTGTGAGTTGTATTTCCTGTTTACTCCTTTATCATTAATGGCCATTTTTTTGTTATTGTTTTGCAGTCATTTTCAGTCATGTCTGACTTGTTATGACCCCATGTGGGGTTCTCTTGGCAGAAATATTGGAGTGGTTTGCCATTTCCTTCTTCAGCTCATTTTACAGATGAGGAAACTGAGGCAAGCAGAGTTAAGTGACTTGCCCAGGGTCACACTGCTAGAAAAGTGTCTGAGGCCACATTTAAATTCAGGAAGATGAGTCTTCCTGATTCCAGGCCCAGTACTCTGTGCACTATGGCACCACCTAGCTGCCCTATGAGTGGTCATGGCTCCCTCCAATTATAAATTCTCACCAAAATTATCCCACCTATCATGTTTCTTCATTCAAAAGTGACAACTTCAGAAACTTCCGCTCTAGAAAGATTAAAACCCTTCCAAGATAAATGAACAGATCTGCTGATATTCAACCGCCTCTTTGATACTTCAAACTATTCATGAGTCCATTAGTGAAACACTCCCCTTACTGATACAGGTCATAGTGTTTTTCATACACCAACAGTCAGTTCTCTATGACTTACTGTGGCCAAAAATATTTAGCACCTGGTGGTTGTTTTATTTCAAATATTAATAGGCATGCCTGAATCTCTGTAGCCTATAAACAGAAAGCAGATGTGGTCATATACAAAAGAGAAATCAAGAAGCATTGTGGAACATTGGGAAGAGTCCTAGATTTGAAGTCATAGGACCGGGGTTCAAATTCTAGGTTCATACTTACTACTTGTGTCACTACTTACCTGATTGGGTCTCAGGTTGGATTATATAATGATTTGGGTTCAGTCCAGTTCTAAATCTATGATCCTAACAGAAAAAAGGAAAATCAATCAAATTTTCCACTATGACAAACCAGGTAAATCAGAGAGAAGCCACTTCCCTCTCTCAAAGTCTCAATCTTTTGTTCTGTAAAATTATTAGAATGGGTTAAATGGTCCCTTCCAGATCTAGAAATCTGTGGTTCCACTCATTTTTGAAAGAAAAAGATAAGGACGTAAAGATAGGTCCTGGACCTGTGATTTCTCAGGGATGGGGAGTTCCCTCTACCAATACAGGCTAGAGAGTTTCCTAGAGCACTATCTAAAAATCAAATACTCCCTAATTCCCCTCTCTGCTGCTAGGTTCTTAGAGCAGATTTACCTGTTAGATTTAGCTGTCAGTATGGATGGCATCCCAAAATAAATGTTCATGGGAAATGACCTGTGGATCAATGCATTATGGGATCCCTTGTTCCCTACTTTGGGCCCACCTCACTTAGGCTCAGGGTTTGCCTGGAAATATGATGCCTCTTATTTCCATATTGGGGAGGGAGTAGGGACTGGGAGCTTGAGATCTATTTTTCTTATTCTACAGCACACTGATTCTATCTTCCTCCAAATGCATTAAAGAGAATGTATGGATGCTGGATCCCAGAATAGAGCAGTTCATAACTACAATTAACCACTATTAATTAATGGCTGAAAGATAAATGAGTCATTGGATCCATTTATCCCTAGCTTGCAAGTATTTAAATTCACAGTAGGACGCAAGCCCATTTTTCACTGCAGTGAATTAAAACAAGTTAAAATCGGGACTGGATATGGCTTATTCCAGTCGGCCATTACATCTCGCATCCAGGTTTCAGCCCCACTTAAATGGCAAAAGGTAAATAGATGATAAAAATCTCTCTGGGCTTCGGTTTTAACTTTTGAAAAATGAAAGAGATGGGCTAGATAATCTAGATAAGAACTCACCTTGGCCTACCTAATAAAAATGATGATGATGATGATGATAACAGTCATCATTTGTATAACATTATGTGCCAAGAACTGTGTCAAGCACTTTATAATGATTTTAGGTGCTATTTTTATACTATTTTACAGATAAAGAAACTGAGGGAAACAGAAGATAAATTACTTACTCAGGGTGACATAGCTAGCAGGTGTCTGAGATCAGATTTGAACTCAGGTCTTCCTGACGCCAGGCCCAGAACTCTATCCACTGCACCACCTAGCAGGATCTATGGACTCTAAATGTAGAACTTTCCAGTGTTCTAACCTGCCCATAAAGTACAAAGCTTCTCACGTGTAAGCAACCAAACTGCTCCTTCTAAATCAGGATTGAATCCTGCCATCCTCCCGTCTCCATCCAAAGTCTCTCTTAGTAACTAGTGTTATAAAATATCTCTTTCCTCTGCTGACTAAGGTCCAAATTCTCCTAAACAGAGACTTTCTGATTCCCTACACAAGGCATCATATAAACAACATAACACAGTGGCAAGTGTTGAACTTGGAAACAGGAAGACCCGGGTTTAAATACCTCTTTTGGCTAGCTACGTGACCCTGGATAAGTCACGAAGATCTGGGTTCAAATCTTGCCTTAAATACTTATTAGAACCTGAAAAGACTTATATGAACTGGTGCTGAATGAGAGGAGCAGAACCAGAAGAACATTGTACACAATTACAGGCATATTGTATCTGTGATGACTAACTTTGATCAACTTGGCTCTTCTCGGCAATGCAAGGTTATAAGACAACTCCAAAAGACTCATGATGGAAAAGGCTATCCACATCCAGAGAAAGAATTATGGAGTCTGGACACAGATAGGAGCAAATTATTTGCTCTTGCTCTCTTGTAGCAGCAAACACCCTAGCATACCCAGGATGGCTGCTAGCACAGATTCTTAGATCTGCTTTTCTAAAGGAAAGCAACACAAAATGGGTTAACAACTGTACTTTAATCAATCAAACACATATCATTTACCTAGTTCAGGGGAAAAAGTCAGCACCCTGAACTTCAGAGAATACAAACAGAATACAAAACAAGTTTACGAGCAGAACTTACAAGCAGACAAACAGATCAGCAGACAGGCTTCCAGTCGTCTGACCATTACATCATAGCTAGTCAGTTACCAGAGAGGGAAGCACCAACATCTGGGTTTTTCAAAGCTGGGGGACTCAACGGCTTCCAGAGTCTCATTTCTCCAAATCACACAACTCTTCTCAAAGCGAACCCCAAAGCAAAACCTCACATCAGGGCGCATATATAGCCTTCTCCTGGCTCAGAAACTGTCACAGCCCTCTTGACCCACTGCCCAATCACAAAGTAATAAGGCCTGGGCATTCTTGAACAACGAGCCTCCCACCACAGGCTCCATGTGACCACATTCAGCCTATTAGGGGGCAAAGTATACTTTCAAATAGGGGAAGGTTCTCAGAGCCACTTCAGCCTATCAAAGGGTCTAGGGGCAGGGAAGATCTTCAGATTCCCATAACATCTCTCTCCTTTTTTTTGTTTTGTTTCTTCTTCCTCATGCTTCACTCCATTGGTTATAATTCTTCTTTACAACTTGACTATTGTGAAAATTTGTTTAATGTGAAAGTATATGTAGAACCTATATTGGATTACATGGGGGGAGGGGGAGAAGGGGGAGGGAGAGGGAAAAAATTTAGAACTTCAAAACTTGTGGAAATGAATGTTATAAACTAAAAATAAATAAATTTAAAAGAAAAAAATACTTATTAGCTATCATCCAGGGCAAATCACTTAAACTCTTTGAGTTTCAGTCTCTTCATCTGTAAAATGAGAGACTGGACTTGGTGGCTCTTGGTGGCTTCTGTAGTCCCTAAATATATGATCCTAAAAACTTATCTGAACCTCAGTTATTAAATGTCGTTAATAATAGTACCCACCTGCCAGGGCTCTTTGGAGAAGGAAATGGCAAACCACTCTAGTATCTTTGCTAAGAAAACCTCAAATGTGGTCATAAAGGGGGACATGCCTGAAACGACTGAACAACAACACAGGGTTATTGGGGAGGATCAAAAGAGATCAGTAAAGCAAAATGATCTGCCATTCTTAAAGGCCTAGGCAAATATGACTGTTACCATTATCAAGGCAGAAACAGAACCTGGAAAAGGAAAAAAAAAAAAAGGAAAAGCAAGAAATATAAACATACCTGTTCTTCATGAAAATAAAGGGAATTGTGATTTAAATATCTGATCATTCAGTTTTATCTGGAGACCCATTTGCCTATCTCTTATGAGCAGGCATGAGGCCACCGCCGCATTTAAAACTCTTCCACTTTACGTTCAAGGTATTTTTAAAGGACTGGGATAGGGTAAAGAGCTTGGCTCTTTTAAGAAACCAAGATTTTCAGCAGGTAGAAAAGAGGTCTTTCATAAAAGGAAGCTTAAATCTGCTGGGAGTTGGGAGTGTCTGCTTTAGTCAAACAGCCTAGAATTTATCCAGAATAGGAGTTTTTCATCACAGAAACTCGGGCATCCAAGAAATGACAGCCTGATTAGAAGAAAATTAGTATAAAGTTTTAGAGAGAAAATAAGAAAGGGATAGTCTCTCTTTGTTCCATTCTACCTTGGCAGAGGAAAGATAAAGGAAAGACATAGTTTGAGACCATACTGATTCTAGTAATTTCATAGGTTCAAACCTGAAGGGATATCTAACATGTAGGATATCTAACCTGTTCAGGATCCAAAAAGTTCTTGGTGAGATAGAACAACAAACCAAATCTATTAAATGAATTTCAATAGAAACAAAATTACATAGCAAAAAAAATCAATGTAAAGTCCTACACTTGAGTTCAAAAAATTAACTTCACAAGTACAAGATGGGGAGGCATGGCTAGACAAGAGTTTATATGAATAACACCTCAGGTAATCAATAGTGGAACATAACAGTCAAAATAACCTATAATGATCTTAGTCTGCATTAAGAAAAGAAGAGCATCCAGAATGCAAGAATAGATAGTCATTTTTGACTGTGCCTGGCTCAGATCACAGCTGGAGTATCATACCAATTCTGGGAACCATAATCTAGGAAGGAAATTGACAAGCTTGAAAGCATTCAGAGAAGGATGACCAGACTGGTAAGCGTACTAGAAAACACGCAAAGATCAATTGAAGTAATTAGAAAGATTTAACCTAGAGAAGGAGACTTCAGGGAACATAGTAACTGTCTTTAAGTATCTGAAGTTTTGTCATAACCATCTATGGCTGTCCAGTTCACCTCTACACTGACCTCTACTCTCAAACCCACCCCTCAGTTATGTTCACACCTTGCCAAGCCCCAACCCTGCATGCTCCCACCATCTGAGCCCCTTCCCCTATTCACTTGTTACTCTATCATGTCAACAGGGTCTGCTAAAAATTTGTCACTGAATTTTAAGTGGAACCCCACTGAAGCTGGTAATCTTTCTATTTTTCCTAGTTTAATCTCTATCTCATTACCCAGAAAGGATCCTCTCTTCTCTTTTTATTTCCCATATCATTTCCTCCACCTACTCTCTCAACTGAGGACCTTGTGTCATACTTTACTGAGACCATTTATAGAGATTCTTCACTATGCTCTCCATTTTCCTCCTTCTCCATAACTCAGATACTCTTGGCATCAAATGCTATTCCCTTCTCCTTTACTCCAGTCTCTTTGTCAAGCCCATTCCCTTTCCATGCACCCTTTATTCTATCCCTTCCCTTATACTCTAGTAAATTGCCTCTACAAGCATTCCTTTTTTCTCTAATCTTTGATCTCTCCCTATCTACTGATTGCTTTCCTACTGCCTACAAACATGTCCACCTCCCTATCCTTAAAAACCCTTCCCTAGACTTTGCCACCCCCAAGGCTTTCAGCCTATACCTCTCCTTCCTTTCACAACCAAAAGCCTAGGGGGGAAAAAAAACCTACATTGCCTACATTTCCTTTTCTTTTATCCTCTCAATCCTGTGCAATCTGACTTTTGACCTCATCTCTCAAGGGAAACTTCTGTTTCCAAAGTTACTAATGATCTCTTACTCGCTAAATGTCTTGGCCTTTTCTTAATACTAATCTTTTTCAACCTCTCTTTATCATTTGACACTGTTTGACATCTCGTCCTCCTAAATATTCTTTCCTTTGGGGATTATTATGCACTGTTCTCTTTGACTCTCCTATATGTCTGATTGTTCCTTATTTTTCTTACTTGTTGGTTCTTCATCCATATCACAACCCCCTAACTGTAGGTGTATCTCAATCTAACCTGAACCCTCTTCTCTTTTTCTTCTATACACTCTCACTTAATAGTATCATCAGCTTCCTGGGTGCAATTATTATCTCCATGCAAATGACTCCCAAATCTATAACTCTAGCCCAAATCTCTCTCATACATCTTCAACTGTCTCGTGTATATTTGAAAGTGTGTGCCTCGTAAGTATCTTAAATTTTATACAACCAAAATAAAACCCATTATATCTCCCTCCCCCCCCAAAAAAAACATCCTTCTTTGGGATTATCTTCTCCAGAAATCTGGATGGTACTACCATCTGTACAGGTACCCAGGTTTAAAACTCACCACTATCTTTAGCTTCTCACTCTCTCTTATACCATGTATCCAATCAGTTGTCAAATCTTATAACTTCAACCACTATACCTCTCATATCTGTCTCCTTCTTTCTACTCACAATGTCACTGTCCTAGTTCAGGCCCCCATTACACAGACTATTTCAATAGCCTCCTAAGTCTCACCCTATTCCAATCCATCCTCTACTGAGCTACTAAAGTTCAGGTCTAATCAAGTCATTCTCCTACATCATAAATTCCAATGACTCCCTATTGCCTTTAGGATAATAACAATAATAATAGCTGGCATTTATATAGTAAAATTTGTAAGGCAAAGAGATTTTTTTATGTAGTAAATTTTTTACATAGTAAATTTTTGTAAATTAAAGAACTTTATAAATATTTGCTATATAAAGACAAAATATGGTGGAAATGTATAAAGCAAAAAAAGGGCAAACCTTTGTATCCTCAGTACCTAAAACAATGTCTGGTGCATAGTGAGATCTTAATAAAGTGCTTATTAATTGGTTATTGGTTGTTTGGTTGAAAAAAAGGATTAGACTTCTGCTTGGCTCCAGAAGGGTTAAAATAGGTGAGTGATGCAGAGAAGAGAATTTATACTTCCTGGTAGGAAATCTTCCTAAAGAGCTCTCCAAAAAGAACATACTACCTCAAGAGACAATGAATTCTCCCTCATTAGAGAAAACTGGATAACCCCTTGTTGAGAATGTTGTTAGGGGATTCATAGGTACAAGTTGGACTAGATGATTTTTGAATCTCATTGTGAGACTTTTGTAAGTAGGACTGAATATGGGAACCTAGTTCAATCCCTTCATTTTACAGTAAAGAAACCAAGGAATAAACAGAGCTTTACTTGCCCACAGTCATATAAGTAGTGAACAGCAGAGACATGACTGAAGCCATATCCACTATCTCCAAGAAAATTGTTTTTTGTTTGTTTTTTTTTTACTAGATGGTACTACCTTAGTTAGAAATAAGTAGTGAGTGACAGAGAGAACCTGGGGTCAACAGCTCCAAAACAGGTTCAGTGGTGTCATATCCAAGCTTCTTGGCTAGGATAGGAAGCTAGTCAAGGGAACGTAGCCTATGAGAATCTCTGCCTCTGGGAGTAAATCAGAGTACAGTTGCAACCAAAGTTTTGTTCAGCGGGGATAAGTAGCAATTTAAGTTAATCAGTATGCTACAGAGTATGTATTTCTTTAAACCTTGCTCTAGATGGATTTCTTTTAATGATTTCTCATTTATACAAATTAACAAATGAGATTAGTTAAAATACATTGTGATCTAAATTCTTAACTAACAGCATCAATTTATACCTTCTCTCCAAATACACTTCTAATTGGCAATTTACATGGTCTGTATCCATCTCCTCCTTCATGGAGAATGTTTTAGCCTGAAAAGGGGAAAGGGGAATTTAATGGCTAAGATGGAACTAAGCCTAGGAGAAGCAAGAAGTTAGTAAGTTGAGTACTTGGCTATCTAAATCTGAATCCCGGTTCAGATGAATAACATCTCAGCTTACTAAGGTGGGGGGGGGGGAGTAGAAATGAAAGCATAACTACAGAACCACTGTTGGTGTTCTTATAGAAACTGGAAAGAGTGAAAGAGGTGCCGGCAGTCTGGAGACAGTCAATTGCTCCAATTTATAAATATGGGAAAATGGTGCATTCCAGAAACTACAGATCAATAAGCATTACTTTGACCTCTGGCAAAATGCCAGCACAAATTATTAAATAGATGACTTATGAGTATTTTTTAAAGAAAATAGTTATCACTAGAAGCCAGCATGGGTTTAGAAAGAACAAATTGTGAGAGACTGTCTTTATTCTATTTTTAAATAGTGTTACTAGAAGGATAGATCAAAAGAATAGCATAATTATAGTACCATATGGTTTCAGCAAGGTATTTCACAGTCTTCTATGATATCCTTGTGGAATAGTAATGCAGTATAGTCACGTGTATCTGTAGATGGCTGAAGCAAAGTAATCCTTATTGATAGATCGATGTCTACCCAGAATGATGTCCCTATTGGAAGACCACAGGTCTCTTTCTATGTGACCAAATCTGGTTGAACATTTTTAACAAGAACTTGGGTGAAGATACAGAATGCATACTTAATAAATTTCCAGGAGACACAAAACTGAAACATATGGTTAACTCATTAGATGGAAAAAATTTTAATACCTAGACAGGATAGAATACTAGACCAAATCTAACAAGATGAAATTTAGTAGGAAAAAATATAAAAATGCTGCAATTTGATATTTTTCTTAAAGTTAATTAAACAAGCACAGGATGGGAAGACTGGACTAAGTAGTAGCTCATCTGAAAAAAGCCAGAGGATTTCAGTTGACCTCAAGTCAGCAGTGTGAGGCAACATGATATGCTGTAAAAATGTGGTCAGAGAATTGAAAAATCTGGGTTGTAGTCCTGGCTCTGTCAATATCTATCTTTGTCATCTTCAGAAAGTCACTTGGCCTCTCTGGCTCTCAGTTGCCCCATATGTAAAATGGGGGAGGTAGATTAAATGGCTTTGAATGTCCTTTCTGACTCCAAAACCCAAGGAGCCTTGATAGGCAGTGCCTAGGACAAGGGAGAATAGTCCCACTGCCTTCTGTATCAGTTAGATCATATCTCTAGTAGTGCATTCTGTCTGGGACACTGTTATATCATAATAGGTCAAGGGAAAGAGACAAACTGGCAGGCATTACCAAATCAGAATGGTTGAGGAATTCAAAACCACATCACATGAAGATAACTTAAAAAATCTGGGGCCACTTAACCTGGAGAAGATGTAGGGCGGGGACATTGTAACAGTTTTCAAATATCTGAAGGTCTATCATGGGGAAGAGTGGTAGAACTAGTTCTATGTTGTTGCTAATGGAATAACTACCAGTGGGAACTGTTGGAGAATAGATTTTATCTCAATAATATAAAGGACTTCTCAACGATTGTTGTTGTTCTGTCGATTTTCAGCAACATTTGGGGTTTTATTGACAAAGATCCTGGATCAGTTTGCCATCTCCTTCTCCAGTCCATTTTACAGATGAAGAAACTGAGGCAAACAGCATTAAGTGACTTGCCTAGGGTCAGCCCTTCCTAAAGGCTATTTTAAAAAATTTAAGTAGTGAGTTCCCCATTACTAGAAGTGTTCAAGCATATCTAGATCACTATCTGTCAAGAATATTGTAGAAAGGATTACTGCACGGAGTAGGAGGTTGGACTGGATAATCTCTAGGCTTCCTTCCAACCCAGAGAGTGTCTAATCTGACCCCTGGCTCTTCAGGACTTTCCTGTCTTCAGATATGAAGTCTTCAGGTAGCTCCTCCTTTTACCCTCCTTAAAACTAGCTTATCCTGTGTCCCATTGCCATCAGACTGAATGATTGAGAAACAAATCCCTGACCAGATGTTAATGGCTGATAATGAATTTGCACACCCCTCTGTGGAAGGGATGACACATTTGGTAGGTGCCTTTCTAGACTTTGCCCCAATGAATGACTATGCCTAGGATTTGGGTGCAGGGGCAAGTGAGTAGGGGGTATAGACTGTGGGAAAGAAATTCTTCCTGGCCAACCTTCTAGGTACACATGGGTAGCTCGCTACTGGTCCTGCCTGTGATCACACCTTAGACTAATGTGGCAAAGGGGGGAGTGGGAAAGGGATGCAGGAAGAAAAATACAGAAGGCATATGGGCCATGAAATAGAGCATATGGATGGAGTCTTCAAGTACATGGCCACCCATATGCTCCTGAGCCTGGCTTACTCAGCCTCCTCCTCTCTCCTCCCTCCCCCTGCATTTGGGACCCGGTTCAGGCAGCTTCCTTCTCTTTCTTCCCCTCCCCCCTTTCCCACCCAGTCTGCTTCAGCTGGCCCCTCTCCCTCCTCCCCTTGCTCCCAGCCTGGCTCATTCAGCCCTCCTCTCCCCCTCGCCTCTGGCTGGTTCATACATCAGATGCTTCCCACCATCCAGGGGAACTGAGCCCATCTATGTGTGATTAATACACTGAACTTCCCTGCTGCCCAGAGAGATGCCAGGTACAGGTGGATAAAGGCCGGGCTTAATTGGCGTGGGGGAGGAGGGAACAGTTGCCTTTGCTCCAGCTCTATCTTTAGACTCTCGTTTTCTGCATTTTATTATCAGCTTTCCTCCTAAAATAGCTCTCATTTGACAGACTTGACCTTTTAGACCAAAATATGACCCCACTCACCTACCCATAACTGGGAAAGTTCACGAGCTGCTTTCCGGCAAGTCACCTTACCTCAGTTATGTCCCCTGTAAATTGAGGGAGCTGACCCATATGATCTTTAAGGTCTTTGGAGTATGATATGTGAGAGGTGGATTAAATTGTCTCCCGAGCCCCGGGGGATAGAATTAGGAGGAAGGCGTAGAAGTTTTAAAGAAACAGATTTGCCGCCCCTGGGCCGTAGGCCAGTTTACTCCAGCTGCCCTTTCCACCACGGTCCTAGCGCCCCTCCTCCGTCCCTCATTTCCGGCCCCCCCCCCTTCCCTCTCCAGCCCTGGAAGCTGGCAGGGAACACTTCACCTGCCTGGGCGGGGTGGCGGATACCCTGGTGCCTCGGGCTGCGACCTGCAGTCCTCTGCCCTTGGCCCGAGAGGCCGAAGCTAGGAGTGAGTGTGAAGAGAGAAAGCAGCTGAGAAATCTATTGGAGGCTCTATTGGGCGCAGCGAGGTGGGGGGAGTGCGTAGTCCACAGGTAGCCGAGATCCTGGCCTTTGATGCGAGAACCATGATCAGGCCCTTCCCCTTGGGTTTCCTCAAGCCAGTCTCCCTGAGGCAGGTACCAGGCAGGTTTCAGGCATATCAGAACTCCTTGTCTCCACTGCCAGTGCCTCCACTGCAGCAGACCCTGGATCATTACCTTCAGATCCTGCCGCCCATTATGAGTTGGAGGAATGGAGTAACACCAAGTAGTTAGCAGATGAGTTCCGGAACTCAGAAGGTGTAGAGGAGCTTCTGCAGAAGAGCCTGTAATGAAGAGCTGGGAAGACTAACAATTGGCTAAGTGCTAGCTAACGACTGCTTACCTCCAGTTTGGAATAACCTGTGGTGATCCGTTCTAGCCCAGGTCTGGTGCTACCTAAACAGGACTTCATGGATTCCTGAGTCAGCTTCAGTTTGCAGCCAAACTCATAGAAGGAACTTTGGGTTTCAAGACCATGATTGATGATGACACTGACAGTGGAATATCTTGGAGGAAAGCCACGGTGTATGAACCAGAACTACTAGACCCTCTCTTCCTGTCAAATCCAAGGCTCCAAGCAGGACTGGATCACTAACTACAGCAAGTCAACTAAGCCCCCTATCCATATCACCCATTCTGCACAGTTTTTTGAGTTGGACATGTACAGTGATGGGTCACCCTTCACCACAGACCAGATCTTCACACAGCTGGAGAAGATCTAGAGCTGGTCCCTACAGACCAACAAGGAGCCCATTGGCATTCTCACCACCAATCACTGAAACACCCCGGCCAAGGCTTACACTAACCCCATCAAAGACAGAACAAACAAGGCTTCAGTACATTGGATATAGGAGATCATCTTCACTGTGTGCCTGGATGCTCCCATGCCATGGGTCTTAGAGGACATCTACAAGAGCCAGGTGACTGGCTAGGTGCTGTACAGTGGAGACAGCAAGCAGAACCTCTGGTTTTCTAAAACCCTGCAGTTCATCATGGCAGAAGATGGTTCCTGTGGCCTCAAGTATGAAAATGCTATTGCAGAGGGCTCTTCTGTCATGGCACTGCTGGACCACATCATGGAGTTCTGGAAGAAACCAGAGCTTGTGCGTCACCCATGATTCCCCTAGCTATGCCCAAGAAGCTGCATTTCAGCATCACCCCTAAGATTAAGAATGGCATTGAGAAGGCCAAGCAGAATTTCAACATCATAGTGCAGGACCTGGACCTCACAGTGCTAGTGCTCCATCACTTTGGGAAGAATTTCCCCAAGTCAGAGAAGATGAACCCAAATGGTTTCATCCAGATGGTCCTACAGATGATCTGTTACAGAATCTATAGCCAAACCTGTTCCACCTGTGAGAGTGTCTCTGAATGTTCCACTGGGGTCTCACTGATACCATCCCTTCCAATTCTGTTGATTCCTTCACCTTTGTCAAAGTCATGGATGACACTGACATGGTAGAGCAAATGAAGGTGGAGCTTCTAAGGAAGGCAGTGGTGACACACAGATCATACACTGACAAGGCTATCTGAGGGGAAGCCATTGACTGCCAGCTACTGGGTCTAGAGCTTCAGGCCATTGAAGATCTAGTAAGTGTCCCTAAGATCTTCATGGACACATGCTGTGCCTTTAACCTTTCTGTCAGCCAAGTCCCCACCAAGACCAACTGTGTCATGTGCTGGTGGTCCCTGATGATTATGGTGTTTGCTACAACCCCATGGCTGAGCACATCAACTTGACAACAGCTATGTCAAGACCAACACTGCCTGTCATGCTCACTACCTGAAGAGGCCCTGTTGTACATGTGTACCTTGCTATAGGAAGACCCATGAGTCAAGCTGAGAGCCATCTTTGAGATGAAGACCTCTTCTTCAAGAGAAGAGATTCTGGGGGAAAGACAGGAATATATGGACAGGGTCTGTCTTGCCATAGGCCTCTGAATTGCTGGGGCCTCAAGAGTAAAAGGACTTCCCAATAAAGCAAATTTGGGTCCCCAGCCTGACATCACATAGAATATCATCTTCACCAGACAATTCTGCCACTGCGTAGGACATCAGACCTAATCTCCTCTACCTTTTGATTCTTCCTGAAACTTCATTTCCTTTACCCTCCTGGGATACACAGGAGGGTAACTCAACCCTTCCTACCATCTTGATACAGCTCCACGTGGGCCCAGTACAAGAGGAACCCCTCCCCCACAGCCCTAGCTAAGAGCCAGCACCAAATCTAGTCTGACTTTCACCATTCAGCTTTCTTAGCTGCTGTAGTTGTGAGGGAAGAGGTGTGAGGTATCTCAGCTACCCTATTCTCCCTAGTATACTGGGACCAGGGCTAGGTTTGGATTTCAGAAGTCAGGTGCCTTCAATAGTATCATTTTCCCTTTTGTTCCTATCATAGGAGTTCCCCATTTTCCCTGGTCCCTAACCCATGGTGGGAGAAGTCCCTGGTACCATCTATAATAGGAATTCTTGAGCTATTAGACCAGGTCTGGTCTGCATCTGACAGTGGCTGTAAGCTTCAACTCAAAATCCTGTCTTGGGGAAGAGTGAGTCAAGGACACCTGTGAAAGATAATCCTCCTGCAGCCTGATATAGCTGCACTTTTTACAAGGAATACCCTGGCCCTATGCTGGAAGGAAGGAAATGGTCTATTTATTCTTGAGCTTGAGCCCTCCTCTTCACCCCAATCTCCAATTTATGGAGAGTAGTCAGGGGATGATTGACTTTGTCTTGGAGAACTAGCCAGATTCGAGCCTTATTGGAGCCCCAGAGGAAGGAGGACAGAGGAGAGGAGAGGGGAGGGGTCAGTAAACCTTCCTGTCACTCCACCCCAGGTTTGCTCCAATTTGATTGTTCATGTTATGACTCAGATGATGTAGCTAAATGTCCTGGACCCTTGGCTCAGTTATCATGATTCCTGAACTGTCGTGAATGATTGTATGGAAATAATAATTAATAAAGAGGAAATATTTTGGAAAACTTTTTTTAAAAAGGCAGATTTTCACTGGGTAAAAGGAAAAAAATTCCTAAAATTTAGAGCACTCCAAATGTAGAATAGACTTCCATGACAGGGAGTAGATTCTTCCTCATTCGTGGTCCTGGAGCAAAGCTGCATGACTACTTAATAAAGATTCTTGGTCAGGTGTGGGTTGGACAAAACATTTTCTGAGGTCCCTTTCTGCTTTGAGATTCTGTAAATCTTACCTGAACCCTTGCTTCAGCCAACCACCAGAGATGGGCTTCCCTGCACTATCCCTCTCCATTGGCCCTGGCTTTTCTCCCATAGAGGTCAAGGTATAGGATATTATTCCTAGGCTTTTTTCTGGGCTCTCTGACAACAAATTGTTGGGTTGACAAAATCAACAATTGACTTGTTCAGTCATTTCAGTCATATCTGACTCTTTGTGACCCCTTTTGGGGTTTTCTTTGTAGACATGTTGGAGTGATTTGCCATTTCCTTCTCCAACTCATTTGACAGATGAGGAAACTGAGACAAAGAGGGTTAAGTGACTTGCCCAGGGTCATATAGCTAGTAAGTGTCTGAGACTGGATTTAAACTGAGGAATAGCAATCTTCCTGATTCCAAGCCCAGTGCTTTATCCACCACACCACCTAGCTGCCCCAAGTTGAGAGTAATGGAATAATATGACAGAATATTAGAGTTGTAATGATCTGTGGGTACTTCCTCTAACCATGCAGAATGCAATCCATCCATGACTTCTCTTCTTTTCTCTATACGTGCCTATAAACTGTCACTGGAGGTAAGGGCTGAGGGAAAGGGGAGGTAGGTCTTCCCAATATGCAGGATGCTCTCCTCTATTTCTCCTGGCTTTGTATAGATCGTAATGAAACATATGACATTTCTATTATTCATCCTTTTGAGATGGATGGAGTTCTATACCTCCCTCAAATAATGAAGTAACAGAATCAATCAACCCATCAAAAGGCCAAAATGCAAACACAAAGTGTAAATTAGGAATTAGAAATTTTTCCTTCAATCCACAACAATGTAGTCACATATGATCAAGTTTTAATGTGTAAATGAGATTACAAGATTCATCTATACCATGATCTTTTAATCAGATTTGAACTCTTCTCTAATTGAGTCAATAAGGTAATATGATGTGATAGGCTGAAAGATTTGGTCATGGCTCTTGGACCTACACATGAAAATATCAAGCCAGTTCAGAAATGGAAGGAATCAGGGTTGGGAGCACTTTATGGAGGCAGACCCCTTCACCTGTACCAGGGGGAACCTGGGGCAAGGGGAGGAAAGGATGAGCCTTCTTCACCTTTATTGGCCGTGTCATCAGAGCTACTGGGCTAGTAGAGGCAATTTATGTATCTGGCAACAGAGAGACACAGTAAGGGCAGGAGCAGATTCAGAGAGAGATGCCCAAGGGAGAAGTCAACTTCAGGGAGTGTGGTCCCTCATGGCAGACAAGATTGACAACTGCAGACTCAAGGAAGAAGAGGGAGCTGGGAGTCCAGCTTGAGCCCTGCTCAGCAGTGATGACACCTGCAAAGAACAATAACAATAGGTCTCGCTAGGTCTCTCTCTCGTTTGATCCTCATAACAGCCCTGTTATCCCCATTTTGCAGTTGGGGAAACTGAGTCAGACAGAGGTTAAGTGACTTGGCCACAGCTAGTTAGTGTCTGAGGCCAAATTTGAACTTAGGTCCTCCTGACTCTAGGCCCAGGGTTCTATCCACTGTGCCACCTCAGTGCCCTCTGAGGACTCTACAGAGAGAAAAGGAACTTTCAGTACTATGAGCTGAAAGCTACCCTTTGCTATACATGCATCCTACAACATACCTACTATTATTTAGCAAGTGTATTTAGTAAGGGCCCACTATGTGCCAGGCACTGTGTTAAGCAGTAAGGATCTTTAAAAAAAAAAGGGTCAAAATCACAGTTCTTGTCCTCAAGGATCTTATACTCTAACAGGAGAGACAACATGTAAAAAAGTACGTACATACATACAAAATATAAAAGGTCTGGGTCTAGTAGAGCCCACTCTTCCCATGGATGCTGCGTGTATTTGTACCAACAATGTTTACTATGCCATGTGCATAAATGCTCATTACTCACAGTAATAGGAGTAGACCCTCCAGGGCTACCCACGGAAGGGGAGGGAGCAGCCATCCTCTGGGAATCCAAACCTATGGAGGGACCATAAGGGAGAGAGACATCCCAGAAGATTTGTTACATTTCTCTCCTTCTGTGTGACCAGCCCAACTCCATTTTCAGTCCTACATTTCTCTAGCCCAGTGGTTCTCAACCTTCCTAATGCCTCAACCCTTTAATACTTGTATGTGGGAATGTCTGCATGTGGGCAGACCTACCTGGAGACGGATAGAGGAGCAGTGTCTCCTTTCCTAAGACCATCGGAAATAAGTGTTTTCCGATGGTTTTAGGTGACCCCTGTGAAAGGGTCATTTGACCCCCAAAGGGATCGTGACCCACAGGTTGAGAACCGCTGCTCTAGTGATTTGTTGATGCTTTAACACTGTAAAATTCTTCATTGGTACATCGATGTCATTTGTTGTTCAATTGCGTCCAACTCTTCACATCTCCACTTGGGGTTTTCTTGGCAGAGATACTGGAGTGGCTTACCTTTTTATTTTCCAGCTCATTTTACAGATGAGGAAACTGAGGCAAACAGGGTTAAGTGACTTGCCCAGGGTGACACAGCTTGTGAATATCTAGGGCCAAATTTTAACTCAGGTCTTCCTAACTCCAGGTCGACCACTCTATCTACTGAGAAACCTGGTTATACTGGTAGATCAATAGGATGATAGATGAGCTAGAAAGGTCATGAAAGATCATCTAGTACAACCCTTCAGCACAAGGAAGCCCAGAGAGGTCAAACAACCTGCCCAAAGTCACATGTCTTTTTTTTTGGTCTTTTTTGGAGGGGGGAAGGCAGGGCAAATGGGGTTAAGTAACTTGCCCAAGGTCACACGGCTAGTAAGTGTTAAGTGTCTGAGTCCAGATTTGAACTCAGGTCCTCCTAACTCTAGGGCCAGTGCTCTACTCACTGCACCACCTAACCACCCCAAAGTCATATGTTTTAAGAGAGCCAAGAGGTTGAACGCAGGTCCTCTGATTGCAAATCCAACTTTTTTGCCATTGTCCCACCCAGAAGGTTTCAGTCTCCTAAAACCACTGTGCACTATTCTGTTTCCATTGGATGAGTTACTACATTAACTCTTCAGAGACTGTAGTATTTCATGACTTATAGCCATATAGAATACCTGGAAGAATATTACTATTAAAAAATACACCTTTTTTTTTCTAGGAGAAGTTTAGGTTTATTAAAACCAGTTTCCCCAAGGCAAGCCAGTTAGTTCACTCTCCTTTTCCTGTTCAGTTCTAGGCCTAGTTCATCCTCCATCTATAGAATCTGCCCAATGTATATACCTACCAACCATCTGAGAGAGAGACTTATCCATCTTCATGAATTTGGGCAATATATTGTATTCATTCACTTGGTTTTTTTTATATGTGGATAGTCTGAAATCTTTTAAAAATATTTTTGTCATTAAATATTAAAAATTTTTTATTTAATTAAAAAAAATTTAACAGTCATCTTTTAAAATTTTGAGCTCCAAATTATTTCTTGCCCTCCTGCCCCTCTTGTACCTCTTCCACCCACTGAGAAGACGATACAGTATCAATTATACATTGGAAGACTGAAATCTTTTGAATAATTATGGGTCTTCTTGAATAATTACGGAGTCAGGAAAGCTCAGGTTCAAAACTGGCCTCAGACCCTTCCTAGCTGTCTGATCCTTGTTGTTGTTCTCTCATTTTAGAAGCCTTACAAAGATCCAAGAATTAATGTAATTAGCAATATATCATCTGCAAAGCAGAGTACCTCAAGGACCTTACTATCTGTGAGAAAGACTTCTGCACTGGACATTCTCCAGAACAGTAGCAAAAATTTCTGGAGACTACCCTGCTCCCTGCTTGAGATGTTTTACTCAATGTTAATAAGCAGAGAGTCCTCCAAAGTCAAATCAGATACTGTAAAGTGAAAAAAAATACAAACAAACAAGCATAGGAGTTCCATGGGGTGCTTATGAAGTTGAGTAATAACAAAAGCTAAGCGTAGAAGACAAAGTCAATGCCCTCTACCTTCCTAGACCATATTCCTGCTTTCAATTATGTCTGCCCACAACAAAACCTCTCACTTTTGCATTGTGGCCAAAGCAGTACCTCAGGGATATTTTTTGACATTATAAAGGATCCTCATACGTGAAAAAGTTAGGAGCTTCTACTTTAGATGAGATTCCAAAATTGAGCAGGATTAGATTATGTAATCTTAGGTCTGAAATCCAGAAGCCTTAAATAAATGGCCCAACTCACCCATTTTACAAATAAGAAAACCAAAAGCCCAGAAAAGTTGTGAATTATTTGACCTTTAAAGGCTCTCCTTACCCTAGATTTCATAAGTCTGTGACCCTTGAAATCTACTCAAGAAAGGAGTCAGTTTGAGGCCTGAAAGCAGACTTCATTTTGGTCACATTTGCTTAAAAGATAGAGAGCTCCTCATAGGAAACACACATCTGAGGTCACGTATCATATTACTGGTTCCCTTTTCCCTCAAAGGAGACTTAAAAATCTGGGTTTCTAGACATTTGTTCCTTACCAGCTATATCTCCAGCCCATACTTTTATTGCCAAGAATAAAAAAGGAGCAATGTCTTCTCAATTATTCTGAGAACATAGAGCAACAAAAAAAGTTGAGCTTGGGAAGAGAGGATTTAGCCGCTCAGCAACTGGAGACCAGTTACCTGATCATGGCAGCAAAGAGAAGAGACTCAGAGCTCCTCATGTTCCCACTTGCCTGAGTCCTATAATTAACTGGATGCCTTAAACTCATAGCTGGGGCATGTACTAATGGACACGGAGACAGGGTAAGCACTTTGCCCCAGGTCAGGGCTGAGAATGCCTCCTGGTCTCTTGCTCCTAGTAGGAAAATTAAGAAAGGAATCCTTCACACTGCAGAAAAGCTGAGGAAACTCAAAGCCAAGGTTCCTTCTTAAAACTAATAGGTCTGGTCCAGATCAAAGTTCCACTACCACCCCTAATGCAATTCAATTCAAATTAGTTCAGTTCAAAAAAATATTTGTTAAGCAGGTATCATGTGCAAGGTCCTACAAAGTGTTATATATATGAAGATAGGCAGGCTATAGCCCCTCTTCTCAAGGGGATCACAGCCTCTGAGGAGATGAGGAGAAGAGAAGGACAGTTATACAAGTAACAATGATACAAACTTGAATGTGATTAAGGCAGTAGAGCAATCTGGACAGAGTGCCGGGTAAAGTAGAAGGAAGCTATAGTGGAAGGAATAATAACAGAAGCTGACAGTCCTGCCTCTTCCTCCACCCACACCCACCCCAGCCACAAATGTTTCTCATTCTTTCTAGTGTTCAATCCTCATCCTTGACCTCTCTGCAGCTTTTGGCACTTTTGTCTGTCTCAACCTGGATACTGTCTCCTTTCCAGATTTTCATGATCCTCTTCTCTCCTGGTTCTCCCCCTACCTGTTTGACTACTACTTTTCAGTCCCTTTTGCTGGATTTTCCTCTAGCTCATGCCCATTGTGGGTATTCCTAAAGGTTCTGTCCTAGGTCCTTTTCCCATCTTTCTCTGTACTATTTCCCTCAATAATCTCATTAGTTTCCTTGGATTCCATTATCATCTCTATGCAGATAACATCCAGATCTATTTATCAAACCCTGATCTCTCTCTAGTCTTACATCACCAGCTGCTGCTTGAACATCTCGAAATAAATGTGCTGTAGACTTCTCAATTTTATTGTATCCAAAGAAAAACTCATTATCTTTCTCAGAAAACTTCTGTCTCCTGAACATCCCTATTGCTTTGGAACCACCATCTTCCCAGCGATCCAAGATTGAAAACTCAGTGTCATCTTCAACTCCTCAGTCATATTTACCTCAATATCCAGTCTGTTTCCAGTTTCTTATTTCCATATTCATATGTAGACAGATTAGTTGTCCTTTGTGCTCAAGGAGAACCAAAATGACATTACTATGTCTGTGATCGATCAGACCAACATGAGCTCAGAAGGCTCTACCACAGGTCAGACACAAATAGTCCATATATAGCTATACATGTATATGTGTGTATATGTATGCCTGTATACATATATACACATGCGCACATATGCATGCATGTGTATATATAAACTCTTCACAGTTGCCTTCTTGGTGCAAGCCTTGACCATTACACTAGCTTACTGGCTGGTCTCTCCACCATAAGTCTCTCCTCATTCCAATCCAATCCACGCTCTACTTATCTGCCAAAATGACTTATCTAAAACACAAATCTGACCATGTCACCTCCCCCCAAGAAACTCCTGAGGTTCCTTGTTCCTTCTAGGATCAAATATAAAGTTCTATGCTTGGCCTGAAAAGTCCTTCATAAACTAGCCCCTTCCTACCTTTCCAGTCATCTAACACTTTACTCCCAATGACCTATAGCACCACTGGTCTTCTTGCTCTTCCTCACAGAAGGTACTTCCTCTACCTACTCTGTGCCGTTCCACTCTCTCCCATGCCTAAAATGTTCTTCTTTCTCATCTTTACTTTCTGACTTCCCTGGCTTCCTTTAAGCTCTTTCCTTAGCTCAAATCCCACCTTCATCAAGGGAACTTTCCCAGTTACCCACGCACCCACCACCACTACATACAAATAATGCTAGACCTTCCTTCTGGAATAAAATTGCAATTAAACTCCATGTATCTGGTATATACAAAGTTGTTTGCATTCTCTCTCCCCATTTGAATGATATCTCCTTGAAGGCAGATGTTGTGGGAGTTTTTTTCCTTTTTTTAAATATCATCAGTGCTTAGAATAAAGCCTGACACATAGTAGGTCTTAATAAATGCTTGCTGACTGCTGTCTGAAGTATATAATAAATATTGGAGCTTCAGGGTAATTTACATGGCTCTGTTTACTAGAGGAGGGGATATCATAAGACTTTACAGAACAAATGGAAAAGAATATGTTTGTCCCCATTTTCAAGAAGACTCTGGAAGGTGCTAACCACAGTGGAGAGAATGCTGCCCATACATTAGAGCAGTATAGAAGTGAATGGAATTCAGTCATCCTATTTTAGCTAGGATTTAGGGTCAGGGAACTTTCATAGAGGGGGTACAAGTCAAAGAAGGCTCACAATGGTCTAGTTGACCTGTTTGAGGGTCACTGTAGAGCTCTACAAGAACAAAGATAACTACATGTCAATCAATCCAAGGCATATGGCCCGAACAGTCTGACTCTTTAAAAAATATATCTCTCAGAGGCAGCAGCAGGCATGACTACAGCAGAAACAGGGCAGTCACAGTGGATGGAAGCTAAAAACTTAGAACAGTGGCAGAGAAAGGTGGTCAGAGAAAACATAAGGCAACACATGGGCCGATGAAAGATAAGTGGCAAATCCACTAAGCCATGAGTTTCTCAGATTCAGTAGACATGGATGTGGGGCAGAGCCCAGAAGAAGTGAGGTCCCTAGACAATATCAGGTTGCCATGGAAGGCAGAGACATCCAGACAGGAGGTACTTTTCAGCCATAATACAAGATAGATGGCACTAAGGATTTCACAGAGACCAAAATCCTTCTTAAATTTGGAATTTGAATTTTCCAGAAATGTATGTTCATCCCCCAGTAGTATCTGAGTATGTGAAAGATTGAAGAACTGTAATTAGACATTTTTGCATGTGCAAAAGTGCCACAAACCATGTCTGAGGCAAGGCCAACAGATGGGAAAGGGGGCAGGGGTAAAAAGTGATACATGAAGGGGAGAGGACAAGAACCAGAAAGCAATGAGTTGAGATCACTACTAGGCAAGGTGGGGTTGGGTAGAAGGTCACTTGGGCTCTTTCAGTCTGGTAGCTTTTACCTGATTACTCTTGCTAAGGTGCTATGCAGGGGGCTAAGCTCTGTTGTTTCTGCTTCTAAAGGTCTACAAGTGCTATCTGTACCCTCTGAATTTTATACCATCTAAATCTGGCCCTATTTTGGACATACATTAGCTATGTGACCCTGGGCAAGACTTAACCACTGAGAATTCTAGGTCATAAGATTCAAATTCAACTAAAAAGAGGGGCCTTTAATCTGTGCATAAGGATCCCTGGGGGCTGCATATTGATTTAGTTTTAAAATATAATTATTATCTATGTTTTAATAGATCTATATTTATTTTGTTAAATATTTCCCAATTACATTTTAATGTGATTTGGAGTGGGTGGCCTGTGACCTAGTCACATATTTGAGACCTCTGCTCTAAAATAATAAGTTGGAGAAAATGTGCCAAACTACATGGGCCGAGGGAATTCTCTCCCAGAGTTTCCCATACTGTCAAAATCACAGGTCCAGTTCATGTCCCCATCCCCAGATTTAGGACAATCTGGTATCCCAGTGCAAAGCTCCAGTCAGCCCCACTCTAATCATAACTCTGAAAAAGCACACCCATAAGAGTGCAGGCCAAGAATGATTCCACTCCTTTATTTATTTTGTTATCCTGTCTTGATTAAACACTACTATTTGATTTCTAGTGACTGACTGATGGTTAGTAAAGCATGCACTGTATGGAGGCATGAGTTATCAGCTCTAATCAAATCCTAATAGAGTTGTGATTCCCAAAGTGTGGGATAACTGTTAAAACAGTAAGAAAATTTGGGGAATAAGAAATAAGTTAGACCTGGGGAAGGAAACATTAGGGAAAGCTTTATAAAGGAGGTAGCATCTGAATTGGTCTTGAAGCAAAAAAGGATTTCAAAATGAATGGAGATGGAAAAGAAGGAGAAGGGAAGATGACATGAACCAAGTCAAGAGAGATGGAAGAGGGCAGAATGAGAAGAGGGTACAGGAAGAGCAATAGATAAAGTCTGACCAGCAGATTGGACTCAGACTTTCAAAGTCCTTGAATACTAAAGTCGGGAGTTTATGCTTTATTTTGAAGGTAATAGGAAGTCAGTGAAGGTTTGGTTTGTTGTAATTGTTTTTGTTGTTGTTGTTTTAGTACAAGAGTGACAGATGATAATGATGTATTATTCCCCAAATTACTCAGGCTGAGGAGGATGGATAGACTGGAGGAAAGAAGAGGGGGAGACCACAAGAATCTAGCAGAAAGAAGAGATGAGAACCTAAACTGGGGAATGGGGGATCATCATTGGGAGTGGACAGTTAGGTGGCACAGTTGATAGAGCACCAGCCCTGGAGACAGGAGGATCTGAGTTCAAATTTGGCCTCAGACATTTACTAGTTGTGTGACCCTATGCAAGTCACTTAACCCCAATTGCCTAAAAAAAGAGAGAGAGAGAAATTGTAGAGATATTGAGGTCTGGTCCTGGCAACTGTGAATTAATCAAGGTGAGACAAAAAAAAAGTTAAAGATGACTCTAAATTGATAAGCCCGGAGTTCTGGGAAAATGGTAGTGCCATGAACTTAAATAGAGAAGTAGTCACTTTGCCTGCACCTTCATTGTTCTCATTTGTCAAATGAGAGGAGTGGGCTAGCTGACCTCTAAGGTCCCTTCTAATTCTGAATCTCTAAACTTATAATGACAGTATGAGGGAGGAGGAGACTTAAGTGTAAGGAGTAGGGGTGGGAAAGATGGAAGGTGAAGGGCTCTCACTGTCATACCTTTCTTCCAGCTTTCATAAATGCCATCTGCCCATAGCCCACAGACAGACTGCCCTTCATATGGGTGGGTTTCCCTCTAATGGGTCACTCAGCTGTACTAAGTGGGAAATCTATTGGAGTCTTTCAATCTGGTGTCACTTGATAAAGTGCCAATTCTGTGGGGCTCTTACAATACTCTCACTCTACCCCAATTCCCCAGAATGATTCTTTGCTTGAATGCTAACCAATCTCTGAAGAGAGTGCTCCTAACAATGGAAATGAAAATATATTCAGCAAGATATAGAGATACATATAAAGAACCCAATAAAGACTGTGTAAACACTCTCTTGATTCCAAGCCTATCTATTCTGGGTGAGTTAGGGAAGGGAGGTGGTGAATGTCTGGAGCAAGTCTTGTTAGGAGAAGTCCCTGGTTGAAAGCCAGGCCTGAATTATCACAAACATAGAGAATGAGTTTCTAAATCGGTCGGGATGCCAGCTCAGCATTTCTTAGTTACCACTGAGCTCCAGTGGTTCTTTCTGCCCAAGACGGTGCAAACTTAATCAGCTTTCATTGTTTACAAAGAAAATGACTTTACTTCTTTTCTTAAAAAGGTAAAACAAACTTTTTTTTTCTTCATCTCTTCTGAAAGGTGACCCTGCAACAACCCATAGTGCTGGCAAAAGAGCATTAGAGACAGTCAAAAGAACTCTAGCATTCTATGGTGGAAAAAACAATGAACTCATTCGAAGGAACAGACTCTGCCACTCTCTCTGTTTTCGTAAACCTTTGCGCTACCCGTGTGACCAGAGGTCATTTCACCTCTCTGTGCTCAATTCCCTCACTTGTAAGAAGGAAAGGGTTAGACTAGATGAACATTAAGGTCTCTTCCAGCTGTAAAACTATGAAGTTCTGTGGCTGCCTGAGTTTCCAAACCAGTTGAAGGTCTGCATGACTTTCAGCAAGTCACTTTCCTTGTCAGAGACTTGGTTTCTTTCTCCGTAAAACGGGAGTTGAATTAGGTCTCTTACAGCTCTAAATCTTGTGATTTAATCAATCAGCAGGCATTTCTGGCACCTACTGTGTTCCAGTCACTGAGCTCCAAACTAGACCCTCTTCCCAGGTGCTAAATCATTTCCCCCATCAGATGGACCTTATAAGAGAGTAGTTCTCCTCTGTGCTATATATGAAAACTAACCTCCAGCAGCTGGTTTAGAAGAATGATACTTCTGCACTTGGAAGGAAGGGTGGGCATAACTATAAGGAAAGTCAGCCTGTGAAGACCCAGTCCTTGTTGGGAATAACAATCTGAAATGTTCATGAATTAGACCCCCCCCTCTCCATGCCACTTGCCAATCCCATGGGGTTTTCAAGGGCTATTTAGGCTGCTTTCCCTTGGATCTGGAATCCACATGGCATGACTCATTATCGGCTATCATTGTCTGTTATCTGCAGAGGACTCTTGTTTAAATAAGGGAGAGTGGTGATGATAACTGATTATCCAGGAATTCCAAGCTGCAAAATGAGAACCTGATCAAAGATATTGAGACAATTTGCACGGCATTTAATCTTTCCATTGCAGCTCATTACATGATCTCAGTTTCTGTAACTGGCAGAGGAATGTGCTTTGGGGGAAAAATAAATGATGTTATCAAGTTATCATCATCCCTGGGGAGTGGGAGGGGGAGGAGAGTGCACATAGTTTAGTTTAGGGCTTCTCCTAGCAAGAAGTTACACTTCTAAAGGAAGTAACTTAATGGCTCCCCAAAGCTAGTGAAGCGATGTCTCTCTTATCACTTCAATTCCTGAAAGCTCACCCCAAGCCAAGAATCAATGCTGGAATGAAAAGAATAGAACCCTCAGCTGCCGTGAACAACACCCAGTCTGCTCATGGGGCCTTCACACCAAGGCAATCCTGAATTTGGAACCCACCAGCCTACATTTGATTCCCACCTCCGACCTGGACATAGTGAGACATGGTGTGGCAACAGATCCTGGGCTGGTGGCTTCACATCACAGTCCCCTAGTACAATAGGCCATCAATCACCAACTGATGGGGTCATTGTAACAGAAGTTCTCTGCAAACCTTGAAGTACTTACTATATAAAGAAGAGCTACTATAATGTGATGTAATGTTGATCTCAACCAGATATTCACATTGACCTTGGAGTCAGAAAGACCAGGGTTAGAGTCCTTCCTCTGACATAGATTAGCTGTGTGAACCTGGGCAAGTCATTTAACCTTTTAATGTGACAGATAAACTCTCAGACAACAAGATTCAGAGGAATGGACAGTTTGCATGGGTAGAGGGGATTTCCTCACCAGGAATTCCAGACCAAAAAAAAGAATGGGTCTCGTCCTTGGTGGACTTATTTAAGAAACTTTTTTTTCTTTAAATCCCTCTATGTACAAGGCAGTAGGCTAGACTCATGGGGTATAAAGCTGAAAACTGAAAGCTGTTCATCCCTCAAGAAGCTAACCATCAGTTACTTGGAGGTTAGGAAAGAAAGACATAAAACATGAATGCAAATAAATGTTATCACCCATAGCCTTGGACACTGCTCTAGGACTCTGAGCTCATAGGGAGCTGGGATCATCCTCTAGTGGGTCTCCAAAAAGGTCCTTATCTTTAACTAGTTTCACCTCTTCATGTACATTGCCAGGAAAATTGCTAAAATGTAGCTTGGGTACAGTTTGTGTCTTTGTTCAGTCATGTCCAACTGAATATTTGGGGTTTTCTTGACAAAGATACTGGAGTTCTTTGCTGTTTCCTTCTCTAGCTCATTTTACAGATGAGGAAACTCAGGCAAACGAGGTTAAGTGACTTGCCGGGGATCCCACAGCTAGTAAATGTCTGAGGCCAGTTTTGAACTCAGAAAGGTAAGTCTTTCTGATTCCAAGACCAGTACTCTGTCCACTGGGCTGCCCCAGTTTGTGTCTGGCTCTCTCCAAATATAAGTAATGTAGTCCCTGCCCTCAGAGGAACTCAAAGTACAATATGGGTATGAGATACAAGAGAGCTTTTTATTTCTCCCACTAGAGAAAATGCATCAAGTGCAAAAGAAACCCTGGAGCTTATGAATAAATACAGCAACACAGCACACTCCAGTAGCTCCTTAGATTCCCCTCAGAAGATAACTAACTGAGCGACTGCTAGATAGATCTTTCCCATTCACTTTGAACCTGCCTGCACCATCTGAACTACTCACAGCAAAAGCACAGAGGCTTGATTGGCCAGATTGAGATCATCTGGCCCCTCATAGCATGACTTTAGTATTCCAGCTGCCAAGAGTCAAAAAAACAGAACAAAACTATATAATCAGCATCCATGGAGAGATGATTTCATTATGCCAAGGCCACATGACCGAGGTTCCAAAAATTTAGCAAATCCAGGAAATAGGGAGGATTGGGCTGATAGGTACTTGAAAACTTATTTCTGATTGGATAAATCCTCAATTACTCATACCCCTTAGACAGCAATTTACTGCTGACCCACAGAGACAGGCAAAACTGAAGGCTACAGTGACATGTGAATTACTTGGGACTTAGTAAAATAATTAAATTTATTAACATGTACAAATTTTTACATCTTTAAAAACTCTTCATGAGCAGTGGGTCCTTCTTTTGTTTTGGTCACTTGTTTTACGTGATTTTTGTCAAAAATTTTTGACATAAATGATGAAACCACTTATACCACTTTAGATATCAAGTATACCTTCAACAAAGAGTCCAGTTTTTCAAGTCTGGCCTTGATGACAGCTCTTAGGTTTTCAGTGGGTTTTAAATTAGGCAAGTTCCCAGACCCTGAAACACATTCATCTCCATCTCTTAAGTAAATTTCTTACTCTTTTGTGGCATGTGGCAGGATACAAAATCATGTTCTAGTATTCCATCTATAGTTGGAATTTTTTGTAATCTTGGAGTAATATTGGTTTTTATAATGTATAAATACATTTATCAGAGTTCATTATTCCCTCAATGAGGATAAGATTTCTAGATCAAATTCCCCCTCCAAAAAAAAAAAAAGGTTTGTTGTGGTTGTTCAGTTGTTTTTTCAGTTGTATCTGACTCTCTATAACTCCATTGGGGATTTTCTTGGCAAAGATACTGGGGTTTGCCTTTTCCTCCTCAAAAAAAATAAGTTAGTAATTTTTTTTTGCAGTATTATAAAATTGCTCCAATCTTACAGGATTACCTAGACTTCTTGTAACAATGGTTTTGGTGTAGTCTTGACAGAAAAGAATGACTTTTATCAAAGAAATAACCTTTTATAATTTCTTTTATTCCATTCTTTATATGCCTTTCTTATGACAACAATAGGTCTTTGCCCAAGCACCACTTAATGGTTATTTTTTGGGGTCTCCTGGCCCAGAGTGAATGTAAATAGTGACTATTTCTCTTTTGGTTAGCAACCCTGAGGGTCTTCCCCTCCCAATTTGATTTTTTTTAAATTAAAGGGGCCACCCCTTGACTCACTTCTTTTTTTTTTTAATTTAATTTTAGTTTGCATCATTCATTTCCACAAGATTTTGAGTTATATATTTTCTCCCCATCTTTCCCCTACCCACAACCCCAAAACAGCCATCCCAGTGTATCCCCCCTCCCCCAGTCTATTCTCTCCTATGTCTTCCCCCCTCACCCCTCTAACTTTTCGGTAGGGCAGGATGGATCTCCCAACCACAGTGCCTGTGTATCTCAAGTTCCAGTTGGATGAAGTTAATAATAATATTAATAATAATTGCATATATAGATAGATAGATAGATAGATAGATAGATATTTATAACATTTGATT
>CM053581.1:272408333-272429753 GCA_028627135.1 Pseudochirops cupreus | reverse complement strand
TTCATAGCCAAAGTTAGCAGCTAGTTTTTTTCAAACTGATCTTCTCACTGTTATTTCAGCTTCAAGAAACTTAAATAACAGTGTAGAGGAATCAGTAATAGTTCTTCTAGTTCCCAGGTTCCTTTGAAGGTCTTCAATTGTTTGATGAGAATTAATTAAACTATTTCCTAGCAATAGTTTGTGATTTCTTGGCATCATTGCTCATTTTTGACTGAATTTTCCTTTGTGCTTGGACAGACCCTGACTTATCGTGGAATTGAATGATTCTTGAAATACTTGACTATATACAACAAAAGCCACTACAATAACTCTCACAGTCATTGAAGTAAGCTCTTTAAGAGCTAAAACTTTTTCACATTTCCTTGGAATAATATACATTCTTTAAAGACCACACAATTAAAAACACACACACAAATTAACAAAATGCAAGTGTATGGCATAAAATCTATCACTTAATTGACAGGGAACTAACTAAAAATGAGGAAACCAGCTCAATCTGATTTCATCTAGTCAAAGTCAGTTGCTCCATATCAGTAGAAATATACATACATGACAACTGCTATCACAGAATTATACCTTATCAAAAATATTACTTGTCCCAGGTAATTCACTCGCCACTATAAAAACTCATCTGCTCTTTAACTGTAGAGAGTCTGAAATTTTCTCAGTACTTCTGAGTGAAGAAATGAAATGAAAAATGAAACATTTAAGTGCTTATTATGTGTAAAGTACTGAGCTAGGCACTGGAGATACAACTAGGAAAGGAAGACAGTTTCTGCTCTCAGGGATCTCACATTCCAATATCGGAGCCAACACACATGTTAAACTTCATCAGCAAGTCAGTTGGAAAGGTCCAGTGCTCCTTAGGGTGCAATACAATTCAGTTCAATTCAATAAACATTTATTAAGTGCCTACTATGTGTCAGGGCAGCTAGGTGGCACAGTGGATAGAGCGCTGGGCCTGGAGTCAGGAAGACATCTTCCTAAGTTCAAATCAGGCCTCAGACACTTACTGTGTGACCCCGGGTAAGTCACTTTACCTTGTTTGCCTCAGTTTACTCATCTCTTAAAATGAGCTGGAGAGGGAAATGGAAAATCACTCAAATATCTTTCTAGGATAACAAAGAGTCGGACACAACTGAAACAAGTGAACAACTACAAAATGTACCAGGCTCTGTGGTAAGCACTGAGGCTACAAATAAAAAAAAAAAGATGGTCCCTGCTTTCAAGAGGCTTTTGCCTCTTTTATGTCATTTCTACCGATGTAATTATATCAGTTTCATATGACGGACCATTTAACACTGGGTGGGAGCATTGCTACTCCAAGGTCTCTCAGGTTCAGGGCCTGGGCCTTCTCCATCAATGTCCGAGGGGAGACGGTGTTGAGGTGGCAGGTTCAGTCACATGGCAAATGCTGCCTCAAGTTGCCTTACTGCTTCTACAAGGCTCATTTGCTTTCCCTATGGATGGCAGTTCATAGCAGTGACTGGTCCCTTGCACATGGGAGTTACTTCCCTGGACAATGGGTATAACAACTAAGTTTAAAGCAGTACTGGTGGTCTGGGGGGTGCTGCCTCTCCACTGTTCATGGTGGTTGACTAACAGCTGGTGCTGGTGCTGAGGAAGATGGCCACTTTCCACAATAATTTCCCCCTCAATTACCGGGGGAGGGAGGCTAGGCTAGAAGTAGATCTAGCGGCTTGTTGCACCCTCTTATTCCAAGGCCCTTGAGTTCAGGATACTGGGCTGTGCCCATCAAGGTCTGATGCAGATAACTTCCTGAGCTTGGAGCTCAGCTTCAAATCATCTCCATGGCTATGTCAGTTAGTCACCCAATAAGCATTTATTAAACACTTTTCTTGTGCCAGACCCCATGCTAAGCAATAGGAATACTAAAAAATGCAAAAGTGATGTCCCTGCCCTTAAGGAATTCACATTCTAATGGGAAGACAACATATAAATAAGCAAGGAAGTAAATTATATATATTTTTATATATATGTATATATACACACATATGTGTGTGTGCGTATATGTAATATATATATATAATACACACACACATACAAATACACACAAAGTAGATGGAAGATCATCTTGAGGGGAAAGTACTAGCAGAGAGAGACATATAAATGCTAGCTATATACTCAAAAAACCAAATGGCACAGAAGCAAAGTTTTATATACAGTCTTCTTCTCTGTTCTTTGCATACAGATATGTTGGTGTTTGTTAAGTTAAGGATCTCCTGTGATCACTTGAGTTGCTGAGGGGAGAATGGATTGTGAAAGGGAGAGATCAGTTAGGGAGACCAATGTGAGAAGTAATGAGGGGCTATGAAAGAAAGGGTGATGGTTTGTGAGTGGAAGGAATGAAATGTATGAAAGAGATGTAAAGGTAAACAATGACAAGATTTGACAACATATTGGCTATGTGGGGTGAGTGTGAGTGAAGAGTGAATGGTGATACCAAAGTCTGACTGGGAAGATGGTGATGCCCTCAGTAGTAATAAGGAGGTTAAGAACAGAAGAGGGTTTGGGGAGAGGACAAAGACAGCAAGTTCTTTTTTGCATGTATTGAGTTTGAGATGGCTATGAGACAGATGACTGAAAGGCAATGGGAGATGTATGACTGTGGCTCAGGAGAGAGACTAGTGCTAGATATATAAATCTGGGAATCATCTGTACAGATGTAGAAACTGAATGCATAAGAACTGACGAGATTACCGAAAGGTATATGGTTAGAGTTGGTGACCTAAACCTATTTTCTGCTGGACTGCTTTCTCATTTTCCCAGCATTGTTGTTGAATCTCAGATCCTTAGTCCTGTAGTTTAAAGGTCCTTGGGTTTATCAAATAGTATGTTACTATGTACAATGGTTTCTGGGTATTGTTTGCCTATTATGCCACACCAATCAATTTTTCTAAATTTTTTAATGAGCACCAAGTCACTCTGATGATCACCGCTTTATCAAATAGATCTAGAAATCTTAGGCACTCTTCTTCCTTTTATTCATTACTCTTCTTTAGATTCTTGACATGTATTTTTACAGATGTTGATATTTTGTCTAGTTCCATATCTCCTTAATTGTTTGATTGGTATATCGTTAAATATATTTCATTTAGATTGTATTGTTATCGTATTAGAATGACCCAACCACAATTAGATCAATATTGCATAAGATATGACCTCTGTTCTCATGGAAAGGGAAAGTAGCAAGCATTTATTTATTTTTTTTTCTTTTTGGAGGGCACTTAGGGTTAAGTGACTTGCCCAACGTCACATGGCTAGTTTTTGTGTTAAGTGTCTGAGGCCGTATTTGAACTCAGGTCCTCCTGACTCCAGGGCTGATGCTCTATTCACTGTGCCACCTAGCCACCCCTAGCAAGCATTTATTAAGCACCAACTATGTATCAGATGCTATGTAAGCACTTTATCAATGCTATTTCATTTTATCCTCACAACAATCCTGGGAGGTAGATACTGTTATCATCCCTATTTCACAATTGAAGAAACTGAGGCAAACAGAAGTTAAGGTCACACAGAGTCACAGTACCTATTCAAATTCAGACCTTCCTGACTCCAAGCCAGGTACTCTATCCACTGCATCACCTAGCTGCCTCGTGGAGATTGGTAAACATATGGAGTATAATAAATACAAATAGTCATACTTCTTAAGATAATATGTTTCATAAGTTTCCCCCTGCCTAAAATAACTATTCTTTCTATTTGTTCTGAAATGACTTTTCTCTAACATCAAACACTAAGTGAAGGGATATGATACTAGCTCCAAAACTAAGAGATTTTGTGAGTTTACACCTAATCCTACCCGTGCCTGTATCATACTTTGAGCATGTCATCACCCTTAACTATTCCACCTCTACTATCCATAACTCTGATATTCAACTATCTGACTATAATTTCTAATCACCTCTTCCTTCATCCCACCTACACGGCTCCCCTTCTTTTTTGTGGTCTTGTCACTCCACACCTCTCTACTTCCCTTTTTCTTTCTTGCAAAATATTAACTCTATAATTAATGAACACAGCTTTACAGTACCCTCTACCCTTCATTTTCTTATATTTTATCCTGTTGTCAATCATCCCTTTCCTAATTCCAATCCTGAAATAATTCCACCATCTCCCTTTTCCCCTCCTATATACAAGGTGTTGAATTCCATTGGAAGAAGTCACACAGTCATGCTGAGTCCTACAAATTTATGTTATATAATCTCAACTGAGTTTTCCCTGCTGCATGCCAATCATTTTAATCTTTCTTAATTGATGCTTTATACCACTCCACTCAGCATCCATTAAAAATGTTTATTTTTTCCTTAAGATACTACCATGGCCCCCTCCCCACTTCCTCTCACTAGAAGACATCATCTCATACTTCACTGAAAAAACTGAGACCACAATGAGCTCCCTCTTCTCTCCAATTTTATACTACAAACTATTTCAACATCATTTCCCATTCTTTCCACCTTACTTGCAAACATCAAGGCTTCTAATTTGTGCTATCCTGTCTTTTATCTCTGGGAGTTCTGATAATTCATCTCTTCTCTAATTTTCAATCTCACATTATCTATTGGCTCTTTCCCTACTATTTACAAATTTACCCGCATCCCATCCATACTTTTAAAATCTTCTCTTGATTCCATCATCCTCCCAAACTACTCTTCTGTATTTCTTTCTTTTACAACCAAACTCCTAGAAAACTGTCTAGATTCATTGTTTCCATTCCCAGACTTCCTACTCCCTTAGAGTCTGGTTTATGTCCTCATCATTCAAATGAAATTCTTCTCTCCAAGGATACAAGTGATCTATTCATTGCCAAATCTGGTGGCCTTTTCTCAGTTGTGGTCCTTTTGAAATGCTAACTATCCCCTCCTATCTGGATTCTTATGACACCTCTCTCTTGGTCTTCCTCCTGCCTATCTAGCCACTCCATCTCACTCTCCTTTGGTGAATCCTCTTTGACCCACTCCCTATGTGTCAGCATACTGCAGAATTCCTTCCTGCATCCTCTTCTCTTTTTTTTAGAAACTCTTTATGATCTAAGCAGCTCCCAGGATTCAACAATCCTCTCTATGTAGATGACTCCTAGATCTATACATCTAGCCCCAATTTCTCTTTGGAACTCTGGTTCTACATCACTAGTTACCTATAGACATCTCTACCTGGATGTTCCATAGGCATCTAAAACTTACCACATCCAAAATAGAATACATTATCTTTCCTTTCAAATCCTTTTCTCTTCTGAACTTCTACATTTCTGTTAAAGGCATCACCATCCTTCCAGTTACCCAGGTTCACAACTTTGGAGTCATCCTCAGCATGTGTCCCTCTTCCTTGTCCCTCCCAACTCATCAATTGTCACCTCTTCAACACTAATATCTCAACGTGTACTGCAATGAATCAGTCAACACTCATATATTAAGCACTTATCATGTGCCAACCTCTGTGTGAAACACTAGGAATACAAATACAAGTAGAAAAACAATCCCTGACCTCAAAGAATTTACGTTCTCATAATAGAAGACAACACATAAAGGAGGCTAAAGAAGGAAAGGGTAGAAGAAGGCAGCTGGCAGAAGCATAGTAGAGAAAATCTGGAGTGAAACCTAAGGATGAACAAGATCTGACTGACCCAGAGGCCCTGCTTAAATGGATGCCCTGGGAGGAACCATGGAAGGGCTTCTGAGGGTGACCACCACAAGGTCCGAGGGTACTTTTAACATGAGAAATCTGAGGCTAAGTGAAGTTTCAGGATGCAGAACTGGGTCATGGCAGAAGAAGTCTAGCATATAGCCTTAGAGAGGCTCCATTATAATTAGGGAGCAGTGAGATAAGTCTAAGGTACTCACCTTCAGTAACCTTAACTCTATAATAGGAATCACTCCAGTGATGAGTGATTATCTGCCTCCCTCCCCTCTTCACACACATACACACACAGAGTACTCAACTCTATCCTCTTTCTTCATCTGTCCCTTCATCCTTCATGGAGTGTTAGTCACAAATTCATGAAATTTAGAAGATCATAGAGATTGTCTAGTTCAACTCACATTACATATGAAGAAATAAGGTCAGTGCAAGAAAGTAACTTGTCTAAGATAGGGAAATTAATTAGTGGCAGAGCTGAGATTTGAACCCAGGTCTTCTCACTTAAGATTCTGTGAAATATCCACTATGTAGTTAGGGTTGTGCAAAAATAAAATGGACAGAATATCATGAATGTCCCATCCCTTGAGGTCTTCAAGCAGAAGCTGGACAGACACTTGTCAGGGATGATTGAGAGGTGTTCCTGCTCAAGTGGAGGTTGGCCCCAATGACCTCTAAGGTCCCTTTTGGCTTTGGGATTCTAGGATTTTCAGCCTTAGTGATTCATCATGTTATCCTTCCCCCTGGACTGAGGGGAGGAGGTGCCCAGGTAGGGCTGTCAGCAGCGCCAGCTGGGATCTCTGAGCTGAGTGGGCAGTGTGTGCCCAGGACGGATGAGGTGTGAAATGAGGTCTGTCAGGTCTGTGCCCCCTGAAGCTGACTTGGCAGGCCTTGTTTTCACCCTGGGTGAAGCAGATTGAGCTTTTTCGGGTGTTTTCCCAGCACTACTCAGGGAGCAAGAGTAGAATTCGTTTTCTTCCCATTGTGTAAAATTGTCTAAAATAAACAAAACCAAACAAACATAATGGAGGGTAGGTGTGCATTGGGAAGGAGAAGGCAGAGAGAAGCAAGATGGGGGGATGGAGAAGAGAAGAGGAATGGCCACCTAAGCCCAGGCCACTTTCAGCAAATCCTAATGAGTAAGCTGGCAGAGAAGGTCCCTCAGCAGGAAGCCTGCATTATTAACGTTGGCACCAAACACAACCTGACTGCAATCTGAGAGAGCGGCTGCTAAGCTGGCACGACACAGACCCCATTCTTGGCTGCAGCATCAGAACAGATGTCTAAAGAGGGATTTTTTTTTTTACATGTGGAGTTTTTTTTTTTTTGCAGCATTACATGACCTTATGCCAGAGCCTGTTTGTGCCAAGGTAAAGGTTGTTAATGGGTCAAGGAAACAGACTCATTGGCTTTGCCCAGCATCAAATGGTGCTTGAGTGGGCGCTCCAGGGCAAAAGGTGGGGAGGAGATGTCAGGAACGGCTTAGTTACACTAGTGGAATTTTTAAAAGCAACAAAAAGAAGTTCAACCATCCCCTCTCTTTGGGGCCATAGGAACTTCAGATTTTTGCCCATGGACCAGTCATAGAAATGAAGGGCTCAAAGGACAGCTGATGTGCACCAGCTAATTATGGAAGCCTGATATTAATGGTGCTCTTCCCAAATGAAGCTGGGTACACTTTGAATAACTATGACAGTTTGTGTGTATCTGTAGGCGTGTGTGGCTGTCTGTCTGTGTGATACCTTGGATTCATAATCTATTTTTCCCCCTAGAAGTTCAAAGCATTGTGTTTACGATTTCATTCACCTCATGGCTTCTCTGGGGAGTAAATAAATAGTATGAAGAACAATTCACATTCTTACTGGACTTTACCCTACACAAATTCTTTTCATCAGATCACCTCCAAGAGGTGGATGCTATAACTATTATCATCCCTTTTGAACAAATGGAAAAACTGAGGCTTGGAGTAGAATAGCCAGCCTGAGGTCATACATCAAGTGTCCAAGCCAGGACCTAAACCCAAACCGTTTAACCTCTGGGTCTTAGTTTCCTCATCTATAAAATGAGACAGGTGGACTAGATGTATGATCTCTTCCTATTCTAAAATTCTAAAATCCATTATCTTGTGATCCTGTGTTCACAAGTCCACTGGTTTTTCTGCCTCTTTCATTAAAAAAAATAAATAAAAGGGGAAAAGTTATTTATTTGTTCTATATATTATATATATGTATACATATACACACATATACATACACATACACACACACACACACACACACACACACACACACACACACACACACACACATATATATAATGGGGACTCTGAAATGCAGACTGGCCAAAAGACTTCCCTGAACGATCCTTTCCTATCTATGGAAACCCTTCTCTTCCTTCATGGCTCAGCCCCGATGCCATCCTTCACCAAGCCTTCCCTTATTCCCCTCCAGTTAAAAGCATTCTTTCCAGTCACAGGTTTTCTTCAGGCCCTTGCTTGCATTTGCGCACACACATGCTATATTCTCCACAGCAGATTGTAAGATCCTTGAGGGTAAGGACTATAAAGCTCTCTATCTTTGTGTCTCCAGCACCTAAGCCACTCTACAGTTGTAGTAGATAAATATTTGCTGGATTGAATTCAGCTAAGCTGAGCCTTGAAGAAAAAGAAGAAATTCAATAGACAGGAGAGGAAAGAATGTATTCTAGGCAGTGAGCTTGGCCTAAGAGAATGCATAAAGGCAGGAGGAGACATAATGACATTAAGGAACTTCTAGTAGTCTAATCTGGCTGGAATGTAGAGTGCGTTGAGGGTAATCATGTGAAATAAAGGATGCAAAAGCATGTAGGAATCCAATTGTGTTGGGCCTTGAGTGCTGGGATAAGAAAATGTATCCTAAAAGGAAATTGAGATATGTTGAAGATTTTTAAGCATGTGCATGATATTGTCAGACTTGGCCTTAGGATGCTTATTTTGGTGGCTTTTTGAAAGAAGAAATGGAGAGGGAGACCAGCAAGGAGGCCATTAGAATCACCCCGGCAAGAGGTGATGAGACTTTGAGCTACAGTGGTGGCCATGGAAGTGGAACGAAAGAGGCAGATGCAAGAGGAATTGTGGAGGCAGCATGCCAAACTGGCATTTAAACCCTTTTCAATGCAAACTGACAGAAAAATGAGAGATGTGGTCTTTTCAAAGTCAGGCTCTTAGACTGAGTCCATGCAACAAGAAAACATTCAACCAAATGCTCAATGATCTATATAATTAGCAAAATGATGACATACAGTCAGCTTGACTGAATTGGCAAGACATCTTGGTGCCACAAAGACATCTTCACTAGTGAGCCTTTTTATAACGAAAAGCCCTGATGGAACCCTTGCTCTTCATTCCCCTCTATTCTGCTCCCCAACAGTTTTACAAGAAACCAGAAAGTATTCATCTATGCCATATTGAGAAATTGGGAGAGAGGCTACCTGCAGACATGAACTCAGTTACCTAAAGAGACAAGCCTAAGAATTGACATGGCTCACCAGGAAGATATGTGACCACTCCCAACCCTCCAGGGAAGCATGTACATCAAGAAACTGGTATCAGAGAGAGGCACAGAAGAAATAGTGAGGAGAGAAGCCTTCTTAAGGGAGAGAAATCCCAAAGCTTGAGAGGTCCTCCTGTAAGAAAGGGCACCCAAATCTTCACAAAGCTCCTTCTGATAGACAGGTCAGAGAGAAAAGGAGTCATCACCAGATGTGAATGCTGAAGGATAGAAGGTGTGGTCAACAGATAGAGTTATGGAAGGAGAGAAGTCATTACCAAGAAGAAAAAAAAAGGGAGAAAGACCAACAGAGAGTCATAGTATGAAGAAACAAGTCAGACTAAGGCCTTCTTTAGGACTCTGAGACATATATACTCTTCAAGTCCCAAAGGACAGTGGCATTTATCAGAGAGAAAGTTTCTAGACTCCCTAGTAAATGTAAAGTCCATCTCCACACCCAGTTTGAAGGATAATACATGTAGCCTCATCAGAGAGAAGGAAAGGGAGTTCTCTTGCCTATTATAGATAGGCTTGAATCAAGTCCTTTACATTTGGGGGGAGCAAGGAGAGGAGGGTGTTAAATATACTATCTTTAATGTATTGTTAGCCTGAGAGCTTGCAATGGAGCTGAATGTTCTTTTAAATAAGCACCAAATTACAGTGTGCCTAAGGGAAATTCTGGATGGCAGTATGAACCAAAGGGGATGTAGATAGAGACCCACAAGATTTAGCATTGCCAATGTGAGTCCAGAGCTGCTTGACTGAAGTAATATGGATCATAGCTTCCATAATTTAATTAATTTACTAATTAATTAAATTAATTAATTTACTAACAATCAAAGCTCTACCAATATGAAATCATTTACCATAAGAGGTAGTAGTAGGTTCTTGATCACCAGAGGTCTTCAAAGACTGAACGGATCGTTTGGCAAGGATGATGTATAAGGGATTAATTCTCCATTTAGAAGAAAGGTAGATAATTTCAGAGGTCCCATCAAACTCTAGGTCTCAGTTTCTTCATTTATCAAATGAGGGGGCTGGATTAAATTATTTCTAAGGTCCCTTCTAGCTGCAAATCTACAATCCTATGATTCTGTGGTTTCTGTGGTCAAAGCGTGATGGACATTCAAAGAGAATACACACACACACACAAATGCACATTGCAATTCATTGCAATGATAGCAGCTTGGTCATCTAGCTCAACTTTCAGAATAGGACATGGGGTAGCTGAGTCATGTGGTCAGCTAGCATTTATTGAATGCCTAACGTGCCGGGCCCTGTGCTAAGCACTTGATGAGAGGAGGCAGCAAGAGATATTCATAAAACACAAAATCACCTGAGTGTTCTCTCCCCATTTCCCAAAACTGTTTAGGTCCTTAAGACTATCTGTTCTATTCCATCGTCCTGACTCTACATTCTTAATAGCAACACCTCCCAATTTAGTATCATTGGCAAACTTCTTATCAGGCTGTTGACTCCCCTCACATCACCCTGCTATGCACAGGCTCTGTCAAGGCAATGAAGAGGCAGGCGCTTCCACCTCCCCCACTGTAACCTAGCATGGATTGGGCGTGGGGAGCAGAGGGGAGGGAATGGTGTTGGAAGCATCTGTCGGTGCTGGGCTGACTTTTAATAAACATCCATGTGGAGGAGGAGATCATGGGCTCAAGTGGAATTTGCTTCAAAGTAGGGCTGGCACAGGGGGCTCCAGTTATCCACGGGAAAAGAAGGGTTTGTGTTTATGCCAAGTTTATCACTCCATCATCAATCAAAGAGAAAGAAAAACACATCTTCTCTGCCCTCTCCTCCTCCTCCTCCTCCCCACCCTACCCCCCACACTAATGGTTTCCAGCCTCACCAGCGGAATGTTTTGTTTAAGGAAAAAGTCATTTGACATAATTAGTAATTCAAATACAGCAATATATCTTTATCTAAATAAACACAACCCTTTCCCTCCCTCCATGAGAGATTATGTGTGCAGAGAGGAGGGAAAGATCCATAGTGAGTCACTGGAGCAAGAGTGGTGGTGGGAAGGCTATACACACCCCAGCATTGCTGATAGCATCACCATAAGCAAGTGTTCTCCGGTGAGTGTGTTATCAGGGGTTGAGAAATCAAGGCTGCTTTTCCTTGGACGCCCCCTCCCAGCCTCCACCAAGCAAGGACACACTGTTCTCTGAGGGTTTGGAAACCTCCTTCTTTTCCCTGGAAAAGGAGGAGGGCAAAAAGCGGCCAATGTCCTTCTCCTCTTTCCTTCCACCCGCTCCATAGCTTTCAAAGAAAACCTGTGAATAGCAAGAGCAGGCCTCGGTTAGACACATTCTCTGTCCTCAACACTCATCCCAGACCACAGTCATGGATAAGAAGGGCCACACAACTCAGTACGAAGGCCATCAGACACAAGCTGGCTGCAAAAGGAATATTCCAGAGTCTCAGAGCTGGAAGAGGCCTCAGAAGCCTTCTAGTATAACCCAAACCTAAACAAAAACTCTTGCTAAAATATTCCTGACGAGTTGTCCTTTGGCCTCTACTTGAAGAACCCTAGTGAGAAGGGGAGCCACAAAGTCCCAAGGCAACTCATTCCATTTTGAACATCTCTTACCATTAAGAAAATTGTCATTATATCAAATCTAAATCTGCCTCTCTATAACTTCCCACCATAATTCCCTAAGAGTGGGATCACTAAAGGCTATGTAGGGCACTAAATTTGGAGACACTCAGGTTCAAATTATGTTTCTGACACTTTATGACTGATGGGCAAGTCATATAGATTTGGAACACACCTCAGAGACCATCTAGTCCAACCCCTCTGTTTTACAGATGAAGAAATTAAGGCTCTGAGAAGTAAAGAAACTTGTCTTTAGTAAGTGACAGTCAGAATTAGAACCCAGATTATCTGACTCCAAACCTAGCACTTTTCCACTCTCTCTCAGTGCCTCAGTTTCCTCATCTGTACAATAAGTGTAATGGATGTACTATAAGGTTCAAATGAGGAACCTTGTAAGGGTCAAATGAGATAACATAAAGCGTTTTGCAAAAGATTGCAGAGTGTTATATTCATTCATTCATTCAAATGTCTCTATTATTTTTGTGTGGCACTGACACATGATTTTATCAGTACAGAGAGTTAATGGAAATGGGAAACTCCTCACTGTACAGTTTTCAAGAGATGCTTAGTATACTAATTAGAGGATGCAGGCACTGAGAGGTTAAGAGACTTGCCCAGAATTACACAGCTATATGTGTCAGAGACAGGATTTAAACCAGGCCTTCCTAACTCCACAACTGGTCATCTATCCCCATACTATACTGCCTCTCATTATAACATTGTATGTATTTTTTTTTTATCACAACAACCTGGATCTTAGGGACTTGCATTTAGAATCATTCCTTCCTCAAGGTCATTGCCAAAGTCATGGCATCTCCAGTCGTCCTGATCTATATCTAGCCACTGGACCCAGATGGATCTGCAGGAGAAAGTAAAGCTGGCAGCTTTGCACAGTCCTGACTCACTTAAATCCAATTCACTTGCAGGTCATAGTATCACCTCCTTGTCATGTTTACGGTCCTCTTTGAGAACAAAGGACTTGCCAAGGTCATAGTATGGAGGAGTCCTGCAGTAACAGGTGAATTCCTAGTCATCTACATGTCTACAAAAGCAGTTTGGGAAGGTGCTCAACCTTCCCCACTATAATTGCAATACAGAGTCAGTCAGATAGCCAGCTGTCAGGGTGGAGTTGGGTACTGATGTTTCCTAGGGATAATAAAGCTCAGAGCCCAGGGGCCAAAAATGACCTTATAGATTCACAGCAACAAAAGGAACACAATGGTGCCCTCAGCCATGAGGAAGTCTCACAGGTGCACAGTTGCAAAGTATATATTAAAAGGTCCAATGGAAAGTCTTTTAAAATTGGCTCTCCTGTATCTCCACAGGTATAAATGAAAGATAGAAATGAAAAATTCATTCAGCCATCCAGATGTTTGGTTTACCTGATGCCAAACACTTGTATAGATTTAAATTCCCTTATTTGAAACAGAAGTGCAGCATCAAGTACATATAGATTCAATTTCCCACTTTTAACACCACATAGATGTGGAAGTTATTATTCAGTAATTTCAGTTGTGTCTGACTCTGTGTGACCCCATTTGGGGTTTTCTTAGAAAAGATATTGGAGTGATTTGCGATTTCCTTCTCCAGCTCATTTTATAAATGAAGAAACTGAAGCAAACAGGGTTAAGTGACTTGCCCAGGGTCACATGGCTAGTAACTGTCTGATGCCACATTTGAACTTGCAAAGATGAGTCTTCCTGACTCCAAGTCCTATACTCTATCTAGTGTACAACCTAGCTGCCCACCCTGGGAGATGGGTGCTATTAACAATCCCATTTAAAGTTGAGGAAGTTGAGGCAGACAGAGGTTGAGTAACTTGTCTGGAGTCACCTAGTAAGTGTCTGATGAGGAAAGGTATTGGTAGAGAGAGCTTCTCCTCACTGCAAGTTCCCCACAACACTGGTTCCCAACATTTTTTGTTCCACAAATCCTTCCAGGATAACTTAACATACTACATATAATATTCCTTTAGATTTTATTAAGTGCTTTTCATAACTACCACCAAAAGTTCCAAATATGTATGGAGGAAAATACTTATAGAATAATTGGGTAATTATTTACTCCTTAAGGCACCATTAAATAATTTTCAGCATGAATCTCTTAGACCATTGTTGCTTTTGTGATCACTAAAGTGGAATCAGTGCCCCACACCAATGAAATCAGACTTCTGGATCCTCTCCCCCCCCCCCCAAAAAAAATGGGAAAGACTTTAGAGCTGGAATTCAAACTCAAGTTCTTTTATCCAAGTTAAGTGCTCTTTCTATCACATCCTGATGTCTCTATTCATTTTAAGTCAAATTAATTCATTAGAATCATTTTGGAATAAAGACCATGAAGAGATTCTTAAGTAAACAATCATTTTTAAAAGGAGAATAATAAAAGACACTATCATAAAATTCACTTTGAAATCTTGCTCATTTTGGTAAACAGCCCATTTTTTTCAGGACTGAACTCACAAACTTAAAGCCATAAAGTGAAAAAAGCAAAGTCTTTGGAAGCCTCAGGAGTCCCCATGAAACTCCCTGGACTAGGGCTTTTCCTAAAGATCACAGGAATCCCATCTCCCCTGGGTTGGGATCTAACTCATGGAAACACAAGCAGGTGTGTACTTAGAGTTAAAGGTCCATAAAAAAGCAAGTTCAACAGCCTTCTTCCCTCCATAGGCCCCTTCAGAGGATAAGGTGGGTGGTGCTTTCAGAAGGAATGGAATTTGAAGCAGAGGCAGGTTTGGCAGTCCATGGAAAGAATATGAGACCTTCCCATTCCCCTCCTAGAAATGAATGGCCCTCTGTCTTTTCATTGAGGGTTTGCAGGGCCTTTGGGGCTCATTGCTGTGCTATAAACATTTGATCCAGACTGGAACTTGGCTTGTGATACAAGGCCTTGGCCCCGGGGGAAAAAATTCTTCTTAAAATCAAAACTGAAATCAGTTGGCTATTTTACAGTGGGGAGGAGAGTAACAAGATTAAAGCTGAAGGGTGAGTTTCAAATACTCGCCATGTCTGAATAATAAGTTGTATATAAATCCAGGGATTTTTTTCCCCCCAGACCTTTAACCTGCCCAGTAATGTTGGCTTGAAAGAGTGTATCTGATAAAAGCATCCACTTGGTGCTGGCTGAATTCCAGCTGGTGCCCTTGGGATCCTCATGTCCTGGGGACCCTCCAGAAGAATTCATGGCCATGTATCCTCCTTAGCATTAACTGGTATTAGAACTGGACAGAATGGGCTATGTGGGAGAAATATGGTGCCATGATAGAATCAAAAAGAGTTCCAGTAGGAAACTCAGTTCAAATCAAAGGAGTTGATACTGGTAAGACGGTGAGGGAGAAAGAAGAATCCTACAGTGTAGGCTGGATTGCTGCTTGTGAGCAGGTTGCAGACCAACTCCGTGCTTCTGATGAGAGCTAGACCAGGGAGCTTTTGAGGTCTCTCCCTACTCTGAGAGTCCACTACTAAATTCATTAAGTAGCTATAACTGTCATCCCTTCTCATTTATCCCTCCCCCCATTTAATTGTTTAAATCAGTGACGCCCACAGAATCACACATCTCCAGAAGAAGGAACCTCAGGGGGTAGCTAGTCCAACCTCCCTATCTTAGCATAAATCCACTCTACATTATCCTTGGCCTGTCCTGAACTCAAAGGCCTCCAGTGAAAAGGAAATTGCTACGTTCTCCAGACATCCCATGCTGCTTCTGAATAGTTCTTAATGGTTATGAAGGTTTCCTTTTTCTAGAGCCCACATCTCGTCCTCTTCCTCTTCTTTCCATTGTTCCTAATTCTGTCTTCTGAGGCCAAGCAGAACAGATATAATACCTTTTTGATAGGAAAATCCTTCACATACTCATATAACTATCATTCTCCCTACCCCCTCCAAGTCTTTTCTTTAGGTTAAACATCCCTACTTCCTGCCTGAGAGGAGATTCAAATATCGTGGCTACTCTTTGCAGTCACTTGAGATGAAACTTGAATGTATCGTTGATTTGGAAACTTTCTTGGTCTGGGATGCTTTTTGGGGAAAAGATATTCCCTCGATTATCTATCTCACCTGACTCTGTTTCCCCACTACAGAGAAGTGGGTGGGATGGATCAGCTAGAGAATGATTCATTTGAGTTTGGAATAAATCCATGAACAGATTAATATCATAAGCCTTAAAATCCAATACCAGATGAAGGACCCCACATTGAGAATTACTGACCTAGAGAGGATGTCATGTTTTCTCATATCCCTTGTCTGCATTCAGATGGATGTGACTTCTTAGGATTACACTAAATGGAGTAAGATAGAAATTATTTTTGCTAGCCATAAATTATATTAATTAGCCTTCAGCCAAAATCACATAGACACAGGAAAAATGGCATCAGTCACTCATATTCATATTTGTGTGTCTTGTAAAAAAATACTTTTCTTGCAGACTCAAATGTTTCTGTTGGTTTTTTCCCCTTATTTCTGTCTTCTAACTCCATGGCTCTGGTATGCACCTTGGTGTTCCATGGTTACCACAACTTTGGAAACTGGTTTCCTAGATTCCCTCAAAATCTTTGTCACTGTATGATGTGGTTCTTTTATATGGAGGTGGCCTTAGGTTAGGAAGGTTTAAAAAAAAGATTGTGCTATAATGAATTTGTAATTTAGAAAAAAAGAGTTTAAATCATAATTCTTCCACTTACTACGTGACTTGAGCAGTTTTCTTGGCCTGTCAGGGCTTTATTTTCATTAACTCTAAAGGAGATTGGGGTAAGGGGAGTTAAAAAGAGTGGAAGAGGTCAGATTGAATGAGGTCAAGGTATGGAGCAAGGGGAAAAGAGCTGGATGTGAAGTTGGGGACATGGGACTGAGTATAGACTGTCATTTTTTACTTGTGTGAACTTGGGCAAGGTACTTAACCTCTCTTATGCCTCAGTTTCCTTATTTGAAAAATAATAAGGTTTTACTGATAAACTCTAAGGATTCTTTCACTTCTGAGTCTATGATATGGAGAGTTCCTTCCAACTTGAAAATTTGGTTTTGCCCTTACCACAGTTTAAGATGTAAGCATTTGATCACTACCTCTTATATGAGCAGCCCCTGGACATCCATGATGAGGGATGCTTGGGGTTGAAGCATTTTCTAAAAGTCCTTGTGATGATGGCTATGCCCATTGCAGCCTTTGACATTCCCCTATCCAGGTCTCTACAAATGCAAAGAGGTGAATAATTCAGCTAAGTCAACTAAAATAGTATATTATAAAATCATAACCTCTCTCAGATGAAAGAGTCCATCCAGATGGAAGGGCTTATCTAGTCTAAACCTGTAGGGAGGCAGCATGATATAGTAGAAAAGGCACTGGATTAGTTGTTAGGAGTCCTGGTTTTATTTCCAGCCCTCCCATTTGAGGCCCAGCTGGCCACAGAGTGCCAGCAATGTAACCTTAGGAAAATTCAATCTGCTTCTTTTGTACTCAGTTCCTTTTCTTATTAACTTAAGGAAATTGGACTAGATGACCTCTAAGGGCCCAGCAAATTCCAACTATTTATTAATTAATAGCCCTTGGACAGTAATTCCTTATAAAATGTCTTCCTAAAGTGGGCATCCCTCCTCTACCTGGAAGACTTCTCCCTAGCTCCAGAGGCAGCTTGGCTTCCAAACACTCTTTATTAAACTCTTCCTGAGGATTAAACAGGAAAAAGAAATCTCAAGGAGACAATCTCACACTGATTGGCCACAGCAATGAGCCCGATTTTCCCATTCTGTTACACACAACCTCTGAGAGCAGAGAGAACCCGTACAGAGTGTGGTCATGGGTGGGGAAGAGACAGCCAGTGTCTTATCCTCCCACCCCCCCCTCATCTCTAATCTTAGCCACTAAAGATGGGAAACAATCAAGGGAAGTAAGTGAAAAGGCAAAATGCATCACTTAAGAAAACAATAAGCCTTTAATGCTTTGGGAGAACTGCACCAGCCCCACTTTCTAGGCCAACCTGCCCCCACTACTGCTAACAGGCTGTGACACCACCAAAGTCAAGTAGCTTTAGACCTGGGGTGATCCAGCCGCTTCAACCAGGCATGGGATAAATGGGCAAGGGCATAATTAGTAAAAGAGAACTGAGGCCCTGAGTTCAAATCCTAGTTTGAACCCTTCCTACTTCTGTCCTACTTATGTAAACTTGAGTCACTTCCTCTCTATAAGATTTCTCATTTGTAAACTGAAGATATAGGAGCAGGTAACCTCTGAGGTCCCTTCCATTTTGAAATCTATAATCTTAATGCTGTTTCCTGGGGAGGGTGAGAGAGTGGGGTGGGGGTGGGGGATAGGCACAACAAAATATACCTTAGACATTCATTAAGATGAATTCAGTTGAGATGGGAATTAATGTAAGGGAAAGATTTTGGACCTTGAGACACAAGAGCCCATGGAAGAAAGACCCAGGAGCACTGCCTTGAAAGAGGGAGGAGAGAAAGAGAACTCAGGAACCTATGAAGATGCTGCTAAGGAGGTCTTTGTCAGGAAAGGGAGCAAAGAGGGGCCAGGCCAGGCAGATTTTATCTGGTGTATGGGGGAGAGGGGGAAAGGAGGAAGTTGAAAAACATGCCATATTGCATCTTCCCATTTTATTTTATTTTATTTTTTGCATATTCCCATTTTAATTGCTTATCCTTGCTAAGTAGGTACTCGGATCATTTGTTTCCATCTAGTACAGGAGCACAAGAGCTGTCCTCTAAATTCTGGCACCCTGAGGCAAAGTCCTGCTTGCCTTACCTTATTTATGACTGACTATGGGACTGGAGTCCCTATCACCAAGGCAGAGACCTAGTACTAGGACATTCCTCAGGGCACTGAGGACTAGGATGGGGAGGATTTGGGGTTTGCTTTTGTTTGTTTGGAGTTGTTTAAGGGGCCAGTACTAGAACATGGGCTGGGAGGGCAGTTCTGATGGAAATGTGGAAGATTTAGGCACTTGGAAGGGAGAGGAAAAAGGACCACGACAAAGGAAAATGGTGGGATGAGGAATCCCCAAAGGCTCACTTTGTCTAACTCCAAATTTTGGGCATAGTGTATCCAATATGTACCCAATTGTTCTTACCCATAGAAAAATATGTATGTCATTCATTCCTCAACTAGGCACATAGCATACCCTCCCAGATTTCCCCCAGCCTCCCCTGACAACAAAAGGATGCCATTTTCCACATCACGAGGGGAGTAGGAAGTCAAGGAAGGATTGCAATAGAGTAGGCTAGGTCTTATTTTCAGCGAAAGAGGCATTTTGGACTGAGGGACTTAGCCTTTTTTACCTATCATGCCAGCCCACCCTGGGGAAGACATTCTCTTTAAAAGTAGGCGTATGGTAGTTAGTCTGGATGTGTTACCAGCAACATATGCCAAGCAATTAATAAAAAATATCAAGTACGTTGTTCTGTCTGTGTTTGTAAGTGCTTTGGGGAACCCGGGCCAAGGGCCGGGCCCAGACCAGCTGCCGCCTATGATGTCAGCCATTATCCAGAAGGATGCATACCCCACCGTCATGACTACTGGTTCAGAGCACATCTCAACAACCCAGCTGTCGTTCCACCAATAAGAAGGCTCAGTTTTTAGAAAAATACTCCCCTTTGTCCTTCAGGTTCTTTGGGGGTATTTCAGGGATCTCTGTTAGAACAGGTTCAGTTCCCTGGAATTGTGAAAAGAGTATGAGACTCAGTCAAAAGGCCTGGGTTTGAATGCAGGCTCTTAAACTGACTTAACTGAGAGCCTGAGTAAGTCACAGCTTCTCTGAGCGTTAGATTCTTCATCTGTATAATGGGGAAAGCAATATTTGCACTACCTTCCTTATGTAGTATTATAAACAAAGTATTTGTAAACCTTAAGGTTCTATAAAAAGGTACAGGCAGCTAGGTGGATAGAGCACTGTACCCAGAGTCAGGAAGTATTGAGTTGAAATTCAACCTCAGACACTTAATAGCTCTGTGACCCTGGGCAAATCACTTAATCTCTGTCTGCCTCAGTTTCCTCATCTGTAAAATGGGGATAATAATAGCATCTACCTCAGAGACTTGTTGGGAAGATAAAATGAGATAACATTTGTTAAATGCTTTGAAAACCTTAAAGCCCTATCTAAATGTTAGCTATTATTATTCTGTTTTTCGAGAGGCACAATGAATTGTGTGTATATGGAGGAACATATTTTCTTAGAAGTGTGAACACAATTAAGTGAAAATATATTTGTCTCATGAAGGCAGTCAATTGACTTTCATGACATTTTCAAATTCAAGTCTCAATTGTCAGGTTCCCAATATCTCTGAGCCTGTGTAAGTCTGCTCCTCTCAGTTCCAGAACCTTAAAGAGATCTCAGAGAAGGAGCAGCAGGGGACAATGGTAGGGTGCAGGACTCAGAATCAAGAGACACAGTCTAACTCACCTTACTGTCTGTGTCATCATGACCAAATCACTCCATCTCTCTGTGCCCCCATTCCTCCATTGGTAAAAAGAGGAAATTAATGCATGTAATATCTCCCTTTAAGGGTCGATATGAAGAGAAGGTTTTATGAACCTTAAGCTTATATGAAAATGTGAGATAAAAATAGTCAAAAAGGCAAGAGAGGACCCAACTCATAGTAACAGGGAGCAACCTTTAAGTGAAATTTAACTCTTTCAAAAATCCCTCCTACCAACCCCATCAATCTTAGGGTTTCACCTCCCTGGTTTGAAACTCCTACATTAGTGTTTCAGATTGCATTTCATGTACTCTATTGTATATAGCTAGTTATTCACATGATGTCTCCCCTATTGGAGTGTAAGTTCCTTGAGGGCAGGAACTATTCTGCATGCCTTTATAACCCAGTGCCTGGTACAGAGTAAGTGCTTAATATGTTTTTTGTTGATGGACAGACTGGTAGATACACAACAAGAGTGAGGACACTAACCCCTGAAGACCAGTGTTAAAATGCATGTGTAACTTGGAAGAAATAGCTTGTGTTTGTTGATAAGGATGAACTCTGAGGGAAAGAAGTCTAAGACTGCATTGCAGAGGAGTCACCAGCAGTGATGAGTCCCAAGTGGTATGTGGGTAGCATACAGACCAGAGAAAGTGGAACATGGGTGATGTATCTGAAAGTAATAACCAAAAAGAAACAGTGCCTCAGGCAAAGTCATTTAGTTAAAAAGATACTGAATATTATTTACAGGGAACTGATCATCCAGTGGGCAAGTTACATTCTTCCTCTTTCCACTGACTCCTTGTGCCCAGTAAAGGCTTGAGATCTCTCTACTGTTCTTTTGTCATTATTAAGGAGAATTCTGGAACAGAACTCCTTACAACAGGGACTTTACATGGATTTCCATAGGGATACTTCTCTGCTACCATGTAATCCTACCAGGACCACAGAAAGAAAGTGAAGTCCCAAGAGGAACATGAGGTCCATGTAGGAGGTCAAAGGAGCCAACATCATTCTTTATACCTTCCTTTTAATTCTAGCTTCATCCAGAGAATTTTCTAGAATTCAGGGTCCTAGATGAATGGGAACCTTTCAAACAAAGAGATAAGACAAGATGGACGTCTAGTCCAGAACAGTCACATTCTCAAACCTGTATGAACTAATACATATATACACATACACACACATACATATACACACACCCACTTATATATAT
>CM053581.1:272389921-272407833 GCA_028627135.1 Pseudochirops cupreus | reverse complement strand
GTGGCAAAGAAAAAGTTGGCCTCATACTCAGGACAGCCTGAGTTTAAGAATTCCTCTGACATGTGCTGGCTCTCTGTCTCTGGGCAAGTCACTGACACTCTGTATTCCCTGGACAATTCTCTAAGACTATGACTTTTTTAATACTGTAAATTACAAAAAAAAGTTGTTGATCTGTCTCGGCAAAGAAAGTTCCTTCACTGACGGAGTTCCTTACACCTATGAAAACTCAGGTACAAATAGATGCCAAAAAAAGTTTTGACCTATTTTTCAAAATTGTGAAAATCTTTTGGGATCCTAATTCTGTCATCTAACATTTTACCTATACCTTCTAGCTTTCTGTCACTCTCAAATTTGATGTGCTCATCTTCTATGCCTTTGTGCAAGTTGTTGATCAAAAATGTCAAACCCAACAGGGTCAAGTTGCACACTATTAGGACCCCCCCTCATGTCTAGGCAGGCAGCTAGCTGGCACTGTGGATAGAGTGCCTGGTCTGGAATTGGGAAGGCCCCTCTTCCTGAGTTCAGATTTGGTCTTAGATACTAGTTGTGTGACCCTGGGCAAGTCTCTTAATCCTGTTTGCCTCAGTATCCTTATCTGTAAAATGAGCTGGAGGAGGAAATGGCAAACCACTTTAGGGTCTTTGCCAAGAAAACCCAAATAGGGTCATGACACAACTGAAAATATGACTCAACAACAACAACATTTCAAGGTTGACATTAGTCAACACTCTTGGGGACTACCCACATAACTTTGCTGTTAGAATGGACTGAGCAATTAATCTGAATCAATTGAAGGGTTTGAATCCCAATTCTGCCCCTATTCCCTGTGTCAGACTCAGGCAAATCACTATGTCTCTTTGCCTCAATTTCCTTTTTTTTTTTTCAAAAAGTTAGGACTTGATCCTTAGGGATCCCTCAGATCCCTCCTAGCTCTGGATCCTATACTGATCTAGCCTTTATGCCTTTATACATCTCAGTCTCCAAGGATATCAAGAAACACTTTATAAAATATTTTCTCGAAATCCATCTACACAAAGTCTATCATAGTGGTTATCAAACACTTTTGATCATGGCAGTTTTCTTTGCCTTGAGGATTTGTGGCACACTGAAAGTTTAAATTGTCAGTAAAGAAAGGTTTTCAAGTAGCTGGGCCTCTGGACCCATTACCCAGACCTGGGAATTCTTCCAACTGACATTTTTTCTTCTCTGCCCCTTCATCCTCCTTGTTTTTGGTTTTGGGGGTTTTTTTGTTTTTTGTTTCATTGGATATTTTGTTTTTCTTCCCGAGTACTCAGAGGGGAGGAGGCAGTTCTTTACTTCTGTGGATATGGTTGCTGTTGTGACCTTCCTAAGTCAAGCTGAAAAGAGCAAACAGCAAACTACAAATAAGGAATATGAAGTCCCAGAGAATTGGGGAGATTTTTATAGCACATCAAGCAAATCTTAAGACACATCATTTACTGCAACACACCCTTTGAGAACCTCTGGACTCTCTAACAAACCTTTAAAAACATAAAGGAGTATAGTCTGATGAGATATCTTTTTGGTGAACCCATGATGGCTTGCAGTGATCATTGCTTCCCTTTATAATTGACTCTAAGATGTCTTTTAAATAATCAGTTCTATAATCCTGCTAAGGTTCATTACCAGGTTCACCAGCCTACATTGGATAAAACTTCTACAAGATTTTCCATTCTTGAAAATTCTTTAAATCAGTGAGACAGTCACTCAACAAACATTTACTAAGCATGCACTAGGTACCATAAACTGTTCAAGATGCTGGAGACACAGATGCAAAGATTACTGACTAGGATATGACTAATATGGAAATAAGTTTTGCATGCTTCTCAAAGATGAGTGAGGGGAATGAGAAAATTTGGAACTCAAAATTATAAAAAATGAAAGTTTTAAATTTTTATATCTAATTGGAAAAAATATTAAAAATTCTAATAAAAAGATAACTGACTATGGTGCAATGATCACAACATTATGTGTAAGTATACAGGATTGTAGCAATTAATGAGGGGTAGACTGGCCTGAAACTATGAGCCTCACAATGTAATGCAGGCAGAATCCTGCTGGCAGTCAGGCAGCTATAGCCGCAGTAAATGTATCCTTTATGGAAGAAGTCCACAAAGATCCCTGTCCCAACATTTAAAGATTAGAGAAAGAAGATAAAGGCTAATGAGGATGGGATGTCCAGATAGAAGAATTTGAGCTGGAAGGAATCTTAGAAATCATCTTTTTCAATCCCCACATTTATGAATAAGGGAACAGAGGCACAGAAAGAAAACACCAAAGATCACACAAAGAACAACTGGTAAGGCTGAGATTTGAACACAGGGCTTCTGACTCTAAATATAAGGCTCTTTCCATTAGGTTAATTTTGCATGGGAAGAAAGTGGGAACATAGGCATTTGATTTACCTCCATTGTTTAAATTATTAAAAACTTATTTGCTCATTAAACCCTTTGATTTGCCCCCCAAAAAAGTGCCTTAATGAAAAAGAAGTTAACTTTTGCTGTCTTCAGCCCTGCTGGGAGCTGAGCCTCTAAGGTGATTTCATAAACCTCGTTCTCCCTGTGGGAGATTGCAATACAGTTCAGTGTATATGAGTTAAAACATGATCTGGGAGGTTCTCTGCACTCATCTATTCCACACTACAGCACTAGGGAGTAATTTCTTCATTATTTCAATGCATCTGTGATCACAACCTCAGAATCATCCTCGATTCTTCCTTCGTTTTTCTCTCTCATAGCCAATCAGTAATCACGTCTTATCGACTCTACCTCCAGAATAATTCTCCCATCTCTCCCCTTTTTTCCACTAACACATTCGCTCACCTGGTTCCTGCCCCCATCATCTATGCCTGTGTTTTTGCAATAGCCTCCTAATCTTCCTGAGGATCAGCATAGTACAATGGAAAGAACCCTGACTCTGGGGGCAGAGGACTGGGGTTTAAATTTGGCATTTGCTGCTCACTATGTGACCTTGGGCAAGTCACTCGACTTCTTCTGGCTTCAGTTTCCTCATCTGCAAAAAGAAGGGGATGGACTAGATGGTCTCCGAGATCTCTCCCAGCTCTGGATCTAGGCTCCTTTTTCATCTCCCTGACTCCAACCTCTCCCCCTCCAATCTATTCTCACACACCTGCCAAATTAATATTCCTACAGCAGAACAAATTTGACCTGTCACTCCCCTACATAAGAAATTTTTGTGGTTCTTTCTTGTCTTTAGGGAATGAGGAAAGAGAATGTGCATTTTATTAAGTGCCAATTTTCTATCACTTAATATGATAAACACTTCATAGATATTATCTCCTTTGATCCTCACAATAATCATGTGATGTAGGTGCTATTGTGATCGTCATCTTACAGTTGAGGAAACTGAGGAAAACATACATTAAGTAACTTGCCCAGAGTCACACAACTAGAGCCTGAGTTTGGATTTGAACTCAGCTCTTCCTGACTCCAGGATCAGATGCTGTAACACCCATGGATCTTCCTCCAGGATAAATGCAAATGTTTCTGGGTTGTTGGTTTTTTAAAAGCCTTTTAGTCTTTCCCCAGTCTATTTTTCCAGGCTTTTTGCATAATACCCTGTCCCATATGCCCTATCTTCTAGCTGAAGTGTCCTATTGGCTATCTCCCATATACAATATTCTGTCTCCTCTCTTCATGACTTTGTGCATTCTGCATTCCATGTCTTCAGTGAACTGTTCTTCATTTCTGCCTTGCAGAATCCTTAGTTCTGTTCGAAGCTCAATTCAAGTACTAGCCCCATGGGAAGCCCACTTTGGTCACCCCAATTACTTGTGTCCACTCCACAGACTCAAAAAAATTACTATATATAAGTAAAATTTACATCTTTGCATATGCAAAATTTCTAAAAATACAATTAACCCCACTCTCTTTTCCCTGTTTAATTCTGAATATAGCAGCTCATTCTTCATCTGCAGAGTCTAGTTAAGATATATGTATTGATGGAATGCCCATATAATTGTATAGCATACTCTGAACAAGAGGCTCTCTTCATACACTTGTCCTTTGTAGACTGTCAAGCTGAGCTCTGCTGAGTGATGTTAAATACCATCAACATAATGCCATCCACAAATGGGAGCCATCCAGAGTACTACATTGTTGAAGAAGGATCCATGGCAGTGGCAAATACATTTAGACAGCATACATCTCAGTCCTATGCCTCATTTGACATTAATAATTAGAGGGCTATAAAATAAATATCTTTGTTGTTACATATACTAAGATATTTTGTACAGTTGTACTACATGTATAGGAGTCACCTTTGTGGAGAACAATCATTAAGGATGCATTTTGCTCTGCCAAATCAAAAACTTTTTTTAAATAGTCAAATCATAATGAAGACAGTACAATTTTATACTCTATGTGTCATTCAGTAGGAATGTGAGAATGTGATTTGCTTTAGAATATTATTTGTGCACGCTTTGATATTTTCCTTCTCACTTTTTTTCCTTCTCATATTTTTACCAAGGATACCTTTGATATATGTGTATATTATGCTCAATATTAAAATGGATTTGTAATCTCATTGATGTGACTGTTCCTCCCAGTGATTCCCAGACCTGAAACCACCCACGTCTACCTATCCTGGGCATCTCTTGTCCACATGTTCCCATGAGTATGGCACAAGGAATCCATTTACCCTTGCTGGCTTTCTCCTGACATTGCTTTCTTCATTTTTCTCCTGACATCACAAGGAGACTGACAGAGGACATGGGCTATCTATTGCTTATCCTGTGGTTTCCCCATATAACCAGCCCATTTTCTTTTCTGATCCAACATTTCCATTCTTTTGTCCAGTTCTTGGAAGTTCCTTATTCACAACTACCACATATCTTTAAATTTTCTTATATGTGATCATCATTTTTAATTTCTCAGAGGATATAGCATCCCATGGGTCACAGATATATAACATATGTAGATCAGTCTCAAAAATTTTTGTAGAAGTGAGAAAATACCCGGGACAGTAGCTACTAATGTTATTTCTGATTCCTTTTTTCAATAGTGATACCATCCATGCTTCCTCTTCCTCCAAATCAGTTTCTTTCCCTCTTTGAGATGTCTTGAAACCATCTCTCAAAACCATCAAAAATTTATCACCTCCAAAATGCCCTTCCTCTCTGTTTATTTCATCTAGTCCAGCTGCTCTTCCCCTTTCTATTCTCTTTAGAGCCATCTACTTTTTCATGTAGCACATTGAAGCCTATGATGTTAGAGTCCAATTATTATGTGTCCACAGTGATCAATGAAAATGTTTGTTATAGAAATGTTGTCAGTTCTTATTGATTATTTGCCTGTTGTCTTCTTTTTACTTTCATCTTTAATGCTTCTAGGATTATCTGTATAATTGTGTCTTGTGCCAAAATTTCTGCAAATTCTACTCTTATTTTTTTATGTGCATGCAGATATCACTCATTATTTTCTAATAGTCTTGCAAATGAGTTTATAGTCTAACTTGATGCCATTCTTATTTGATATGTCTTTTCACTTGACAAAGAGTTCAAGTTTTTCTAACCGAGGTGGTTTTTAGGTTCTTCTGGACTTCATATTGGGACAATTTCTCCACATACTCCTCTTCTAAAGGAAATGGTAGTGGTCCATGTTGGTGCATGACAAACAATAAAACTATAAATCAAGCTCTCATTTGTAGTATTTGCTGGTTTCCAAGGTGTGAATGCTCACACTGAAAATTTAACAATCAGCTCTCATTATACCTTTGACTGTAATTTACAGAAGAGTTGCAAATCTGCAACTGAAAGAGGAACTTTCTACCCTGGAGTACCCTGCCCACAACAGTGAAAACACTGAACACTTGGAACCCTGGTCTGCACGATAATAATGTGTCCTACCTTACCCACACTGCCCACCCCACCCCTCACACACACAAAGAATCATTATATAAATTGTTCTTTTGACTCTGCTTTCTTTACTTGTTACTTTATTTAAAACTTTCCATGTTTCTCTGAATTCTCTGAATTTATAATTCCCTACAACACAATAGCATTCCATGCCATTCACATATCAAAATTTGTTCAGCAATTTCCCAATCATTAGGCTCATATTTTGTTTCCATGTATTTTTATTATCAAAACAAGGCTGCTGTGAACCTTTTTTGTAAAAAACAAAAAATTATTCTTTTCTTTTTGTCTATAATATCCTGGTAGTAGAATATCTGTATCAAAGGGTATGAACAATTGCATAACTTTTCTTGCATAATTCTAAATTGTTTTCAGAATTAGCATTCCTCTCCTCCTATGGCCCCTACAGCAATTAGTTTTTTCATATTCTAGCATCTTTTCTAGCTTGATATCTTTGAAGTGATACCTCAATGTTTGTATTTATTTGATTACCAGTGATTTTGAAAATTGTTCAGATGGTTATTAGTAGTTTGTATTTCTTATTTTCAAAGTTGTTTATTAATATCTGTCAACTACTTCTCCTTATGGGCTCAGAAATATCTCTTATAATTATATTGAAATAGACATTGAACCTGTAATGTCTTCAGTACAGAATTCTGGAGAGGAAACCCTTTCTAACAATGTAGCTCAGCATATTCTCTGCAACCTATGGCATTAGAGAATTGCATATCTCACTCCCCACAAAGCTATTTTAAATACTCTCTTCCCTCCTCCAGCTCTGCCCCTCATGTCTTCTTCACCCCTTCTTTACCCCTCTCAATCAGCAGTCTCTTACTTTACTGAAAAAAAAAAAGAGAACTTTTGATTTGTACTCCCTCTTTTCCCATTCTCTTCATAACAAAACTCCTTGACGTGATTATTCACTGTCTCCTTTCCCCCAGCCTCTAGCAAACATGTGGCCCTTCTCCTTCCCAAAGGTGATCCCTCTATTTATGTACTGCCTCCCTCTGTAATGGGAATGGGAATTTGATGATCTTCCCTGCCTCTTAACAGACCTGGGGGGAGTTTGAGGACCTCTCCTGCTGTGAAGATAATCTCTCCCCCGATAGGCTAAATGTAATCACATGGAGCCTGTGGTAGGAGGAGTTTGCTGAGGAGAAGCAGAGCCCACAAAGAAGCTGGTAGAGAGCTAACCTGACAGTTGGAGACAGTTGGGGACAGAGGAGCTTAGGTGAGGAGACAGAGAGTTTTGTGCTGGCTAACAGATACTGTGGCTCTCAGTGTTATTATGGCTTATGAATATCTTTGGCACTATGATGGAATAGGCTTACTGGTTTTGGGACTGGATTTTCTGGTGTTTAAATAAGTCCTTTAGCATTATCCTTTATCTGGAAAGTTTGGCATATTTTGCGATCAAATGTCATGTGATACTTATAGTCACAGTCTTTATTGTGATCATGGGCACTGTAAATATTGCATTGGTGCTACACCCTCCAATATTCTCCAGCAGATTGCATCCTCAATCATTTCCCTCCTCTTGAATCTTCAACTTTTCTTTCACTACTGGTTCTTTCTGTCCTGCTTTCTAACATGCCTGTCTCTCTTCTATGTTTAAGAAAGAACGAGCCTTTGCTAGATCCTACCACTCTCTCAAACTATTGTCCTATGTTTCTCCTTGGTGTAACAATCAAACTCGCTCAAAAAAAAGGAAGTCTCTACATTTATGGACTCTACTTTTTCTCCTGTCACATAATACTCAAATCTTTGTGATCTGGCTTTTGTCCTCCAGAACCAAATGAAAATGCTCTCTCCAAAGTTACCAGTGATCTCCTATTTGCCAAGTCAAATGGTCCTTTCTAACTGCCAGTTCTTCTCAACATATCTATTGCATTTAATATTGTTGACTACCCTCTTCTCCTGGATATTCTCATGGATATTCTCACCTCTTTGGGGTTTTGTGACATTGCTCTCTCCTGAGTCACCTTCTATCTCTCTGATATTCTTTCTCAGTCTTCCTGGCTGGCTCTTCACATAATGCCTCACTAACTTTGGGTTGTTTCCCAAAATTCTGTCCTGGGTCTATTTCTCCTCTCCCTCCATAGGCTTTCTCAATAATCTAATTATTTCCCATGGGCTTAACTATCATCTCTATGAATACAGCTCCTAGCTCTACATACCCAGCCTCAGTCCCTCTCTCAAGATATATCCCAGACCACCATTTGCCTATTCAAACTGGATATCTTAGAGATGTATTAAATTCAACATGTCTAAAACTAAACTCATCATTTCCCCTAAATTGTCCTCTATTACAAATTTCTCCATTACTGTCCCAGGTACCACTCTGGAATGTAATGTTGGCATTGTTATGGATTCCACACTCTCTCTCACCCAACACTTGTAACCAGTTGCCAAATCCTATCATTTCTACTTTCTCAACATCTGTTGCATCTGACTGTTATGGGAATCTGAAGATCTTCCCTGTCCCTAAGCCTTTTGATAGGCTTTAGTGGCTCTGAGAATCTTCCCTGATTTGAAAGTATACTCTGTCCCCTAATAGGCTGAATGTGGTCACATGGAGCCTGTGGTGGGAGGCTTGTTTTTTGGCAATGCTGGTGCCTTGTTGCTTTGTGATTGGGCAGTGGGTCAAGAGGGCTGTGACATTCTCTGAGCCAGGAGAAGGCTATATATACCCTGATGAGAGGTTTTGCTTTGGGGCTCACTTTGGAAAGAGTTGTGTGATTTGGCCAGATGAGACTCTGGGAAGCCGTTGAGCCCCCCGGCTTTGAAAAACCCAGATGACGATGCTTCCCTCTCTGGTAACTGAATAGGTGTGCATGTAATTAATGGTCAGATGGTTGGAAGCCCATCTGCTGATCTGTTTCTTTGTCTGCTTGTAACTTGTGTTTGTAACTTGTGTTTGCATTCTCTAAAGTTCAGGGTGCTGACTTTTTCCCCTGAACTAGGTCAATGATATGTGTTTGATTGATTAAAGTAAGGTTATTAACCCATTTTGAGTTGCTTTCCTTTCGAAAAGCAGATCTAAGAACCTGTGCTAGCAGCCATCCTGGGCATGCTAGGGTGCTTGCTGATATGCTGATTTTCACCCATAGCTACAACTTTGGTTCAGACCCTCACAACCTTTCTCCTAGATTATTACAATAGTCTTCTAATTGGTCTTCCTGCCTCAAGTTTCTCCCCACTCCAGTCATCCTACTCAGTGCTATGAAAGTAATGTTCCTTCAGTATAGATATGGCCATGTGACTTCCAACTCTAGTGGATTCCTCTTTTCTTTAGGAAAATATAACCTATGTTTAGCTTTTAGAGCCCTATGTGACCTAACCCCCAGGTGTTTTGGTTTTCTTTTTAGTCTCATTAGGCATCACACCCCATTCCTGAATTTTGTAATCCTGTCAAACTGGTCTTTTCTCTGTTCCTCATTCATAACAGTCCATATCCCACTCCTTTGAGTTTACACTGTTGTTGTTTAGTTGTTGTTCAGTTGTTTCAGTTGTATCTGATTCTGTGGACCTCTGTCAATGAGATTTTCTTGGCAAAGATACTGCAATGGTTTGCCATTTCCTTCACTGGTGACAAAAAGAAGTTAAGTGACTTGTCCAAAGTCACACTGAGAATTTTCTGAGTCTGGATTTGAACTCAGGTCTTCCTCACTCCAAGCTCAGCATTCTGTCCACTTCACCATACAATTATGTTTGCATTAGTCATTCTCTGTGTCTGAAATATACTCATGATTTATCTGTTCTTCATAGAGTCCTCTTCTTCCATTAAAATGCAGCTTGAGTACCAACTTCTGCCTGGAGCTTTTCCTTCTCCCTCAACAGTTAGTGCCTTCTCTCCCAAATTGCCTACTCCTTATATTTTTGTATTTATTGAATTTACATTTGAGCCATATGTATTTTACACGTACTTGTCCTCACACTTAGAACACAAACTCCTTATAAGTAGGAATTATTTTATTCTTTGTCCTTGTATATCCAGTGCCTGGCATGGTTCCTGGTAGAAAGTAGGTGTCATGCTGTTGATTGAGTGATTGAAAGGTTAAGTGACTTGCCGAGGATTTTACAGCCAGACTTTCAGAGATAGTACTTAAATCTAGATCTTACTGAAGTCAAAGCCAGTTCTCTATCCACTAGTCCATGTTGCTACTCTAACCTTATGTATCCATGTCAAATTCCTACATATTTTGAATATCAGGCTTTTATCAGGGTTATTTAATGAAAGATTCCCCCCCCAAAAAAAAATCCACGTATTTTCTTCTGATTCTAGCTGCATTGATTTTATTTGTGCAAAATATTTTAAAATTTTATGATTGAGTTTCTCTGTTTTATTCTTTATTATCTCTTCTATATCATATTTGAGCCTTTCCCCTTATTTATATTTATAGAAGACATAAACTTCCATCCTTTAATTTTTATCATTAAACATCTATATTTAGATCATTTACCAGTTTTAATTTTTTTGTGATATACTATAAGATATAGATTTAACAATTAACCAAGCAGTAAACCTTTACTAAGTACTTCCTATGTACCAAACACTGTCCTAGGTACTGGAGATACAAAAACTAAACCATCCCTTCCCTCAAAGAGCTTATAGTCTATCAATGGAAACAACATTTACATAAGTGTGTATAAAATGCACACAAACTATTGTAAATACAAGGTCAATGAGGCTGGCACCCACAGCTGGGGGAAGAAAGAAAGGAAGACTTCACATAGAAGCTGATATGTGAACATAGCTTGAAAGAAAACGAAGGATTTTAAGAGTGTGAGGTGAGGAAAGTGCATTTCAAGTATAGGGAACAGCCAGTGCAAAATGTATGGCAATGGGAGATTGAATGTCATCTATGAGGAGAGAACAAAATCAATTTGCCTGGGTCATACACTGCAGGCAGAGGAATAAAGTACAATAGATTGCAAAGGAAGCTTGTGAAAAAAATCTCTAAAAGCCAAACTAAGGAGCATATATTGGTACTAGAGGCAATAGGAGACAGTAGGGTTTATTAGGAAAGGGAATGATGATGTCAGGTCTACATTTTAAGAAAATCACTTTGGCAGCCCAATCTGGATTAGTTAAAAAGAAGAGAGAGATTTGAGGTAGATGGGCCAACAAAGACTCTATTACAATAAGCCAACCAAGAGGTGATGAAGGCCTGAGTTAGGATTATTGCACCAAAAAAGTGGTTTCTAGTTTTACTGGCATTATACATATAGAATGAGGAGTTTCTTCCACAGCATTTTGGGTTCTTAATTTCACCAAACTCTGCTAAGCACATATGTTTCTGTTTTATTTATCTAGTCCAGGGGTGGGGAACTTGCAGCCTCAAGTCCTCATGTGGCTTTCTAGGTCCTCAGGTATGGCCTTTTGACTTAGTCCAAGTTTTATGGAACAATCCTTTAATTAAGGAGATTTGTTCTATGGAGTTTGGATTTAGTCAAAGGGCCACACTTGAGAACCTAAAGCGCCACATGTGACCTTGAGGCTACAGATTCCCCACCCCTGATCTAGTCTATTCCCTTGAACTATCTTTCCATTTTTAACAAAATCCAGTACCAGATAGTTTTGTTAATGACATTCTTAAAGTTCATGATCAGTTAACATGATTGAACTCACTTTCCTTCTATATATTTTTTTAATGAAGTTGGTCTTTCACAGATGTAATCACAATGAAGGGACCGGATAACCAGATAATGTGTGTTTTGGTAGTTTAGTTCCCAGATATTTAATTTATTTTATTATCTATTAAGTTGTTTCTGTCTCTTCGTTAATAATGTGCAGAAGGTTTTTAATGAAATATTTTGAACCTGACACTTAAAAAAAAACATTATTAATTATCTTGGAGATGTTTTGTTGTTGATTCTGTAGGGTTTTCTATAGAAACCAATAAAAGAGATAATTTTACTTGCTCTTTGCTGATGATTATTGTCTCAATTTATTTTCTTGACATTGCTATAGCTGGCATTCCTAGTAAAATATCAAATGACAAGAGCAGATGAACACTTTTATCTTAATTTTAACCTTATTGGAAAATAGGATTCCTCTGTTACAAATAATGCTAACTCTTGGATTTAGGTTTATACTTTTGATCACATTAGGAAAATTCTCTTTGCTCTCATGCTTTTTAGTGTAATTTTTTTAAAACAAAATTGAGTAATTTTGTTGAAGGCTTCTTTTTTATCTACTGCTATATTAATGTGATATCCATTGTTCTCATACTAATGAGAGCTATAATAGTTTTGCTTTTGCTAATGTTAAACAATTTTTATGTTTGTTATGTAATTTCAACATAGTCATAGCAAATTTTTTTAACACATTGCTTTAGCCTCTTCACTAATATCACATTTAATAGTTTTGCATCAATATTAATGAGTGCAATTGGTCTTTATTTCTCTTCATAGCTTATTTCCTCCTATTTTAGGTATCAGGACCATATTTGTCTTGTTGAACAGTGGGCCTTCTTCCTCTGTTTTTATAAATAGTTTATAAAGTTTGGAGGTTCTCTTTTTCTAACATTTTCTCCTAGGATGATCTTAACCTGCAGTATTCTATCATTGTATTAGACTCTTTTGTTGGCTTGCTCAGTTCCTCAGTCTTTCTGCTAGATTATTTCTATGGATTTCCTTGTAGAGATTTCTTTTCCTTTCTCTTACTTTAGTTGACATTGTTCTTTTAGCTTATTTATGCATTATTATCTGTTTTGAGATGATGAGGGGAAGTTGGGTTTTTCCTAAGACCTTTCACTTAGCCATTTTGCTGTAAGTCCACCTTTCTTCTATTTAACTACAACTTCCTCACTTCTTCTCATTCATTTATAGCAAAAATGTCAAGACTTTATGATTCACTTCCTCCAGAATCATGTAGAATCATTGAAGAAGAATCCCACATTTAAATTGCCAATAGCTAAATTAATGTTTATAGGCAGATTAAAATCCTTCGCACCTTCTGGCTCTTTTCCACACTTCTTCCACCATTAATACCACAGTGAAAGGTGTTATGTGAGATTATAGTCTATTTTGTATTGTATTTGTTTCATGGGTTTCCATGACCAAGAATTCATCAGATAGTAACCCGCATAATGGTTATGAGCCTGGCTCTCTCTTTATTTACTTATCCAGACCATTCCTCAACAAGCAGACATATTATGTCGTTGGGTTATACCCAAAACCTTTACAGTGTGACAAGGGGAGAACCTGAGAGAGTTTTATGTCTTCTGGCATAGCATACAGGCATACATGGTAACTCCCACAGCGCAACAATACATTGGACTAAAGCTTGGTAAAGGAAAGTAATTATCAGCAGTATGTAGGAAAGTAATTATCAGGAACAATTATCAGATGACAGAAATAAGAAATTTTTTTCTTGAAATCAACACAATTTGGGGTGGGTAGGTGGTGCAGTGAATAGAGAACCAACCAGCCCTGGAGTCAGGAGGGCCTGAGTTCAAATCTGACCTCAGACACTTAACACAAAACTAGCTGTGTGACCTTGGGCAAATCACTTAACCCCAATTGCCCTACTTTCCCTCTCCAAAAACCAAAAAGAAAAAAGAAAGAAAGAAAGAAACACAATTTGCCTTTTTAAATTTGCCCTGGAGATCTAATTGACTTATTCTTTTTCTTTTGGGAAAAAGTCACATGCTTCTATTAGATTTTACTCTGGCATAGGGAGAAGTTATCAGTGGAAACATGTCTTAAAAAGAAAAAGGAGTTACAGTGGAAGGTGATAACTTAAGTAGCTTAAGAAAGGAGTTTCTATCCCAAGGAAAAGATTTATAGAATAAACCTTTGAGAAAGGTGAAATTACTATTTTCTGTGGAACTGAACTATTAATTTTTGCTTCTAGATAGGTGCTGAACAGAGAGTTTAGGGTTAAAATCAGGATCCACAAATTGGGTAGGGTCATGAGAATAGAACCTTGAAATATAGCTGCCCCTTTCATGCATTTGAAGTTCCTGTGCATAAGATCATTAGTTTGAGACCAGGAAAGGGACCTTGCATTCACCTAGTCAAATCCTCTCATTGTATAGATGAAGAAATTAAGGTCTGGGGAGGCAAAGTGAAGTGACTTGTCCATTATCATACAAGTAGTAAGTGACAGAAGTAGGATTTCAACCCAGGTCCTGTGGCTCTTCATTCATTGTCCTTTCTATTATGCCATATTAGGAGGAGCATAAGGAGTGTAAGACCTGAATTCAGTGAACCTAGGACCTCTGGTTCTTACTAACCCTGTGATGCTAATCTCCTTTAGTCTTCTATTGTGTAAAATGATAGTGTTGCACTAGGTGATTTTCTTTTTATGCTAAAATCTTTCATACTAATTCCTATCTATGGGATGTCCTTGCTCCTGGTCTTAGAGAACCATGGCAAAAGTTAATCTGTTCTTCTCACTTTCCATACCAAGGCAAAGAGAACGGGATGCTCTCTTGATAGGTAGGTAGATAGATAGATAGATAGATAGATAGATAGATAGAGATAGAGATAGATAGAGATATAGACATAGATATGTTCCATGAAATACATCAATTCAGTCAAGAGTTTGGCACCCAAGGTATCTTAAGATTGTTGCTGGAAAGGGTGAGAGAGTAGGTTGAAACTTACAGAGAAGGAGATCATCTTCATGTGACTATGGAAGGGAAGGGAAGCTATCACCTGGTACAGTATTCTTGCTAACCAAATAAAAAGAACAATTTTTCTAAACTGGTGAAGGATTGATCATACAATCACTACTCCCCTAAATATCAGCACCCTGGGACAAGGCCCAGTTTCTCCATCATAGTTACATCTCTGGAATATATTAGTGTTGTCAAGCTAAGAGCCAGGAAGTTACTGAAATGGGTATGAAATTTATAAATAAGAAAATATACTTTTGATAAATCAGTCTAATACCACTGCTACTGCCACTACTACCACCATCAATAATAATAGTGATAATAATAATACTCAACATTTATGCAATACATTAAATTTTGCAAATAAATACTCATTTTATCTGATCCTCACAATAGCCCAGTTAGGTAGGTGCCGTTACTTTTCAGTAGTTAGATTGTGCAGTGGATACAGCATTGGGCCTGTAATCAGGAAGACTCATCTTCCTGAGTTCAAATAAGGCCTCAGATACTGATTAGTTGTGTGGCCCTAGAAAAGTCACTTAATCTTATTTGTCTCAGTTTCCTCATCTATAAAATGAGCTGGAGAAGGAAATGGCAAATGACTCCAGTCTCTTTGCTAAGAAAAACCCAAATGGGGTCACAAAGAGTTAGTCACAACTGAAGACAACTGAACAACAACAACATTACTATTCCTATTCTTTATAGAAGGAAACTACGGCTGTGATAGATTAAATTACTTTCCTATGGGTGCACAATTAGTCAGTGTAATGAAATGCAATATATGCTGGGGCGGGGGTGAAGGTAGGAAAGATAGTAAAGAATGAGTTATATATAAGTTAGCCTGTCAGTACATGTATCTGGGCCAGGCAATATAGATGGATAATGAACTGTATTCAGAATTTAATCAGAGGGAAAAAACGAGCAGAATTGCTTTTGAGACATTATATAGGGCCTTAACTGTCTCACAAAGACCCATCTTTTTAACACCAACATTGCACCAGTGAAACTGTGACATCATGGAACACCACAATTGCAAGAGAAACCAAATTGTAGCTGATCCAAAAAACAAAGAAGACATACATAATAGATATAAACAGTTTGCGGTATATTTCCCCCCAAAAAATTATTGGAAATGCAAGAAGTTGTGTCAATTATACGTTTCAGAAATGTAAGACCAGAAAAAAGAATGAACCAGTCATGTAATAAAATCAAGGGATAATAGATGGATCATCTAAGTACTACATTGAGAGAATAAAAAGATCTATAGGAAGGCGTTAAGCACAAGTAAATTCAGTAAGTCCCTCTACGGAGGATAAGCAAGAATCACAAAGGATGAGAAAGTGTGATTATGTTACTATCTACAGCCATTGAAGGAGTACTTGAAGGAGACTCATTGAAGTGCTGGAATAGTTTTCAATAGCATTTAATTAATGAGAAACAATATAGGGTAAGGAAAAGAGAGCAAGACTCAAAGCCTGGAAGACCTGAGTTGAAGGTCCATTTCTAAAACCTACCGGCTTTGTGGTCCAGCACATACCACTAAACATTTTCATGCCCTAGACAGTCTCAAAGGTCATAAATTGCAGAGTAGGTGTTGACTTGCATTGGTAGTAGGGGATTCCTCCCCTGGGAGCCCCCTCTACTCTACAGGGTTCAGTCTCTAACTCCATTTGAATGCTGAATTCATATAAACTTTTTGCAATTATATATGTCAATTGACTGATCCTATTATCCATCACTATTTTTTTTTTCATTACAAAGGAATCCTCTTACTCAGAAAGGTTGGAAACCATTGGAATATGCAATAATCCATGACACAGGAAAATTCTCTCCATCCAATTTATTTTCCTTTTTGAGGAGAAACTGAACTGTGAGCCTCCACATTCTTTCTCACTTCCTCTTCCTATTCTACTACTGACAGAATATATAATCCAGGCTTTTCTCCCATGTCTGGAATACATTTCTTCTTCTTCTTTGCTTCTTGGAATCCTAGGATAGCTTCAAAAATCAGTCCAAATGTCTACTCAAAGCCTTTCCTGATTTTCTTCCTTCCCAACTCCTGCCCCATTAATTTTTTGTGTATATACACACAAACACATATTTTCCGCTGAAAATACTTTGTATTAATTTTGTATGTGTATAATGTGTTTATATACACATATGTTTATGTGTGTAAATAGTGTCTCCTCTAATAGAAATAAGCTACTTGAGGACAAAGACAGCTTTATTTTTCTTTATATTCCCCAGCATCTAGCAAATAGTAGGAACTTAATAAATCCTTGATGATTGATTTGGGAAGAGACATGCGCACAATTACCTATAATACAAGTTAGAATATGGAAAGCACATAGGACCATAGATCATAGATTTTGAACATAACTTGTGCAACCCTTCTTCATTTACAGACAAACATATGGATAGAGAGGTCAAGTGAATTTCCCAAGATCACATGGGTAATAGCAAGTGGTAAAATTGGAGTTCAAGTCCTCCAATTTTAAAGTTAGCAGCCTTTCTACCCAGAGAAGTAAAGGAGCCTAAAAAGAGGGGGAGAAACACCATCTAGCGGGAAAGATCAAGGCATTGCTCTAAATTCCCAAAGAGAAACTTATAAACTTTCTGGGGGTAGAAGGTCCAACCCCATTCATTCAACACAAATTTGTTAAGTGCCTACTATGTGCCAAGCATTGTATTAAGCACTAGGGATACAAAGAAAGTTCAAAGCAAAGCAGAATAAACAAGAACAGCAATTCCTTCTCTCAAGTATGGGACATTCTAAAGAGGGAAACAACAGACAGACAACTGTGTACAAATTCCTCATCTACAGAATAAATTGGAGGTAATCAGCAGAGAAAAAGCACTAGAATTAAGAGGAATAGAAAAAGGCTTCCTGCAGAAGGTGGGACGTCAGCTGGGACTTGGAGGGAGCCAGGGAAGCGAGGAAGCAAAGCTGAGGAGGGAGAGCACTTCACATATGGGGTACAGCCAGTGAAAATGCCCAGAGTCGGGAAACTCCACAATCATTGTCTTTGCATCCAAATACATAAATAGAGCAATACATCAAAAAAGACAAGTCAGCAATGGGGGTAACGTACTGGAAAGCCTGGGACACCAATGTAGTCAGAAATAGGCTCAAGCTGCTACTTTCATGATATTTTCAGTCAACTATTAAGCAATGGCCTCTGGGTGACTGTGGCCTAAAGCTGGGATTTGCTGTATCCAAACAAACGCTACACACCATGGAAAAGAAGGTAGAAGGTCAAAATTCTCCCAGAGGAAAATGAAGCTGGAAGAGATAAGGGCACAGAACATGCTGAAAATGTGTTCTTGGCCTGGGACAGCATGATGTTCTCAAGGTCCCCCATCTCACCTACCAGTTCTGTGGAGGCAAA
>CM053581.1:272326437-272389421 GCA_028627135.1 Pseudochirops cupreus | reverse complement strand
GAAACTACTTTGTATACATTGTTTTGCTATCATAAAAGGCACTGCTATCATCACTATTTTAGTGCATATGGATACTTTCCTCTTATGAATGGCCTCCTGGTTGTATAAGCCTAATATTAAAAATCTTTGTGTCAAAGATTATACATATTACTTGCATAATTCCAAATTTCTTTCCAAAATGGTTGTGCTGATTCATACATCCTTCCATCCATTCATCCGTCCATCATTCATTCATCCACTAACAGTTCCATCAACAACTTACTAGTTTGCTGTAATGCCATGCACAAACAGCTTCCCAAAAGAATGCTACTATGAACAGCTTTTAAGGTTCTGATTACATGGTATAGTGAACACTCCATTTATTCCATAACAAATCAAGGCAAACGTTCACAATAAATCACAATATAATATTCACAACATTACATCTTATCACAGGAAATTACACTATAGTGTTCACAACAGCTTGACATAAAAATGGCCACATAGTTTTCATCAAAGTGGTCACAGTATTTAGAACAGAGAAAAAATGAACAGTCATCTGGTATCCCTAAGGAGGTTTGCCTCCTTAATCAGTCATTCAGTCATCTCAAAATACAGTAGTCAGTCTTTCACTCATGGGGCAATCATAGGTTAACTTAATCAGTCACTTATCTAGCAATCAGTTACTAAATATCATTAATCACTAAATATAATCATTAGAAAATTATACAAATCCTCCACCCTTCGGTCTCTAGTAAACTTCAATTTCATCACTGCAGTCAATATCCAAGGAAAGGCCTTTTCTTCATCTTGACTCAGAGTAGTCTCTCCAGATTTACTGGATCCCCTTCCATGGTTCCAGCTTCTACCTGAATCCATCAAATGGTCACCTGGATTCAGAGGCAAACAGCTCCCAGGTCCTTGTCTAGTCCTCTGGGCAGTTCTTGGTACACATTGAAGTTCACAGGATCCAGCACATCTCAAAACCTTCACCACTTCTGTTGCCAGGAATTCAAGGATCAACCAAGCCACAAACAAATAAAGTCTTATCCAAAGTCTTATCCATGCTTCTTCAGTCCTCTGGCAGTTTGGCTGGCCCTAGGACCCAGAAGAAAACTCAGCCTTCCAGGTGGCCTTTTCGGCAGCAACTTCAGCCTTCACTAGATTCTGGTCTCAAGGAAATCCTCTCTCAGTTCTCAGTCAGCTTCCAGATGCTCACTGAGGAAACTCTCTTTCTCTTCCACCAGGAGCCCATCAGGAGAAAAATTCTAATTCTGACTGTCTCTCTCTGGGGCTCTTCTTATATACAGACAAAGCATTGGCTTCTTGTTTCAGCCAAACCCTTCCTGTTATGTCAGCAACAAGAGACAAAGTTCACACCTTCTGCCTCTTAGCCACAAATATTTGATTAGTTACTAAGGGCTAAGTACCTGCTTACCTGACATAACAAAAAGGGGTCTTCAAATTTAAATTAATTACCATTACATTTACCCACACCCTTCTAACATTGACTATTTCCATCTTTGGTCATTTGTTTACAATTTTCAGGTGAGTTGAAACCTCAGTGTTGTTTTGATTTGCACTTCTCAATATTATAATTGCTTTGGAACATTCTTTAATATGGTTGTTAATTTGAAATTCTTCTTTTCAGAAATGTTTGCTCATATCTTTGACCACTTATCTATTAGGGAATGGCTTTTGGAGATAGATTAGATAGATAGATAGATAGACAGACAGATGATATATATGTAATATGTATATATATAGCATGTGTTATATATACATATATGTATATTATATCCATACGTACAAATATTTTTAATTGTTTATATATCTTGGATATCAAGCCCTCAAAAGAGAAATTTTATGTGAATATTTTCCCATTTAACCACTTCCCTATTTCATATCATTTGCCCTTTTTTTAAAGGTGAATAATAATTCTATAAATTAATTTCAAAACCTTCCTTGTCTGTGAACCTCCTTCTGTTTTCTTCAGACCCTCTTAGTTTTGGCATCAATATTGCTAATCCCTTTTTACTCCTTCCCACTCCAATTAGAAACAGAGAAAATGAAAGAATGGTATTCCTAACAAAGAAGCATAGTCAAGCAAAATCAATCCACAAAATGACTCCTCAAAATATGTCTCTTTTTTTCACCTTGTATTCATCATTCTCTGATGGGAGGTAGGTAATACGCTTCATCATAAGCTCTCTGAAGACACAGTTCTTCCTAAGGGGGAGGGAAGGGGCACAGATCAAAAAAGGGCTAACCAGGAAGTAATATCCAATATAAGCAAGGAGATGCCAAGAGATATGGTGCATTTGAGGAGTTCAAGTCCACCAGCCCCAGAACTATGTCCTTTGAGTACTGATAGAATAGGCAAATGTGATTGCTAAGCCACATGCTACACTGTAAAGAGCACTTGGGATCAGAAGACGTGAGTTGCATCCCAGTTTCAACATTTCCTATCTATTTAACCTTGGGCAAGTCAGTTAACTTCTCATCTTCAGATCCCTCAGGTATAAAATGAAGGGGTATGGAGTAGATAACCTGTAAGGTCACTTCAAGCTCTAAATCTATAATCCTGTGATATCTGAAAAATTGTATAGAACAGGAGTGATCCTGGAGAGTTAGAGAAAAAAAAAAACAATGTCCCAATTTTAAAAAAAAAGAAAGAAAAGGAAAAGAAGGGAATCTGAGGGTTGGGAGAGGGAGGAATCAAATCAGTGTATTTGACTGACTTCAATTCCTGGCACCATTCTAGAATGTATTTTTTAAGGAGTGGTTAGTGACACCTAAACTAGGAAGTGATGATCACAAAGAACCAGCTAAAACCTGGTCTTCATCAAGAATAGATCATTGCAAAATAACATTGTTTCCTTTTTCAATTGGTTACTAAAGTAGTAGCTTAAAGAAATGGTATAGTTATAGTTTACCTAGATTTTAATGAAGTATTAAAGAAGGTCACCCTATTATTCTTATGAGAAAATGGGAGAGATTTCAATTAATCATTTGTTATAGTTGCATTGATTTGAAATTGGCTAAAACACCAGAGCCAAAGGATAAAAATAATGATTCAATGTCATTCCAGAAAGAGGTCTCACGTAGAGTTCCCCAAGGATCTCCATTTGGCTCGGTGCTATTGAACAACATTATCAATAGCTTGGATGAAGCAAGAGATGGCGTGCCCATGGAATTTGTGTATGATACCAAGTGGGGAGCGATTGAACACTGATTGACAGAATCAGGATCCAAAAGAATCTTGACAGGATAGATTATCAGATCGAATCTAAAAAGATTTGATTGGGATAAACAAAAAATCTTGCTCTTCGGTTTAAGAAATCAGCTTGAGTAAACTTGGCTGGACAGTAATTTATCTGAGAAAGATCATGAGATTTTAAGGTACAGCAAACTCATTATGAGGCATCCACATGCTATGGTAGCCTTGCTCCATGTACACTTAGGCTTTACTAAGATAGGCCTGGTGTCTAGAACAAAGGAGATAGCATCCCCCCATATTCTGTCCTAATCAGATGACATTTGGAGTGGTATGTTCAATTATGAGCACCATATTTTATGAAATATAACTGGAAAGCTGTGGGCAGGGGGGTAAAGTCAAGTATTTATTAAGTGCCTACTATGTGCCAGGCCCTGTGCTAAGAGCTTTACAAATATTAACTCATTTGATCCTTACAACAACCCTATGAGGTAGACGCTATTTATGATTATCTTCATTTTACAGTTGAGGAAATTGAGGTACACAAAGGTTAAGTAACGAGCCCAAGGTCACACAGCTAGTACGTGTCCAATGCTGGATTTGAATTCAGATCTTCCTGACGCTGGGCCCAGCTCACTTATCAACTGTACCACCTAGGTTGTCTGTTCTCCAAAGGACAGTATTTGAATTAAATTAAACCAGGGTGGCAATGGGCTGCAACATCATGCCATCTAAGGATCAACTGAAGTGACTGTGAATGTTTATTTTGAAGAAGAGACAGGTGATCATGCTAGCTATTTTCAACTCTTGGAAGACCTGTCATGTAGAAGAGAGACTAGGCTGGCCTTCCGCTTCAGTCATTATTCAATGGTAGCTCACTCTTTGTGACTGCATTTGGGGTTTTCTTGACAAAGATACTGGAGTGCTTTGCCATTTCCTTCTCCAGCTCTTTTTACAGATGAGGAAATTGAGGCAAATAGGGTTAAGTGACTTGCCCAGGTTCACAGCTACTAAGTGTTTGAGACCAGATTTGAACTCAGGAAGAGGAGTCTTCCTGACTCCAGGTCAGCAGCTGCCCTAAACCTAGAGTTAGTCATTCAGAAAGCTCGAAGATTTTGGTGATTGTCTGAAACTACCCAAGAGGGAAAACAGAGGAAGCTGTTGGGATAATCATGTTAATTCAGATAGTAATTCTACCTAAATAGTTGTCTTTATTTCCTACTTTGCTTTTTCAGTATAATCCAACTAAAAGTAAGCAATGAGACTTAATAAGACCCAGGCCCAGTTTGGCACCTTGGAAGAGGCAGCATGGTATCCTAGAAAAAAATCTTAGATTTGGAGTCAAAGAACTTGGTTTCAAATCCTGACTCTGCTGCTTACTCCCTGGGTGACCTCAGATAAAGCCAACCTCTCTAAGCCTCAGTCTCCTCAACCGTAAAACCAGATGACCTTAGAGATCCTTCCGGCTCTGAGTCTAGGATCCTATAGCCTATATCCAGTGGTCAATTACCTCTGCTCCACTCTCTGCCTACATGCTCCACTTTCAGCCTTGGGTGGCACAGGGGATAGAGTGCTGGGCCTGGGAGTCAGGAAGACCCGAGTTCAAATCTAGCCTCAGACACTTATTAGCCATGTGACCCTAAGCAAGGCATTTAATATCTATCTGCCCCCATTGCCTCCTCTGTAAAATGGGAATAATAATAGTACCTGCCTCCCGGGATCAAATGAAATATTATTTGTAAAGTGTTTAGCATAGTTCCTGGCACAAAGTAAGTACTTAATAAATATTTATTCCCTTCCCCCCTGGCCAGCTATACTAGCTTGCCTGATATTGACTTCTAGGGATAGTAAGTCACTAAAATGCAAATGGATATGTCTAATCTTACTAGAATAAGATCCGTGGGTATAAAGGTATAGTTCCTTCTCCACTGAGACAAACCCAATCAAGGTAAGTTGTTAAATTCTTCATCTGTACCAGACTTAATAGGAAGATTCTCAGACAATAAGACACAGTCCACCATCCAGCCTTAATCAAAGCCTTTGCAGCTTGGCAGGACCTGTCAGAGCTTGCCTTCGCTGGTAAGTACCCAGGATCCCCTTCAGGCAGTGGATGCCACATCTGAGAATGGTGGAAGAAGGAATCCATCCCCACTCTTGGGAAAGTAATTCATAGCACATGCCCTGCTAAGGCTGGTCAACAGTGGCAGCTTTGAGTTACTGGCCCATTTCCTGTCCCAGACCCCTTCCTATGCCGAATGCAGCAATAATGAATTGAAAATGCTGAAGTTGCAGCAGAAAATGAGTTTCCATGGGCAACGAAGTGAACCCTGTTTCAGGAAACACAGCTGGGCCTGAGACCAGCAATCAGAGCACTAGGGAGACTTAGGAGGCAAGAGGGGAAACTCAAGACAGACCCAGATCTGGAATTCCAAGGAGGTGCTCTTGGTCAATATTTATGTTTGCATTGACAAAGAGCTCAGAGAGGGGAGCCAGCAGCACCTGCCCACTCAGGGAATTGTTGGAGAAAGAACCATTCGTTCTTAGTATTAATGAGTGCCAAATTCATGATTTTTTTAAAAACGAAGCTAAATATGAATTTTCCCCTTGCCAGAAGCTCCCCCACACTCTGTCTTTTCAATCCCACATTATTAACAAACCCACAAGAAGTACAGAAAACATTCTTAAACACTCAAAATCATGTGGAATGGTTTCTGTAACTTTTCCCCTGGTTTTGCCATGTGAATATGATTAAACCAAAGGCCAGAGGAGTGTCCCCCAGCTGTTGTCATTGTGTAAAACAGCCCACAGTGTTTTCTTAGGGCCCCTGCCCCATTGTCTGCAGTTCCCTTTATCCTTATCTGATCTTTGGTCCTGAGCCAAGGCTTGCTAGGTTAACTTCTCCAGAAGAATCAACACCAACTCAGCAGGACTTTTAATTTTTAGTCTTCCTTTCCTATTTCTTCTTTTCAAAAATTCCATCTTCAATGGCAATAAGATAGGTAAATACCAAACACCCAGACAGATGTTTTCATCGCAAGTAATTTTCCCATTAACTGTCCACAAAGAATGCTCACATTTGTTTCCTGGGAAAGACTCTTGGCTTGCTCTTTTGATACCTTTCTCTGAAAATGTCCTAGGACCTAGGATCATAGAAATGTGAGCTGGAAGGAACCAACCTCATCATTGTCCTAGGTAAGGAAACTGAAGGGGCACTTAGGTGTCACAGTGGATAGAGTGCCAGGCCTGGAGTCAGGAGGACTCCTCTTATTGAGTTCAAATCTAGCCTAGCTGGGTGACCCTGGGCAAGTCACTTAACAACCCTGTTTGCCTCAGTGTCCTCTTCTGTAAAATGAGCTGAAGAAGGAAATGGCAAACCACTCCAGTATCTTTGCCAAGAAAACCCCAAATGGGGTCAAAAAGAGTCGGACACAACTGAAAAAAAATGACTCAACAATAATAAGGAAACTGAGGTTCAGAGAGATTTGAAAATAGGCCCCCAAATCTACCACTGGCTACTCAGTGCTTTTCTGTGTCTCTTCTTTAACAACTTCCATATATGATCTGTCTTGTTTAGAGGAAGAAAAATAAATTTCAGGAGTTCTGAGACTAAATAGAACAGCAAAAGATTCATGGGGAAAAGACTTGAAAATTGGGCAGATTTCAAGTGCACCTTGAAGCAACAGCAGCAAACTTGCTTCTAATGGAAGCCTAACAGGACATTAGTAAAAGTCTAGTGCCCAGATGGAAGAATGGAACCAGTCTCAGATTCAGGAGCAATCAGTCCACATCCGGCTTCTAGTGGTCAGTTCTGGGGGCCTTATATTAAAGGCAAAACCAATGTCCAAGGAAGCATGATCAGGATGGAGGTCCCTAAAACCATGTCCTTGGGCAAACATCTTAAGACTGGAGAAGACGATGGCGGGTTGAAGGGGGGAACTATGAGCACTGACTTAGATTATCTGAAGATTGTCCCATGGCCTGGGTCTGAGGCATATTCTGTAGGGGCCTAAGTGGGCAGATCTGGGACCAGCAGGTGAAAGTCAAGAAGAGACACATTTAGGCTCAATATAAAGAAGACAGTCTGACAGTCAAAACTATCATACAGTGAAACAAGTGGTATTTTGTCAGGCACTGAGCTCTTTGGGACCTGTTTGAAAGCAGAGGATGAATAAAGGCTTCTTGAGGATGCTTGCAGAATGGATTCCTACATGCAATGGGAGGTGACTTCAAAGGATAGGAGATCTACAACTGGAAGGGAGTTTAAGGGGTCATCAAGTAGGACCCCCCTATTTTTACATATGAGGAAACTAAGGCCCAGGGAGTATACATGACTTGCCCAAAGCCACAGAGGGACCAAGTATCAGAGGAAGACTTTGAACCTAGATCCTTCAATTCCAGAGCTCCTTCTCTTTCCACCAAAACGTAATGACAGACCAGGTGAATGCCAGATTTTATTCTAACCACCAAATTCTAGGATTCTAGATCACTTTGACGTAAGATAGGTAGCAAAGGAATTGAAGGAGATGTGGGATTTCAATGGAGCCTTGAAAGATAGGAAAGATTTGGAATAGAAATATAAGAGGAGGATGTTCTAGGTGTGGAGAAAGGAATAACTGAATGAGGGGAACCAGACAAGAAAAGAGAGTGTTTAGGGGACAGAGCTGAGACCAGACTGGCTAGAGGGTTCTCCTTGGAGAGTAATGGGAAGACACAGACACGATGCTAAGGAAATAAGCTCACAGCCTCTGTTGGAGCATAAATCTGTCACCTGCAATTTATATTCACACTCAGGGATATAAATTCTAGCCAGAGCCTTTGTCCCTGGGGCATGGAGAACTGGGAAGCTTGCCCTGGGCTCTGAGCTGGGTGGGGGAGGGCACTGAGCTTCAGTGCTCTGGTCAGGGACTCAGAAAGACATCCTGGAGAGAGAGGAAGTGGAGGTGGAGGGGAGAGGGAAGGACGTTTGGAGCTTGTGTGCATTTGCTAAGCTCGGAAGTCCACCAACCTCACCATTACCAAGGTCAAATGGTAGGATTCGCTGTTTCCAGTGAGATGGTATCCTTCCCCAGGCTGCCTTTGCTCACTTTAAGAGAATTTCCCATGGAAACCAAAGAGGAAGAAGAGGAGCCTTTCAGTGTGAATCCCTGCCCAGCTCCATCTAGCTAGAGAGAGCCTTGATTTCAAAGACATTGAAAAGAAGTACTTCTCAGACCTCCAGAGATTTCAATCAGTTTGTTTCTGCACCTTCTCCCAGCTAGGGTAAAGCAGAGATACAAAACATAGGTGAAATCCATTATCAAATCCTTATCAAATATAACTAGTACCTATGGCACCTGGAGGAAGCAGCACAAAATATGACCTGAAATAAAATTTATAAGGCAAATTTAGTTGGGAAAGCTGGGAGAGGAGGTGAAGGCCAGGACCCAAAGCACCACAGAAAGATATCCCCAGACACCATGGGGCAACTGCAAGGGGTGAGAGCAGGATGGAGCTAAATAAGAAGGATTCACCAAAGGGAGCTTCTATGTAAGGAAGGATGTAAATCAACTAGAAGCTTTCTATTTCAACTAATTATCTACTTTATCTAATCATTCTTACCAGCTAGGCGGTAAGCTCAGTTATTTTCTAAGCTATTCAAGGAGTGTGAATACTCTCAGTGCCTTCTAAATTCTGATGTTCTGGGACTAGTTACATACAGCTCTGGTTAAATGAGAAGGTGATACTCCTGACTGAAAAGAGCCTAGTCCCCATATGCCCTGGGTAGCAAGAAGGCCAGTGTATCTGCACCCCAATTAGTCAGACAAATCATAGAAGCGTATTAGAGACAGCTATGTGGAAAAATGGCTAGAACTCTGGGCCTAGAGTCAGGAAGACCTAAGTTCTAATCCATCCTCAGACATTTACTAGCCCTACAACTCTGGGCAAGTCAATCAGCCTCTATTTGCCTCAGTCTTCTCAATTGTGAAATGGAAATAATAGTAGCAACTACCTCACAGGGTTGTTGGTGAAGCTCAAATAAGACAATATTGGTAAAGTCCTGCATAGCAGGTACTCCACAAAGGCTTATTCCCTTCCCTTCCCCCTTCACAGAATATGTGCTTGTTCCCTCCTCCTTAAAGTATGAATGGCAAGCTCTGGAGGAAAATAAAAGGCCTAGTTTAAACAGTGGGCTGTAAACTTAATGTACTCATTACCCAAAAGACTGGAAGTACTGACTGAAAAGAGGTTTTGATAGATTAACAGATGACAGAGCCTCAACAGGCTATTAAGTGAAAAGTAGGAATATTTGGTAAATGTTCTTAGCCTTTCTGATGACATCATAATATTGAGAGCCCATATTTATATTGCACATTATCGTTTACAGAACACTTTACCTATGTTATCCAAGCTCTTCTGTTTATCATTAAAAGCCCCTCATAATCTGGCTACAACATCTCTCTCCAGACTGATTTCTCATTATTCTCCCTTCCAGCCAAAGTGACTGACTTCATGTTCCCCAGACACGACATACCATCTCCGCAAAGGCCTTCATGCCTTCACAAAGACCGTCCCCCACCTCTCCAGAATGCTTTTCTTATTCGTCTTTGCTCTCCTCAGGACCCAGCTCAAACGCTGTATCTTTACACATGATTTTTCCTAACTACCCATTTCTACTCCTTCCCCTCTATCATTACTGTGTATTTACATGTATGTACATGTATGCAGGTTAGAAATGCATGCATATGGAGAGAGAGATGATAGCTAGATAGATAATAGAAGACAAAAGCATGGACAGCTAGGATAAATTGAGGAAGGAAGAAAGGATGGGAGGGAGGGAGGGAAGAAGAAAGGAAGGGAGGGAGGAAGGAAGGGAGGGAAGGAAGGAAGGAAGGAAGGAAGGAAGGAAGGAAGGAAGGGAGGGAGGGAGGGAAGGAAGGAAGGAAGGAAGGAAGGAAAGGAAAGGAGGGAGGGAGAGAAGGGAGGGAAGGAAAGAAGGGAGGGAGGGAGGGAGGAAGAGAATTAATCTGTGCACATTTTGTTTGCCCAACGACTGCTATAATGTCTTGCCCACAGTAAGCAATTGGTAAATGCATGTTGGATTGTTTGTTGACCTGGATTACCTTACCTGATCCTACAAACAGCCCTGTGAGGTAAGTAGTAGCAATACTGTCATTCCCAATTTACTTGTGAGAAAAATGAAGGCCCAAGACCACCTGGGTGGGGCAGGGTTACAGGTTGGAAAGCCCTGGAATAGGAGACTTGCATTCAAATTCTACCTTTGCCTGTAACTATATCATCTTCAGAAATTCTCTGCTATTGAGGAACAACATGATCTCTAATCAATCAACAAAAAGGCGTTTATGAAGAATTTCTATATGACAAACATTGTGGTAAGCCCTGGCAATAGGAGAGACAGAGATACAGAGAGAGACAAGAGAAAGAGGAGAGGGAGAGAAAGAGAGAGAGTGATAGAAAGAGACAGACAGAAGAGAGAGACAGAGACAGGGATAGACAGGAGAGAAACAGATAATGTGTGTGTGTGTGTGTGTGTGTGTGTGAGAGAGAGAGAGAGAGAGAGAGAGAGAGAGAGAGAGAGAGGCCCTGCCCTCATGAAGCTTACAGTCTTTCAGGGGAATCAGCATATACATATATAAGTAAATATAAAGCGTAAACAAAGGACATTTCAGAGGGAGGGGAGCACTGGAAGCTGGATTAATGAGGAAGAAAGCCAGGCAAAATTGAAGGGGACTGGGAGACAACCTGTGCAAAGGTACAGAAGCAAGAAATTGGATGTCATGTACAGGGCCAGCAAGGCTGGAATGTGCAGTTTATAAGGAGGAGGAATGTGTAATAAATCTGCAACAGTAGTCAGATTGTAAAAAGCTTTTAATACATATTTTTTGAGGCAGTGGATAGAGAGTGGGACTGGAGTCAGGAAAACCTGAGTTCAAAGGTAACCTCAGGCTCTTAGTAACTGTGTGATCCTGGGAAAGTCACTTAACCTCTGTTTGTCTCAGTTTCCTCAACTGTCAAATGGGAATAATAACAGCATTTACCTTTGGTTGCTTATAAAAAGTGCTTAGCACCAAGCCTGGCACATAGTAGGTTCTATATAAAAGTTTATTCCCTTTCCTTCCCTTTTCCTTCCCCCACACTAGATAAATACAGGAGTCTATATTTTACCCTAGGAGCAACAGAGAGCCATTGGAACTTTTCAAACGTGACACAGTCAGACCTGTCCTGCAGAGAAATCTGCTTGTCAACCGCGTAGAAGACTCATTAGAGAGGAAGGCATGGAGGACAGGCAGTAATCCAGACAAGAGGCACTGATAGACTTTTGAAGGGACTGAAAGGGGCAAACGTGAGAATCAGCAGAATCAGCAAGATTGGACACCTGCTTGCATATGGGAGGTGAGGGATAATGAGGAATTGAGGATGATGCCGAAATTTCAGACATGGGTGATTTAAACAATAGTGGTGTGGTGCCCTCCACAGAAATAGGGAAGTTAGGAGAGTAGGTTTGATGGAAAAAAAATAAAGAGTTCTGTTTTGGACATGTTGAGTTTAAGATGCCTATGAGACATAAAGTTGCAAATATCCAATTGTTAGTTAGCAATGTGAGACCAAGCTCTGGGAGGAAAAAAAACCAAACTATGATACATACATCTAGGAGTCTAACCCATGGGGGCTGATGGGCTGACCAAGGGAAGAAAGAAGGGTCCAAAAAAAGCTGTATTTTAACAGTTGGAGGAAGGGGAGAAAGACATGAATTTGGCAAAGGAGACTGAGGAAAAGTATCCAGACAGGTAGAACCAAGAGAGGGCAGTGTCACAAAGGGATGATAGTATCCATGAGGAGATGAATCTCAACAATGATGAAGACTGAGATGTTACTATCCAAGAAGTCATAATAATTCAATCCTCTTATTTTTTTTTTCAGACAAAGAAACAGGGCTTGTTTTCACCATCTCTGAATCTAAATGCAGTATTTCTTTAACCACCACACCACATTGTCATCCAAATAACAACCATTCTCCATTTCCTCACACATGCCATTCAATCTCTTCAAACAAAAAAATCCAGTTTTCTCTTTCACGCACAAGCATCCTTACGCAGTTTTGTAGACTTAGAGCTGGAAGCAAGCTTGGAGACCATGCAGTCCAACTAACTTATTTTACAGAGGAAGAAATTAGGGGTAGAAAAGTTCAGTGACTTTCCCAAGGACATTGAAATGGTAAGAGCTTGGATTCAACCTCCATTCCAACTCCTTACACATGCCTATGCTGGCTTAAGAGTTTTGATGATGTTTCTATCTGATGGATTCAATAATTTCTCAGGTGACCAGATTGTATTCTGACATAATTTTCAGAGTCCTCAGTTATATCTGGTGCTCCTATTGAGTGATCTGGTTATGTGGATTCACACAATTGCAAAAAGGCAAAGCCCAGGCAGTACTTCTGAATGGAAGGACTTTTCATATAATCAAAAGTCCAGAGCATAGAGGGCCACAGCCAGTTTAAAAGGTACAGTAAGAGAAGACCTTTCAAGACTTGCAAGGAAAAGAGGATGACTGCTAGCCAACCATGCCTAATCAATAAATTGTCAGCATAAAAAAGGTTAACTACAAAGTCACTTGCATACAATAGATATTCAATGGATAATAATAATATTTACATAGCACTTTAATATTTGTAAAGCACTTTACATCTGATTTACTCATCTGATTCTCACAACAACCCCAAGAGGTAGGTGCTATTATTATGCCCACTATGTAGATGAGGAAACTGAGGCTGGGAGTAATTAAGTGACTTGCCCAGGCTTATGCAGCTAGTAAGTGTCTGAGGAAGGATTTGAAACTTAAGTCTTCCCAATTCCAAGCCGAGTGCTTTGTCCACTCTACCAAGCAGCCTTTGGAATTACTGAATTTGAACTGAATTGAAATGGCTATAGAATAAGGTCAAGATTTCAATCAAAAAAAATAATTTCATAAAAGGTGAAAACAGGAAAAAACAAAGGAAGTTCTATAAGAAAATTTACTGAAAAGAACACTTCTAAAGCATTAAAAAGATTGAATAATTGAATAAATGAATGAACTTCCCAAATATAAGTATTTGGGGGTCGACAGTTATGGCCAGATCACCTGAGATGGAGGTATCCACATGGGAGAAGCCTGAGACATGCTTCTGGGAGAAAACATTCTGGGTTTTCCATGTTCTTCAATGGTTGGACAAAATCAGAGGAGAAAGAAGAAGGGAATAATGAATAGGAGAGAGGAGAAAAGAGAGAAGAGAAAAAAGGAAGAGACTGTCTGATACTTTTAAAGATGCTAGCAATTCTGGCTGCACAGCCTAAAGAGTCAGCTCTCACCCACATGGTCAGGGAATACTGAATGTCTTCTCCCAGAAGTAGGTCCCTGGTGTCTTTCATATGGCTTCCTTCATTTTTGATGATCTGGGCATGATTCAAAGTCCCATTACATAGGCAATCACCATGAATTATATTTAATAAGTTGAAATTGCCTAGCATAGTGCCTGGCACATATAGGTGCTTAATAAATGCTTTTTGACTGATATTGGTTAAGTCCTGTCTTGGGTTGTTTAAAAAAGGAAAACTATACAAGTTTGAGATGAAGAGATTAGGTAGAGAGCATTTTAAAAATTAAAAACAACTACATAGGTGTTTTAGCAGACGCAATATGGGTCTGTAATGTGAGATGACAAAAAAAAACCACCATAAAAAATAATGGGATCCAAGGCTGAATTAAGAGGGGCGTGGTGTCTATGAAAGAGGTGATTAGCCTGTTCTCTCTATCCCAGTCAGATCCTATATGAAATGTCATGGTTTGTCATTCTGGATGCCACATTAGAAGGACAATTGACAAGCTGGCATGAGTCCAATGGTGAGCAGCAGAAGAGAAGAGACCTCCAATCACAACAATGGGAAATGAACTGAGGGACCTGATGGGTCTTAGCAAGGAGAAGAGAAAGGTTGGGAGCAGCTTGATGAGTTTTTGCAAATACAGTATTTGAAAGGCTGTCCTGGAGCAGAGGGATCGGATTTCTCCTGCTTAGTCCTAGAGGACAAAATTAAGAGCAATGGGAAGAAGCATCAGAAAGGCCAACTTCACTTCGTAGGAACTTCCCAGGTCTCAGAGCTACCTACTATTGGCATGAGATGCCTTAGAGAGGCACTGGGTTCTTCCTCTCTAAAATTCTTCTTACAGAAGCTGGATGACTATTCGTCCAGAAGTTGTGGAAGGGATTCTTTTTCAGGTAAGTTTTGGAGGAGCTTGAGATCCATCTCAACTGATATTCTAAGGTTCTACAATTCACTTCAGTCAATCAGTTAGCATTTGGGGGATGCTAATTGGCCCAGTGGATAGAATGCCAGGCCTATAGTCAGGATAAATCTGAGTACAAATCCAGATTCAGATATTTACTAACTGTATGACCCTAGGCAAGTCATTTAACCTCTGTTTGCCTTCAGTTTCTTCATGTATACAATGGAGATGACAGTAGCACCTACTTCCCAGGGTTGTTGCAAGGAGCAAATGAGATAATAATTGTAAAGTGCTCAGCACAGTGCCTGGCACATAATAAGCACTATACACATGTTAGCTATTACTATTTATTAAGCACCTACTGTATGTGAGGCACTGTGCTAAGTATGGGGTATACAAAGGAAGTTTAAAAAAGTGAATTCCTTGTTCTCAAGGAGCTCACAGTCTAATTGGGAGACAACGTGCAAGCAACTGCACACAGGATAATATGGGAGTTGTCTCAGAAGGAAAGAGCTAAAATTAAGGAAGGCTGGGAGAGAAAAGCAAATCTGCTAGGAAGGTCAACAGAAATAGAGCAGAAGAGCTCACCCTGATCCATGGGTAACTGAGTCATTTTTCCACAGGGAAACCAAGACAGGCTATCAAACAACAACAAAATCTGGAATGAAAAGAAAGGTATATTTTAACCCATTTGCAAAACACTTTGCTCAACAAGATTCAGCCAACTCTAACAAATCAGGGAACAAAATTTCCTCTTTGCAGTTAGAGGAGAGGGGAAATAAAAATATAAAGGTGGCAGTATTCAAATGTCCCTATTTGGTAGTAGGAGACCCAACGCCACCCCCAAAAAGACCCTCTCTGGTTGATCTTAATTGGTTCAGCTCTAAGTTAAGGTGGGTTTCAGCTTCTTTCTGAGGGAAAACTAAAAGACTGGGGCTCAGGGTCGGGGTTGTGGTGGCCTTGTGGCAGCAGATGTTATTTCCCTGGCTGTCATAGGCCAGATCTATGCCCACTTTTAAATAATTCTGGAAGGGCTCTGTTTTCCGGAAGTAATTGCATTGCTAATCACTCTCAGATCCTGTGGAGAACTGTACTTTCCAAAGAGACTTTTTTGTTTGGCTCTGTCCTATTTGGTTTGTTTTTGTTAGCTGGGTATTAGGAGATTTTGAGTTATTGTTGTTTGTTATTTCCATGGCATCTGCATGATCTCTGCGGTTAGAAGGCAAAGGAGTTTAGAAAAAGGTCCTATACAATGATGATCACTACATTCACACCAAACTAAGGAATGGGAGAGTCAGCTATATGCTGGGTGCTTTGAATATTTCCAGCTTTTTCAATTACTTTGTGTCCTAGAAAACCCAAAGCGCATTTGGCCCTGAGCACTTTTCCCCTTGGTTTTTAATCTTGAGTGCAATTTAAGGGAAATTTAATCCATATGTTTCTGATTCATTTAAATCACAAAAACATTGGGTTTTGAGAGTTTTTTGATGTCTAAGATGCCTTTTTGAGACTTTTTAATAAACTTTCCAAGTCCTATTGCCTCAAAAACACATAGTCACGTTTTGCCAAGGATAGGTGGATTCAAATTCCAAAAGACTGGATTTGAAATTCCAAACTCATAAATTCTAAGCTTGGTTAAGATAAAAATCTATGTCTACACAACACCCAAACAGCCAGATGAAAAGTGAAAAATTCAGTTGGTCATCCAGATGTTTCCCAGCATCTGAATGTTTGGCATTACATCAACAAGGCCTCCAGATGATTGACTAAATTTTTCACTTTTCATCCAAATCTTTGGTGTCATGTAGATATAATCACAGCCAGCATGCTATTCCTGACCAACTGTGAAGAAACCACTGTACAATTCTATTTTTAAAACTGCTGTTTGTTCAAATGTACTTTTAACATTGGGGTGGGGGAAGGGGTCTAGACCTGTGATTTCCTCAGTCTGGGGACCTCTTGGTATGGAAACTCCCTCAACTGGTGTACAATAGCATCTTCTCTATAATTTAGACACTCAGAGCACGGCCTCTCATGTTGGGAGACCAAAAGGATAGCTCAAAGTCACATAGCCAGTATATGTAAGAGATAGTAAATTCAGATCTTCCTAACTCCAAGACTAACCCTGTATTTAGTCTGCTCATCTGACTTTCTGTATTCAAGGGAAAAAAGTTTCTGTCTTTTGGGAAGCAAGTTAGCCCTAAGAAGATTATAAAATTTCTAACCTTAGCAAAGTGATTAAATCTTAATTGAGAGATGATAAAAGAGGGGATGAGGAGACAATTGAGTGGTTTAGTAACTTGGTTGTAAGAAAATATTTTCTTTGTTGGAAATAAATTAGCTCAGGGTTATATTTAGACTTATACAAATCAAGGAAAGATATACCCCTTTTTTTTTCTGTTTCTGACCTGAAAGAAAAATCAGGTATATATGTTTGACAAAGTGGGGTAGGAGGATGGGGAAGCAAATGTCTTCTCTAAGATGAATAAGATAACTTTCTTTCAAAAGAGGATCTAGTTACCTGATGAGCCCTGAGTAATTGTGTGAAATATCTGTGTTATCAACTCTCAGTTAATGCTGACAGCAAGGAAAAGCAATGCAATGCCTTTTTTTTTTTTTACCAACTCTAAGTAGCAGAGGGGCTGGCATGGGGCTGGCAGTCTGCGGCCCACAATAGTGGGTATGAACCAGATTAAAATAAAATTGGGAAATATTTACAAAATAAAAAACAATAAAAACCTAGAGAATGTCAACCTATGGTTTTCTAAGTCAATATGCATCCTTCAGGGATCCTTATGTATGGTTTAGTGACCCGTTTCTATTTAAATTAGATATCACTATGTCAGAGGTGGGCAAAAGACACAGCCTTTCAACAAGCTGTTGAATTGTATTCTCTATTTTCAATGTTAAGTATGACCTCATTTATTTCAGAATTTCTATACAGGAGAATAATATTAAAACCAGGTAGAGAAGAAGAAATACATAGAGATTAAATTGAGCAAATAGTAGGTATTCAAAAAGACTTGTTTGTTTATTAATTATATTGGAACCTAAGTTTTATCTTCTGTGAATTACAATAAGTTGTTTCTCTTTTCAGATGCATGTGATGGCTTTCTCTAGAGATTTTATTTTTCAAATGTTCTTTGGCTGTTAATGTCAAAATTTTCCTTAGTAGCATCAATGTACCACACCAGCACTTGGAAAGAAAAAAGACAGGTAGGAAACAAGCATTTATTGAGTGCCTACTATTTGCCAAGCACTTTGCTAAGCAATTTACAAACTTTATCCTCCTTAAAGGAGAATGATATGAATACATTATACATTAGACAATGAGAGGTAAAAAAGCATGCTATAAAGCCCTCCATAACTGTGAGTTCCATTTTATTTTTAACACCTCAGGATAAACTAGTTTGTTGGTAAATGTTGGTAAATGTTCTAGATTACTGGCAAAAAGAGATCTGGGGCCTAAGGAAAGGCATTAAGGAAAGGTACTGAGCATTGATATGAAGGTTAACAACTCAACTCGCATTTCTATAGTGATTTAAGGGTCACACAATGTTTTCCTCACAATAACTTTCCATGAGGTAGGAAGTGTAAGCATTATTATCCCCATGTTGTAGGAGGGGAAACTAAGGTGTGTAAATGGAAATGATTTGCCCAAAGGCATTCAGTTAATGAATGAAAGAGCTGAGATTCAAATGCAGGCCTCTTCACTTCAAATCTAACTCTATTTTCTTTGTACCATATAGTTAAAGGGCCTAGTTCCAGGCGCTGGACATAGTATATGCTGAGCTCTATGCACATACCAACTCCCCTGAGCAAGCTGGAGGCTGATCTGAAAGCAGTATCTCCCTCAGGCCCTCCAGCAGAGTTGGAAAGCCCTTCTCTGGGAGTAGAAAGAGATGGGCCTGGCACCTGTCACACCTTGCCTCATTGAACCATTACCAGACATTAGCATGAGAAAAGGAACCCCACCCTCATGTTTGGGCATGTCACCATAAAGTGACAGGCCACACAAATACCGTCAGGCACTGAGAATAGAGCAAGTCAGCTTCTTCCTTGACAATGTTGGGCACCAGGGCCATCCCTCTCCTGACACAGGCCCTCCCTCCCCCTACCCACGCTGCTATTTGAAACAGCAGCTCAGCCCACTGCTTTTATTTCCACACAATGTGTCAATAATTACTTGTCAGGCCTCTGCTTATAGACCTGGGAAGGTGAATAAATGCTCATTATGCCTGAAAAACAGGGGGAGCTTTCCTGTAAATCTGGCATGACAAATTCACCCAGTTTGGCTATTGACACAGAAGTGCACCCTGCACATTCCCTAGGAAAGTGGGCCGTCTGGGCAGCTTTAACAAACTCACTCCCTGGAAAGGAGTTTGTTGACCATCGACTCTCCCTGGCAAGAGAACCAGCTGAACCCATGTCTACAAAGACCATAGTAAATAAATAAGGAGTAAATCGAAGTAGGAACTGAGGAGAAGGGGGAAGAAAACAGGGCTGTTTACAAGGAAAATTTTTGTAGAGGCACCGAGAAGTACATGGTTTGTGAAAAAAATTTCAAACCTTCACTTCCTTGCTGGATTGCCCCTTGAGAGGGAGAAGGGAGTCTGGACAGTGAGCCCCAGGGAAAAAAGCTGGCCCTGGCCCTGGTCTGTGTCTGGGCAGCTGCAAAATATAGAACTGATTCAGGAGACAACAATTCACAGTACACTAAGCACTTTCAACTAGGTCTCCTTCACAGCAACAAACATCTGGAGTTTTGATTTATTTTGTTCTGTTTTTCTCTGGGTGTTTGACTAGTAAAAAAAAAAAAAGCTGCATTTGGACCTAGTTTTGTATCCTGCCTTTGTTGCTTCTTACTTAGTTGAACTTTTGCAAGTCACCCTTCCCCACACCCAGGGTCTCAGTTTCCTCATCTGTAAAATGAGAATTGAACTAGAGGCAGTGTGGCAAAATGGAAAGCGACTTGGATTTGGAGTGAAGCTGAGTTCAAATTTTGGCCTAGTCACAATGTGACATTGACCATGTTACCCTACTTCTCTGGGTCTCAATTCAGGTATCTGTAAAATGGGAGCAGGACCTTTTCAGCTCTAAATCTACTTTTAAATCATAGGTGATTTCTAAGGTCTCTTCCACATCTAGATATTGTGATCCCACAATTGTGGAGAACCAGAAGAGCTTGGATGGCTCCTGGATAAAGTTTAGAAATCGTTTTCCCCCTCCCCACCTCTGCCTTCCATTTGTTATTGTTTTCCAGAAAATTTGAGTGACTTCTGCAACTAATGCATGTCTAAATTTATAATTTGACATTCATTGAGGACCTACTCTGTGTAAAACAATGGCTTCGTCCTGAATGAGGTCCAATAGATAACACAGTCTTTTTTCTTATAGAGTTTATAACTAAGACACAAAATCAGTATCCATGCTTATATCTGTTCTGGCAAGGATAATTTTTTTGTTAGGTCAAGTACTAAAGTCACAACAGATGAAGAAACATATCTTAAGAGGCAATAGACAATAGCATCAATGCTTTGAAGAGCATCGAACAGATAGGTAAATGGAACATCAGTGTAAATTTGCCAAGATAATAGCAATGATAACAAAAGCAGTATGGTTTAATGGGTAGAAAGGCAAAGTCTTTGAACTTTCAAGTCCTAACTGTGATACCTCCTGGCTGTGTGATCCTGGGCAGGTCACTCAACTTTGCAGTGACCCCAGGAAAATCTCAAAGACTCTTTAAGTTATAGGATAATTAATGACTTGTATTGAGAGGAAATTTCATTACTAGGTGTTCCTTACAACATTAAGATCCTAAGTTTATTATAACAATATCTCTCATTTCTGTAATTTTTAAAGTTTAGTATTTTTTTCTAATAACAATCACAAAATAGATAGTATAAATTATATAAATATTGTCCTCATTTTTTGAGGAAATTTAAAGTTCAGATAAACATCACTTAGCCAAGAACAAACAAGTAGTAAGCATCACAGTCGGCATTCAAATGTGGCTCTCTTGACTCCATTCTTAGCAAGAAAGAAATCAAGAATAATTCTGGTAAAGGTTTTGGTACCAGAACCAATTTCACTTTATGGGGTCTTACCTCCAACAGCTTCATAATATAGGTAGTCCCCCTTTTTTCTCCAATATAATTTTTCTTTCCTCTTTTATCATATAATTTTTTTCAGTTCCAAATTTTCTCCCTCCTCCACTCCTTTCCTACCCATTGAGAAGGCACAGAGTACAAAACCCAACATCACTTTTCTTAAAACCACATTGTGAAATGGATCATATTTCCCCACAAGAATAAAGTTATAATTGGAGATTGTGTTCCTGACAAAGGACACTGCTCAAAAGAAATCATAGCTGAGATCAGCAACATGGAATAAAAGCCAATATCCAATAGCTTTAAATCTCCTTAGGGAAGGCTCAGAGCCTAGAAAGGTTTTCCAATCCCATATAAATATGAAAGGCCAAGAATGCAATTAGTGTGTGGAAAGATAATGACTTTGTCCCCTGGGCAAAATTGGGTTTTGTGTTCAGTTTCATGGGACAACAAAAGCGTTTTGGAATTGAGGCTTTGGGGGAATTCTGAATCCCAAGTGCCTCCACAATTTTTTGGAAGAGTTGTAGTCTAAACCAATGCTTACTTAGAGCAAATTTAGCATGTGGAAATTAAACCATTAGTTAGATGGGCTTTCTGACCCTAAGTCAAAGTGAGGTATATGACAGAGAAGCAGGTCTTTATGATCAGGAAATAGAGATGAGAGATGGATTTAAACTCAAGGGCACTAGTTAGTTGGAATAGCTTTATTGGTTATATTCCAAATAGCTTGGCCTAAAGTAAGGAAATCTTCTGGACAGAAAACATCCATTGAAGCCAAGGCTTAGAGAAACAGACAGATCTCCTTATGGTAGAATGCTAGTGAAGATTTTTTTCTAGCTCAATGACTGGATATGCTAAGACTTTTAGACTTTCTCAAAGAAGTATAGCAGGAAAGCCTACAGACTCTAAGCTATAAGGCAGTAGATACTGGTACTAGTACTACTAATATGTATTTATTTAGCACTTTAAGGTATATGAAGCACTTTACAAATATATCTTATTTAATCCTCAGGTAGGTATTATCATTATTGTAGTTTTATCAATGAGCAAACTGAAACAAACAAAGGTGGAGCGATTTGTCCAGAGTCACATAAATAGCAAATATCTGAGACTAAATTTGAACTCAGATCTTCCTGACTCAGAACTAGTTTTATCTTCTGTACCTCCTAACTACATCTAGCAGAGCTTACTCTTCATCACTACATGACAGAAAAAGCATCATTTCTGAAGGAAGATCTGTGTTAAAATCAAACATCTGCCATGTGATTTCAGACAAATTGATGTTTCTATACTTCAGTTTTCGTCTCTGAAATGAGAGGATTGAAACAGATGGTCTCTGAGAGTCTTTCCAGCTTTAGGTTGATGATATTATAAAGAAGGGATTACGTTCCAACTAAGGCCAGAAGTTGGAATGCTCCATAGCCTCAGATCAATAGAACCATCCCCATTAAAAATGACCATAGGACCAGCAGAGTAATCCTGAACTGTGGCCAAATGAGAGCATTAGAAAGCAATATGTAGCAGAATCAGTGTGTCATATAAGACCAATGGGGAGCAGGCATGGTGGGGACAGGGTGATGACATCACAAGAAGACATCAGTGGTCTTGTAGGACCAGAGGCATGTGTTGTGCCTCCACATCTTAGTCACATTCAGCCTATGAATTTCATGTGTGCCCCAATGGATATATGTCCATTATTCTCACTGATAGTTTACGTACTTGTGGGGAATGTGCCACACATTTAAAAGGGAAACATTTTGCTACTACTTTTTTTTTAAACTATGCTATTTCATTACACATCTTTGAACTGAATTAATCATGTCCGATGGATGACAAGTAGAAGAAAAGACTTCATCAGCAGTTTGTGAGTAAGTTTTTTTAAGTTGGATTAGAGGAGGAAGGGAGAATGGTTCCCCCATATGCTTCTCCTCTAAAGTAATTTAAAATGTAAAATTATACTTCAAGTCCTACAAGCTGTATTTTATACCTTTCTTCAGTGACTCCAATATTCACACATACACACATACAGAGTGTGTGTGTGTATATATATATATATATATATATATATATAATATATGTGTGTGTGTATGTTTATATATGTGTATGTATGTGTGTGTGTGTGTGTGTGTGTGTGTGTGTGTGTGTGTATCAACTAGGTGGTGCAATGGAAAGCGTACCAGACCTGGAGACAAGAAGACTTATCTTCCTGAGTTCAAATCCAGCCTCAAACACTCATTAGCTCTTTGACCCTGAACAAGTCACTTATCCCTGTTTACCTCAGTTTTCTCGTCTATAAAATGAGCTGAAGAAGGAAATGGCAAAGCACTCTTTGACAAAAAAACCCCAAATGGAGTCACACAGTAAGATACAACCGAAAAAGACTAAACAAATATATGTGTGTGTATGTATGCATGTATTATGCATACATACATGCATGTATATTATATATAACTGTATATGTACGTATGTGTGTATGTATGTGGTGTGTATGTATATATGTGTATGTATATGTAATATATACATAAATACATTTTTAAATTCAATATCTACTCTGCTCAAGGCTTTGTGCTAGGCAGTAGGGGGTGAGGGTAGGCATGATGAGTAAGACATAGCACCTGCCTTCAAGGATCTCAAAGCCTAGTAGGGGAATTAGAGTACTGGACTCAGTGAGAAAGACCTAGATTCAAATCCTGCCATTGATACCAACTGGCTGTGTGACCAGAAGCAAGTCATATAATCTATGAGCCATTGTTTTTCTTATCTGAAAAATAGTGGAGGAGGGAAGGTAGTAAAAATACTTGAAGCTCCTAACACACATACTTGTGTGTGAGGCTCAAATTAGATAATATATGGAAAGTCCTTTGTGAACTTGAAAGTGCCATATTAAAATCTCAGTGATTATGATGATAGTGACTATGACAGGTGGAACATGTCAGATGTCATATGAGAGGTCCAAATGAAGAGGGTAACTTCAAAGAAGGAAGATGTCAAGAAAGGTTTTATGAAGAAGGTAGAATTTGAACTGAATCCTGATGAATGGTCAAGATCTTGATGGACAAAGAAGGAGTTAGGGTATCTCTGTTAACAGGCTATTGCCGTCATCCAGGTACAATATGTTAGGGTCTAGTTTTCTAGAAGCAATGGGAATGGGATGGAAAATTGTAGGAATACCTGTCAATTACTGAATGTCTAAAGAAGTTGTGGTATATGATCATGATGGACTATTACTGTGCTATGAGAAATGATGAGCATGTTGATTTTAGAAAAACATGGATAGACTTGCATGAACTAATGAAAAGCGAAATGAGCAGAATCAAGAGAACATTGTATATGTAACAGCAATGTTGCTTTAAGAACAACTTTGAATGTCTAAATAATTTTGACTATTATAAATACACAAATTAACTACAAAGGATCTGTGAAGGAAGATGCTATCTGCATCTAGAGAAAGAATTCATAAATAGAAATATGTATAGAATAATTTTACATATGTATATATATATGTATATATTTGTGTCGAATGGTAGCCATCTCTAGGGCAGGGGAGGAGGGAATTTTTAAAAGGGGGGGTAAAGGAAATTAAGTGATTATACATATATAATATTTTATATAATGTATATGTATATATTATATATATTTTATTATATATAATATATATTGTATCACATATAATATATGTATATATAATATATAATGTATTATATATATATTACATATTTCAAATGAATACAAAGTTGTACATAACAAATTTTCTTTTTCATGTGCATTCATCTTTTTTGTTCTACTATGTTATGGAAATGCTTATTTTATTTCAAAAATTAAAAATAAAATAAAATTTAAAAAAAATAAAAGAAAGATTGCAAAAGACTTCCCAGCTGATTGGATCTGGGGAAGTGTTTAGTATTTTACTTCATTCTCCCACCACTTTAGCAAAGCCATTCTTTCCAAAGATGTCTTTCTAATTACCAAACCAAAGGGTCATTCCTCACTTCTTAATTTCCTTCACATCTCTGAGGCACTTGACCACATCAAACTTCTCAATTCTCTTTACTCTCTCATGAAATATCCACAATACTGCAACAATTTGATTTTCCTGTTACCCCTTGTAACATTCCTTCTCAAAGTCCTTCCCTGGCTCCTTTCTTACTTTTTCCCATTTTTTTATTTCCAATGCTACCACACTGATTTATGCCCTTTTGACCCCATACCTGGACTGTTATAATAGCCAGTCATAACCAATCTCTCTCCTTCTAGCCTCTTTTACCTTCAATTCATTCTTCAAAACACATCCAGATTAATGCCCATATAAAAGAGATTTGATCATGTCACTCTCCATTTTCTAGATCATTCTGTCCTTGCTCTTCCCTCACGTAGAATTCCTTGACTTGAGTTCTACTTCCATCAGGTCCTTTAGGTGAACATCTAGATAAACAAACTAATTCAAGCTAAAGTGTTGATAACTGCTAATAGAATCATATTGTTTTTGACAAGTAAACTTTTTTCATTTTTACAGGGGGGTTTCAGTTCCCTAGCCCAAATAATAGAATTTTAAGTACTAGGACAGGTCAGTATAAAAAGTCAGATTTTTTTAAAATTTTATTTAGATTATTTTGATCTCACAATCACATCCCCTAAGCAGCTGACTACTTTTGCCACATATATATGGAGAGATATTCATGTTAATGCTAATTAATATCTTATAATTTGTGGGGTAGTAGAAAATTTACTAGATTTTGCTAGGCCTGGAGCTGGGACCACCTGGGTTAAAATCTGAGCTTATACACTTACTAGCTGTGAGACTATGGGTAAATCACTTGACTTCTGTCTGCCTCAGCTTCCTCAACTGTTAAATTGGGATAAATAATAAAGGGCACCTATCTCACAGGGTTGTTGTGGAGATCAAATGAGCTAATATTTTAAAGCACTTAGCATCATGCCTGGCTCATAATAGGCACTTAACAAATGCTTGTTTTCTTCATTTCCGTGTGACTTTGGGCAAATCACTTAACCTCTGAGGACTTCTGTTTACTCCTCTATAAAAGGAGGGCATTAGAATAGATGACTTCTAAGGTCCCTTCTAACTCTATATTTCTCAATTATAGCCGTTAGTACTCTAGGAGTGAATTTCAAACCATCTAATAGATACATTTCTTCTTCATTACCTTTGTCTGAACCCTATGGAAGGAACATAGCTCAGTGTCCAAGAATACATAAGGACATCTGGATTAGTGGTATCTACTAGTCACCCAGCTAGTCGTAGAAATAGCCTCATGTCTTGCTCAGTGCTAGTAGAAAATTATACCTCATTGCAAAAAGAGTTTTCCCAGAACCCAATTCACCCTCAGTCATAGTATTTTTTGCCAGAGCTTTCTGGATGTAGAAATGTCTTGCTAATGAGTTGCTACTGAAGGCTGGATTGAAAGGCAGCTGCTTCCTGCAATGGTTGCAAATGTCTCCATCAGTGAGAACAAATCATTCTAATAGCCAGATCCCTACAAGTCAAAACTTCATTCCTTAGCACAATTCATTTTAGATAATGCTGATGGGACTTCCATGAATAAATCCTGCTTCATATAGATACTTGTAGTCACTATGTGATCATGAACAAATCATTTAATCTCCCAAGAAGCATCCTCACTCCCACTATACCTACCTGTCTACACACATATCCCCTATACTCTTTGGAAGTGATCAACAAGAATTTGCTAAGTCATTCCCTTCTCTTTGTTCTGGCTAAAAGTGAATAAATGAGCATTTACTAAGCATTTACTTTGCACCAAGTACTGTGTTAAATTCTAGGAATATAGATATAAAAGTGAGACAAGGAGCTTACATTCTGATAGGGGAGAGAATACCAGGAGAGTGGTAGCAAGGAAAAAATATTTCAGTCAGGGAAGTCACAGAGATGGTAAATAAAATCATTGGGCAGTCTATTGGAATCCCACAAGTCCTTTCCAGAAATGATGGTTGTGCTGTTTGATTACCATTCTCTGAACAAGAGGTAGAAAAGGGAGGGTGAGCAGCAGCATGGCAAAAGAATGATAAAAACAAAGCATGAGCCATAGTCAACTAGATGTAATGGGTTTTGGGAGTTTGTCCTCAGTTACTCACCAATCAGGATAGTCAAGTTAAGTCAATCTTTACTATATACCAGCATTGTGAAGGTGGAGAAGGCAAAAAAAAATTAGCCACTGCTTTCAAGGGGCTTGCAATCTAATTGGGGAGACAATATGCTATGTTAGAACAGATATATACAGGATACAGGATACAGGATACATTGGGAATAGGTTCAGAGGGAAGGCACTAGTATTTTTTTTTATTTAAATTATTATTTATTTTAATATTCTTTTATTTTAAAATTTTGAGTTGCAAATCCTCTCTCCCTCTCACCCCCTTCCACACCTACTGAAAAAGCAAGCAATATGATGTCAATTACACATGTAAAAATCATTCAAAACATATTGTCACATTTAACCATATTTTTTTAAAGAAAAAATTAAAATTGAGAAAAATGTACTTCAATTTACACTCAGAATTCATTAGTTCTGCCTCTAGAGGTAGATAACATTTTTTCATCATGAGTCCTTTGGAATTGCCTTGGATCATTGTATTGATCAGAGCACCTTGTCTTTCACAGTTGATCATCATTACAACATTGCTCTTACTGTGCACAATGATCTCCTGGTTCTTCTCACTTCACTTTTCATCAGTTCATATAAGTCTTTCCATGTTTTTTCTGAAACCATCCCCCTTGTCATTTCCCACAGCACAATAGTACTCCATCACAATCATATGCCACAATTTGTTCAGCCATTCTATGCATGATGAGCATCCCCTCTATTTCCAATTTTTTCCACCACAAAAAGAGCCGTTATAAATATTTTTGTACATATCGGTTCTTAAGGCACTAGCATTTAGAGGAATGAGGAAAAAGTTTCTTGTAGAAGCTGAGATTTTTTCCAATTAATAGTATTTCATTTTTTCCAATTACATATAAAGATATTCACGTTTTCAACATGCACTTTTGTAAAATTTTGAGTTCCCATTATTTTTCTCCCTTCTTCCCTTCCCTCTCCCCTCCCCAAGATAGGGAGCAATCTGATATAGGCTCTACACATACAATATTAAACATATTTCCATGTTTGTCATATGGTGAAAGAAGAATCAGAACAAAAGGCAAAAAAACATAAAAAAAGAGAGAGAGGAAATAGCATGCTTCAATCTCTTTTCAGATACATAGTTCTTTTTCTGGATGTCAATAGTATTTTCTATCATGAGTCTTTTGGAATTGTCTTAGATTATTGTATTGCTGAGAGGAGCGAAGTATATCAAAGTTGGTCATAATAAAATGTTGCTGCTACTATGTACAATGTTCTCCTGGTTCTGCTAACTCTGCTCAGCATCAGTTCATGTAAGTCTTTTCCCAGGTTTTTCTGAAATACACCTGCTCATTTCTTAAAGCACAATAATATACCATTACATTCATATACCACAACTTGTTTAATCACTCCCCAATTGATAGGCATCCCCTCAATTTCCAATTCTTTACCACCACAGAAAGAGCTGCTATAAATATTTTTGTACATTTGGGTCCTTCCCCCCTCCCCCTTTTTAAAAATCTCTTTGGGTTGCAGACCCAGTAATGGTATTGAGAAGCAAGATTTTCAGTTGGGACTTTAAGGAAGCCAGGGAAGCATGAAGATAAAAATGTGGAAAATACCTGGAGGACAGCTCATGAAAATTCATGGAGTTGGGAGATGGAGTATCTTGTGCAAAGAAAATCAAGGAAGTCCGTGACTTACAGAGTATACAGAGTGGATTAAGGCATAAAAGTAGTGGAAAGGTAGAAAGGTACCAAGCAATGAAAGAGTTTAAAAGCCAGAGGATTTTCTATTGATCCTAGAGGTAATAGGGAGTCACTGGAGTTTATTGAATAGGGGGAATGACATGATCAAGATAGCACAGCCCCAGAATAGGAGCTGCAACCGCAGAGGCTTAGCTCCTTCACAGCAAGAATAATTGGCTTTCATATACAGCTTTAAGGTTTATAGAGTGCTTGATATATGATTCCTCCTTTGAATCTCACATAGCTAGTTGAAATAAGCATCACAGATACTTTCATGCCCATTTTAGAGATGAGAAACTAAGGCTGAAAGATGTTAAACTACATAGCTAGAAAGCGCCAAAGGTAATGATTAAACCCACATCTTCCTAACTTCAAGTCAAAGGCTCTATGCTTCTGCTGCAAAATTATCAGATATTGTCTTCAGCTACGACAACAAAACCAGGTTTTCGAGGTCAAAGCAAAATAGAGAACTGAGATCTAACTCCAAGAAAACTCCCGTTTCTCTAGACTGGCTCAATGGACAATCATGACTTTAGTGGATGATTCGGGATTTCTTCCATCTCTCTCTTTCTATATGCTTGCTACATTTTCAATTGTTTATACATTTGTCTTCTCCCCTTCTTGGACTGTAAACTCCTGAAGGGAAGGGATTGCATTGGTTTTCATCTTTGTATTCCCAGGGTCACTGACAGGAGGCTGCACATAGCAGTCAGGTCATAAATCTTGACTTGAATTCAATGCAGCAGCAAATATCTGGATATTTGAAAATAATTAGATAACTCCCTGAACTTTTTGCTTTCATTTGGATAAGTGGTATCATGGAGTATTCAGCCTCCTAGAGCCATAAAGGGCAGCTGGATCAGATACATAAAGGACAGTGGCCAGACCATTGGCCCAGGAATTAGAGGATCTGGGTCTTCTGATGCTTGTGCCAGTCACTCCACCCCCAGGGCATCAGTTTCTTCATCTGTGAAATTGGAAAATTACAGTAGATAGCCTCTGAGGTATTTCCAGATCTGTGGACTAAGTTCTAGATCTATGATTTTATAATTCTAAGATGATAAGAAACATTCTCCAAAGATCTAATTTTAAGAGAAATCTCTTTTATCTTCACTTTTGCTCTACCTGGGACTTTAGATTAAGATCAATTTTCCTCTGTTATAACTATTTCAATTTTTTTTTTCCTTATCTCGATGGCCTTAAATGGAATTTATTTGCTATGTCCTGGGCACCTCTCCCTGGTCCCACTAAGATCAGTGTTGTAAAAATATGCAGTTAATTCATGTCATTCCAAACAGCCAACCTGGATTATTCCATGGCCAACTTTAGAATGATCCATAATGCACCAGACAATGGCACAACTCTCACTTTGGCTTATTAATGTTAACAAACAGTTTAGTCTGTGGTTATGTCTGCATGGCACCAAATATCTGTCTAAAAAGAGATAACTTCAGCCAGCCACGACAGTGCTTCCAAAGGCTCAACTATTTGTGGCATCTCATGGATCAAACATCTAGATGATTTCTTGTTTTTATTGAGGACATTCCAACCTTGTGAAAATTTAATCCAATTCAATTCCACAAAGATTTATTAAGTGCTTTCTATGTGCCAGGCATTGTGCTGAACACTGAGGATATTAAAAACAAAAATGAAAATAATTCCTGCTCTCATAGGGCTTACATTTTCCTGGATTTTAAAAAAAGTGTGTATGCAGAGAAGTAAATGTAAAATATCATTTGGTCTAGACCTGTGACTTTTTACAATCTAGGGAATTCCTGGGTTAGATAATTGCCTTTACCAAAGCACAGCAGGCATTGTTCTACAGCTTATCACTTCAGAGAGATGCCTGAAATACTGAGCAGTTATATGACCAAGGTCACATAGCTAGGATGTGTCAACAGTGGAATGTGGACCCAAGTTTTTCTAATTGCAAGTCCTGTCTTCTATCCACTATTTACTGCTGCTCCTAAAATACAAAATGCATACAAAGGAATTACAAAATCATTGAGGCGTGAGGGTCAGGGGAATGCCAACTGGGGTGGAGAGAAAAAAGACCTCATTTAAGAAGTAATACTTGAGCTGAGCCTCAAATGAAGCTAGGGACCAAGGTGGTGAAAGTGAAGAGGAAGTATATTCCAGACATGGAGAAAGATCATATAACGACACAGAGAAAGAACCTGGAAGGTCATGCATAGAGAACATCAAAGAAGCCAACATGACTAGAATGTGGAGTGTATGAAGGGAAATAACATGAAATCACCCCCAGACAGACAGGTTGACTATATTGTGAAGGGACTTTAAGTGCCAAATACAAAAGTATATATTTCTTCTAGAATCAAAACAGAAACCCTGAAGTTTTTTGAGCTGAGAAGTGACATGTTTAGACCTGTACATTAGGTTTGTCAATTTGGCAGCTGTGGGAAAGATGGATTGAAGAAGGGATACTAGAATCAAGGAGACAAAATAGGAGGTTATAGCAATAATTTAGGAAAGTTTTGCTGAGGTCTTGAACTAAGGCGGTAGAAGCCCTTTAAGTGGAAAAAAGTGGGCAGATAAAGAAATACCGTGGAATTAAAATCAGTAAGACTTACAGTTGATTGGATGGATATGGGAGAGAGAGGCAGTGGAAAGAGTCAAAGATGGTTCTAAATCTGAGTAAGTGTAAGGATACTGGTGCCCTCCACAGAAACAGGGGAGTCAGGAAGAGTGCTAGGCAATCTAAGGCACATAAAAAAGATATGGCAATCAGAAACAACCCGCTGAGGAGGCTTCCTTATCATCCACACATCTCATTTGGTAGGGCCAGGAATAGCTTAAGGAAGGAAGCTCCAGTGGCATAAAAATCCAACAGGAAGAGAATTATTAAGCATTGCAAGTTGGAACAGACCCCATCAGAAATACAAGACCCTGCAAGTCTTCAACAACTAATCAATGCACTGATATAAATCCACTTTCAGCAGGGAAGAATTGCTCTATTAAAAAACCTATTATTAGATATTCGTTCTGCATTTCCAATAAGCTTCCATCTGCAGCTGAAAGTACTTTGGCTCTGCCTGAAGGGGTGGGAAGGGTGGAGTTGGCTGGGCTTTCAACTGCATTGATCAGGGCATAACTGTTCACAAAGCTATAACATAGATAGGATTTTCCAGCCACATCAGGAATCTCTTCCCTTAAGTTTGCTTATAACAATGTTTGTACCATGACCCAAGAACTCTTTTCTCTCTCTCCACGTGTTAGTCCAGAGCATCATGGATTTAGAACTAATAGGGACCTTAAATGTCATTGAATCCAACCTCCTCTTTTTTGCTGTTTTGTTTTTACAGATGAAGAAACTGAGACTCAAGGAAACTAAGTGACTTAGGATCATAGCTTTGGCATAGCTTTAGACCAGGAAGGGACCTTAGAATCCAACCTTACTATTTTACGGATAAGGAAATTGAAGCCCAGGCAAGTGAAGTGACTGCCCAAGGTCACACAGCATGAAAGCGCCAGAGGTGATATTTGAACCCATTTGAACCCAAGGTGATATTTGGGCTCCAGAACTTCTAAGTCAGTTAATAAATATTTATAAAATGCCTGCTATGTGTCACACATTGTGCTTAGTGCCAAAGATACAAAAAGAGGCAAATGATAGTCACTGCCCTCAAGGAGCTTACAATCTAATGAGAGGGACAACAAGCAAATTTATTCAAACAAGTTATATATGGGAAAACTGTTGTGTTGTTGTGTTTGTCCTTCATTTTCAAAGAGGACCGTGGCACCAGGGAAATAATGACACGACTTGCAGTTGACTTTGATTTGAGTGAGGGAGGCCTATGCAAGGTCATCAGCCTCACTTTCTCCTCCAGAGTAATCTGGGTCCAGTGGCCAAATATTCATCAGGATGACAAGGAAAATAGGAAATAATTAACAGAAGAGAAGTATTAGAATTAAGAAGGGTTGGAAAAGACTTCCTGTAGAAGATGAGATTTTAGTAGGGAGTTAAAGGACATTAGAGGAAACAGTAGGGAGATTTGAGGAGGGAGAGCATTCTAGGCATAGGGGACAGGCAAAGAAAATGTACAGAGTAGGAGATGGAGTGTCTTGTTGGTGGAACAGGAAAGAAGATAGTGTCACTGGATCAAAGAGTACATAGTAGGGATTGAGGTGTAAGAAGCCTAGAAAGGCTAAATGGGGCTTGGTTATAAAGGGCTTTGAAGAAAATTTTTGATATGATTCTGGAGGTAATTAGGAGCTATTGAAGTTTATTGAGTAAGGAAATGACATGATCAGATGTGCACTTTAGGAAAATTACTTTGGTGATTGAATGGAGAATGGATTGGACTGGGGAGAGACGAGGCAGGCAGACCCATCAACAAGCTATTGCAACAGTCCAGACATGAGGTGATAATGGCAGTGTCAGAAGAGAGATGGGGGCATATTCAAGAGATGATGCAAAGGTGAAATTGCAAAGTCATAGAAACAGATATGAAGGATGAGAGATAGTGAGAAATCCAGTATAGGATGTAAGCCAGAGGGACTGAAAGGATGGTGTTGTCATCTATAGTAATAGGGAAGGCAGAAGGAGGGAGGGTATAGAGGAAAAGATAGAGATAAATAACAACTCTAGATCTAAAGGTATTGTTCTTGGCAATTCAGTTGAACCTGAAATTAAAAGTCTTTCAACTCCAATGGTATAGCAAGTTCAACACTAGTAAGCTGTAATGGTAAGGGAATTTGAAGATCTTCCCTGCCCCTTAATGGGACTCACTTGGAGCCCAACAAGAGAAGCTTGCTTAGGGGAGGCTTGTTTTTCAGGAAGGCCCACACCTTTTGTTACTTTGTAATTAGGCAGTGGGTCATGAAGATTGTGATGTCTTCTGACTCTGGAGAAGGTTATATTTATCTATCTATCTATCTATCTATCTATCTATCTATCTATCTATATATATATATACACACACACACATATATACATACATATACATATACTTATACATATACTTATACACATACATACATTCACACACACACACACACACACACACACACACACACACACACACCCTGATGTGAGGTTTTGCTTTGGGGCTCCCTTATGGGAAGAATTGTGTGATTTGGCCAAATGAGACTCTGGGTAGCCATTGAGCCCCCTGCTTTTGAAAACCCAGATGTTCATGCTTCTCCCTCTGGTAACTAACTATGTAGGTATGCGATGGCCAGACAAATAGAAGCTGGAAGTGTTGAAGTGTGTTATTTCCTCTGTCTATATTTTCTGTCTGCTTGTAACTTCTGTTTGTATTTCTCTGAAGTTCAGGGTGTTGACTTTTTCCCCTGAACAAGGTAAATGAAATATATTTGATTAAACTAAGCTGTTAGCCCTTTTTGAGTTGCTTTCCTTTAGAAAAGCAGATCAAAGAACCTGTGCTAGCTGCCATCCTGGGTATGCTAGGGTGCTTGCTGCTGCACTAGCCAACACTAGATTCATGCCATTTCTTTAAGTAGATCCATAGCTAATATATTCACAACCCTTTTCTTAAGAGTGGTATGTTAACTTCTGATAATCACACTTTAAGAAAGTCACTGATGAGCTGGAAAGTGACCAGAGAAAGGCGACTAGCAAGGTGAAGGGCCTTGAATTCATGTCATGTAAAGATCAGATGAAAGAACTGGGGATGTCTAACCTGGAGAAAAGAAGACTCAGGAAGCGTATCATAGTTATCTTCAAGTATTTTAAGGGCTGGCACATGGAGGAAAAATTAGATCTGTTCTGTTTTACCCTAAAGAGCATAATCAGGAACAATATGTGAAAGTTATACAAGAGACTAATTTAGGATTGGTAATATTCCTGTCAATTAGACCTGTTCCAAAGTAGGATGTGCTACCTTAGAAGTGGTGGGTTCCCTCTCTTCAAGAATCTTCAAGCAAAGGCCAATCACGCACTTGTGGATATGTTATACATATCATTTCTTGTATAGACTAGATCTGATGTCCACTAAGGTTCTTCCTAACTCTCAAATTCCATGATTCTGTAGATAATTCAATTCAACAAACATTTATAAAGTACCTACATGTGCAAAGCTGACTTTGATTTTTTGATCTCTGTCAACCTGAAGGAAGGTTTCTAATGAATCAATGAAGAAGGCCACAATGGTTTGCTCTTGATACTTTTCTGTTCATCTTTCATGAATGATGCAGGTGGATTACATGGAAGCCCTGTTTATCAAATGTGTCAATGATACAAAGCTAGGAATATTGGATCACAAAAGCAACTGTCCTGTATGGGAAGTCTACATAAGGAAGGAAGTGGCCTAAAGTCAGTGAAGGTGATTAGAGACAATTAACAGTGCTATAGGGGACAACAGAAGCCATTCTAGACTCATTTGTTGAAGAGCCTCTCTTCCTTCATGACCCAACTTAAATGATACCTATTCCATGAAATCTCCCTTAACACCCTCAAGTGACTGTGTCAACTCCTTTCTCCAATTTCTCCTAACCCTTTGACCAATTTGGAGTTTACTTAGAGAGGCATAACCAGAGAAAAATAAAATACTAGCCCTTTTGTATTTTGTCCTCATTATACCACATGTGGAGTATTGTATTAAATTCTGGGTGTCATAGTTTATAAAAGATATTGATTAGTTGGAGAATGTCTACGATATCTTGGATAATGAAGTTTGTAAAGGACCTTGAGTCCATATCACATGAAGTTCAGTTCAAAGAATTAAGTTGAATAAGAGAAGATTTGTTTGGGACAGTTGTGAAGGGAATAGGAGATGATAGCTGTTTTCAAGTATTTGAGGTATAATCATGTTAAAAGGGGACAGGACAGGATCCCTAGATTTGTTCTGTTGGTCCCAGAAGTCCAAACCAAAAGCAATAAATAGAAGTGACAAAGAGACAAAGTGAGGTTTAGTGTCAGGAAAAGCTTCCAAGCAATGAAAACCATCCAAAAAGTACAATAGGCTGCTGTGGGTAGTGAGTCCTATTCTTTTCAGTTTTTCAAGTGGTGGCTGGATGACCACTTGTCAGGTCAATTGTAGAAGGGCTCTCTCTTTTTTTTTAATCACAGTAAATGACTGATGAAGTCATTCCCAACTCTGAAATTCTTTGATTTTACATTGAGCCTAGGAGGGCCTTGTATTGGGTTTACTTTGGGGTACCACAACTAAACTGATCAAAGGGAGAGATTAATGTGCTGAAAATCAGGTTATATAAGATTTATTGGGGGAGGATGCTATTCCTGGAGTGGGGGAAGGGAAGGGTGGAGAATATAATCACTCTTCAAGTATTTGAAAGGCTATCATATGTGGGAATTTGTAAATTTCCTTTGTGTGGCTCCAGAGGGGAAAAATAAAGACCAATGGGTCTACAAGGAGTAGATCTGAACTCCTGATAAGCAAGGATTTTCTTACAATAAAAGTTCTCCCAATCATTGTCTAGGCACTGTAGATGAATGATGATTAGCTAGGCCCAGAATACAAGAGAAGAAAGAGAGAGAGCTGGATTACACTTAGGATATTGTGTGGCACTTCAATCATCTTTAGCTACTCTTGCCACAAAAGCCCATCATTTTTAATACCAATATTCTCCCAGGGATGCTATATGTCTATGAATTGTGGAACAGAACAATCCCAGAAAATTCAAAACTGCAGGCCGCCCAAAAGGGCAAAGAAAGATGTATGGTAGGTGTGAACCACCTACATCATATCAACTATGATGCCTTGCACATGAAAAGTAAGGTAAAAATCATCTCTAAGGACACTTAATATGGATAAAAGAGATTAGTCAGTGATGGAGAGAGAGGGAGACACAGGGACAGACACAGAGAGAAGGGGGAGAGAGGGGAGGGACAGAGAAAGAGAGAGGGAAAGGGGAAGAGAGCGAGTCAAAGAGAGAGAGAGAGAGAGAGAGAGAGAGAGGGAGAGAGAGAGAGAGAGCCAGAAAGAGTGAGAGAGACAGAGAGAAGTTACAGAAAGACATCCATAAAACATTAAAAGAATGAGAAGATAGCCTATAAGATAACATGTAGATGCTCTAAGAAGGATTTAGGTAGACAAAAATCACACACAATGAGGAGTATATGGCCTGCAATCTGTACTGGTGGACAGATCAATGAGGTCCCAAACATCATACTCCGAGAAATTCTTTGTCCTGCAAGATCACTCCAACCCTGGAACTCATACCTCTTCAGTATCCCACGTCTGTGGAGTCACACTCTGATTTGGAGGTTAGAGGACTTCTCCCAGAATCTGCATTTAAAGAGGTGGCCCAGGGCAGCCACGTCATCATTTCCTAATTGCCTATACTCCTCTGAACTTCTCCATGATGTCCCCCAGTCAGTACCTTTCCTCCCCTTTCCTTTTTCTGCTTCCTTTTGGATAGTGTCTTCTCCCATTTGTATGTGAGCCTCTTGAAGGAGAGACTGTTTCTTCTTCATTTTTATATTCCCAGCACTTAGCATAGTGCCTAGGATCTCCCACATCTATGTTTACTGTCTGATTTATTGATTGATAAATATTTATTGACCGATTGACATCAGAATATCATAGTGTAAGAAAAGTCAAACAATGACATTTTATTTGCCTACTAGATATATTCAAGCAAAGACAAGATGACTAACCACCTTTTAGGGATATCATACATGGGAATCATGTACTTGGTAAAAGGTTGAATTGGGTGATTTCTAAAATTCCTTACAGCTACCATTTTATCCCTGCCAAAGGAGAGCACTTAGAAGACAAATGAAGACTGAGTTGTGATCCAAGACAATGCAGTAAAAGATTCTGAATACAACCCAACCTACTCATCAGCACTTAGAAAACAAACTCACCAAATGTAATGAAATACGAACAGTGGATAAGAGCAAAGCACAAAGAAGCTCTCACAATTTGATCATACACACACACAGAGACACACACACACAGACAAAATCCACAGTATCAGTCACACTTGTCTGCCCCCCAATTGCTGAGGTCTAAAGGCTCTTGCCTAAGAGCTAAGAGCCAAACTTTCTATGCTGACAGAAGTGAAGGCTGCAGGCTGCACACTGAAAACCCTCTTAGACAATGAAGCTGATGGATCTAGAATCATACTGATATGCCTCATCTCATTTCTCCAGTGTATAGATGGAAACCCTATGTGATTCTTCTCACTCAATCTGATTCATATGCATGGCACTGAATAGAAAGGATCTACCCAGTGAACTACTTAATAGAGGAAGATTTGGAAGTTAATATTCTCAGGCTGAGAAATGAGGAATGACAGAAAAAAATTGTAGAAATGAGCAAGCACAGAAAAACTGCCAATACTGTGATTCATAATGGTTGGGTAAGAGATTATCAGATTAAAAGTCCAGAAGAAGAGAATAATGTGCAAAAAAGTAAAAGTAGAACCCCAGAAAAAAGAATGGTTTGTTCTTCTGAATTCTGAGGGCGTTTACAAGGCCAAATGAGAGAAATGGGAGTGAATAGGGAGTGAAATTAGAACTTTTGATGAAAGACTTGAAAGAACTAATAAGTAAAACAAAACATGGAATGTCTCAGCAAAGTAGTAAACACTTTTTTTAATGGAGAAAACAGAACCCAACAATTCAAAAATGTAGCAAGAAATATTAGAACAAAATCACAAGCAAAATCAGAATGTAAGACACTATCAATTTTTTTAAATGAACTACTTTAAAAATGTTCTATTTTAGCCTTTGTTACAAGGGAAATCAAGCTAGATAGGAAGGAGGAATATGTGTATTCAGAAATAAATGTGATTTTTACTGAACCTGTGTTTTTACTGAGCTACCCTAAAAATGTTCTATTTTAACCTCTGTTACAAGGAAAATCAAGCTAGATAGGAAGGAGGGAAAATATGTATTCTGAAATAAATGTGATATATAAAAAAGAGACTTTAATAAAATAAAAATTTTAGGATGAAACAACTGACCCAGAGAATACAGAAGGGTCAAGAAAATGCATAATTCATTGAGTTACTAGAAAAATATATTCATACAAAAAAGTTGGATACTGTATTTTTTAAGAACTTAAAGAAAAGGTTTTCATCCATGAGTGGTTTTACCCTGGAAAGTTGAGCAAAAACATAGAGGAAAGGAAATGGAATTTTAATAGAATCAGTGATTTCTAAGAAATACTGCTAAGAAAACCAGACCTGGAGAAAGTCTTCAAAAGGCAAATACATAAGGCAAAAGAAACTTTACAACAAAACCAAATATTTGAACAAATTTAACAGACAAAGTTATTGTTCGAATATTTTTATCCTGCAAAAATGAAAAGAAAAGTTACAGTCTCTTGGAAATTTCACTGTTTATAGGACTCAATAATACAGAGGGACAAGCTCAGAATGTGAGTATTTCTTCAAAATAAATCAACAACAAAAAGGAAAATGCTATGGAAAGATAGATGAAGGAGAGAGGAACTTATTATCTCTGACAATTTGGGCACTTTGTAGGAAAAGTATTCAACTATAGACAGAGATGGGGATGTGAGGATCTTGTGAACTTAATTCACTTTATCTGAACTGAGATTACAAGGCAAAAATTATAATGACAGATATAAAATATGATAAATAGGGATTGGACTGGGGTAGGATGAAGCAAAGGAAGAGTCTTCCCCCAACCACAATTATTGAGGGCTGATTATGAAAAGGAAATAATAAAAGAGAAGGAGAAGGATTCAGTTATTGTGATCAGACCTGAGAAAAGGGGGAGAGGAAAGAATTAACATTGGATTATCACACATAATATAAACTACACATATCTGATGCTTATTTCCTTCCATTTTTTCCATTGCTTTTATTTCCTAAAAGGAGTTGGAAAAAAGGTAGGAGGCAAAGAGAAGGATTTGTGGGAAGGAAAAAAATTGAAAAAAGGTAAAACAAACTTGATAATTATAATTGTCCATGTGAATGGGTTTAATTCACTCATAAAATGGAAAAGGACAGCAACTTTGGATTAGGAAATAAATTTGGTTTTTCTAATAAGATATGGACTTAAAACTTAAAGATTTTTATGCAGCTAAAATGAGAGGTTTGATCAAAATTTATTATGCTTCTGCTAAATCCAAAATAATCAAGGTCAGCAATCATGATTTCAAAAAGAGACACAAGAAAAAAATACAAATATGTGTGTGAGACAGTGTGTGAGATTAAGTTAGATAAGCAAATAAACTATATTGTTTTTAAAAAAGCCACAGATAATGAAACAATATTAATATTTAATATATATGTACAAATGTTATAGATCTAGATAGTTAAAGGAAAATCTGATAAACACAGAAAGATATAGGTAGGAAAACAATAGGTATTTGAAAATTTAACATATCTTTCTAGAACACAGAATAATATAGCTGAAAAGTTTGTTGTTGTTGCTTTTTAAATCATGAGATAGCACCTTTAGAGTGGGTGGAGGGGTAGGGGGGCTCACAAATCACTTAATCCAACCCCTTAATTTTGCACATAAGGAAATCGAGGGCCAGAAAGGTCAATTGAGTTGTCCAAAGTCACACAAATAGTAAGTAGCAGAGCTTGAATTTAAACTCAGGGGCTATGATTCTAAGTTCAGTGCTTTTCCCTCTATACTATGCTGCCTCTCCTGAGTAACAGATCTGAAAAAAGTATTAAAATATATTTGATATATATCAAAATTAGTGATTACTAAATGGATATTAGGAAATAGTTAAAGTTTTAAGTATCATATGGCACTTTAAAAAATGACTGGTAGATCATTAAAATTTCACAAATGCAGCAAGGGAGAAATGTAAAATACCAATTTTGTAAGCCTTATGGAATAAAAATTGCTACCAGTGAGGGAAATATAAAGGGATTCAGACTTAAATGGAAATTAAATGATGTAAACATGAAGAATGAGTGTGTCAAAGAAAAAAATCACAGAAATAACAATCATACTTTAAAAAAATAATAACAATGAAACAACATGCCAAAATGTATAAATAAGTTGTAGATGAAAACTTCTTTAAATCCATCACTGGAAGAGTAAAAAAACAAACTGATCTAACACATAACTTTAAAAAAAATAAAGAAAATCACAAAATTTTTAAAATCCCAAACAAGTACAAAAATAGAAATCTGAGAATTTCATCCAGAGGAAGAACTATTAAGTCCGAATGCAGATCGAATCATGCTATTTTCTCTTTTTTTGTTGTTTTTTTCTTTCTCATGTTTTTTTCCCTTTTGTTCTGATTTTTCTTTCACAAGATGACTAATATGGAAATATGCTTAATATTATTATACATGTACAGCATATATTAGATTACATGCTGCCTTGTGGAAGAAAGAAAGGAGGGAGGGAGGGAGAAAAAAATTTGGAACTCAAATTCTCATAAAAAGTGATGGTTGAAAACTATATTTTCATGTAACTGAAAAGATAAAATACTATTAAGTAGGGAGAAAGAAATCTGAAAATTTAAGAAGAAACAAAATTGGAAGCAAAAAGACCACTCTTTTTTTAAAGGCCATAAAAATACAAACAATTAGCTATTCTGAACAAAAAGAGAAAAACAAAATTAGCAAAATTAAAAAGAATTCACAACAAAAGAAAGAAATTAAAGAAAATTGTCAGAAGCTATTTTATTTAATCATACACCAACAAAGGTGAAAATTTAATGAAAAGGACAAATATTTTAAAAATGTAAAATCCTAAATTAATAGAGCAAAAAGAAAGAATCAGAAGAAATCTATCTCATAAAAAGAAATTGAACAAGTAATAAATCAACTCCCAAAGGAAAACAAAATCAAGTTCCAGATGTATTTACAAATGAATTCAGTTAAATATTTAAGAATGTGACCCCTAAATACCTAAACTGTTCACAAAAATAGAGGAAGCATACTACCAAACTCTTTGTAAAAAATTTATTTAGTATTTTTTCCAACAATTACATGCAAAACCAATTTTTAACATTAGTTTTTAAAACATTCAGTTCCAAATTCTCTCCCTTTGTCCCTCTTTCCCCCTCTCATTGAAATGTCAAGCAATTTAATACAAGTTATATATGTGTAGTCATGCAAAACATCTCCGTATTAGTCATGTTGTAAAAGAAAACCAAAGACCAAAAACAAGCAAACAAACAAACAAAAAACTTCAAGAAAAGCAAAGAAAGTTTTTTTTTTTAAGTATGCTTTAATCTGTATTCACACACCATCAGTTCTTTCTTTAGGGATAGATATACTTTTTCATCATAAGTCCTTCAGAGTTGTCTTGGATCACTGTATTGCTGAGAATAGCCAAGTCATTCACATCTGACCATCTTATGATGTTGCTATTACTTTGTACATAGTATATTTCACTTTTCATCAGTTCATGTCTTTCCAGGTATTTCTGAGAGTATCCTGTTCATCATTTCTTCTAGTACAACAGTATTCTATCACATGTGGTATCACATACCACAGTTTGTTCAGCCATTCCCCAATTGATGGTCAACCCCTCAATTTCCAATTCTTTGCCACCAGAAACAGCCACCATAAATATTTTTGTACATGTAGGTCCTTTTCTTTTTTCTTTTCTATTTCTTTTGGAATAAAGACCTAGTAGTGGCATTGCTAGATCAAAGGGTAAGTATGATTTTATAGCCCTTTGGGCATAGTTCCAAATTGCTCTACAGAATGGTTGAAGCACTTCACAACTCCACCAACAGTGCATTAATGTCTCATTTTTCCCACATCCTTCAACATTTGTCATTTATCTCTTCTGTCCTATTAGCACATCTAATAGGTATGACGTAGTATCTCAGAATTGTCTTAATTTTCATTTCTTTAATCAATAGTGAGTTAGAGCATTCTTTCATATGGCTATCCAAACTCTTTTTTGAGACAGACATAATTCTGGTACCTAAAACATGGAAAAGAAAGGCAAAGAAATCAATCTATAGATCAGTGCAAGTAATTAATATTGAGGAAAGATTATTGAAAATAATATTTGCTGAATTAACTAGAGAAATAAATTTTAAAAATTACTAACTTTTAACCAGATTCCTTTATTCTAAGAATGGAAGGATGGTTCAACATTGGACAAACCAAAAACATGATAAATTATATTAATGACAACCAAAAAAATCATAGAAATTAATTATATCAACAAATTTACAAAAAGCCTTGAACAAAAATATAATACTTATGTATTCAAAAGAAACTAAAAAGACTAAAAAGCATAGGAATGAAAGGACATTTCCTTAATATGATCAACAGTTGCTATATTAAGACAAAAGTTTATATTAATGGGGCAGCTAGGTGACGCAGTGAATAGAGGACTGGCCCTGGAGTCGGGACGACCTGAATTCAAATCTGACCTCAGACACTTCATACTTACTAGCAGTGTGACCTTTGGCAAGTTATTTAACCCCAATTGCCCTACCTCCCCTCTTCTAAAAAAGAAAAAAAAGAAGAAGAGTTAACATTATTGTAATGAAGAAACACTAGAAGCTAGCCCAATGAAATCAGGAACAAAGCAAGGCTGTCCGTTGTTCCTATAGTTATCTGATACAGTTCTTGAAATGTTAGCTATAATAAGACAACAAAAAGTAGCTGTTAGAATATGTATAGGCAAGGAGGATGCAAAAGCATAACTTTTTTGTGTGCTTTTTGGAGGGGAAAGGCAGGGCAATTGGGGTTAAGTGACTTGTCCAAGGTCACACGACTAGTAAGTGTTGAGTGTCTGAAGCCAGATTTGAACTCAGGTCCTCCTGACTCCAGAGCTGGTGCTCTACTCACTGCGTCACCCAGCTGCCCCAGCATAACTTTTTTTAAAAAGACAATAGGATATTTCACTTAGAGAACATCAGAACTGCAATAAAAACATGAAACAATTCATTTTAATGCAATGGCAGGATAGAAATGTCCACACCACACTGCTGCACATCTCCATCTTTCTGAAAAGAAGCATATTAGCACACTGGTGTGCACACACATGCACGCACACACACATAGAGTAAAAAGAAATAGGAGCAGATATTGTGTTCAAAATAACTACAAAATCCTTTAAAAAATATCACCAAGTTAATCTACTAAGACTAACACATTCAAGACATATATACTTAAAATTACACTTTATATAGAAATGAAGGAAGACAAATAATTGGAGAGGCAGTCATTGCTCATGATTGGTCTGTGTCCATGTATTAAAATTGATGATACTACTCAAATTAATCTATGTACTCAAATTAATCTTAGTAAATTTAATGAGTTAGGTGGCAGCTATGTAATACAGCAGATAGAGTGCTGGCCCTGCAGTCAAAAGGACCTGAATTCAAATTTGACCTCAGACATTCACAGGCTTTGTGACCCTGGGCAAGACACTTAATCCCGTTTGTCTCAGTTTCTTCATCTATAAAATGAGCTGGAGAAGGAATTGGCAAATCACTTCTGTATCTTTGTCAAGAAAAACCCAAAAGGTCACAAAGAATGAAACATGATTGAAATGACTAAACAACAACATATTTATTGCTATACTAAACTACCAACTGGATACTTCGTAGAATTAGACAAAATAATAACAATTCAATAATAATAACATAATAATAACAAATGGTCAAGAATGTCCAGGTAAATAATAAAAATAAATAGGATTAAAAGGAATCTACTATTTCCAGATTCCAAACTATATTATAAAGCAGGAATAATCAAAACTACTTAGCACTGATATTTTTAAAATAGAAAAAGAAATAATTATAGATGACTAGACAAGTATGACCCATAAGTAGTTGAATGCAGTAACCCAGGGCTCAATAAACCTGAGAAAACAGACTATTGGAGAAAGAATTCTCTTCTTTTACCAGAATTGATGGAAAAATTAGAAAGCAATTTGGCAGAAATTAGGCTCAGATCAACATCAAATACCATCAGCAAAAAAAAAAAAAGCTCTAAATTTATAGGAACTTGACCACATCTTTAAGATAACAACAACAACAAAACTATTCTACAACAAATGAAGGTACCTTCCAGATTTATGGTAAAGAGGTAAATTCTAAATCAAACAAGTGATATAGGATATCACAAGAAATAAAGCTGCCAATTTTAATTATATGAAACTTTTTTAAATTGCATAACAAAAACAAAGTAACTAGAATAATAAGAAAAATATCAATTCATATCTAATATCACTTATAAAGATCCAATATCTAACACATACAAAAATTTATACAACTATTTATGACCAAGAGTCATTCTACCAATAGATAAGTAATCAAGAATATGAACAACTTTCAGAAAAACTCAAATAATCAAGAATCCTTTGAAAGAGTATTCCAAATCATTAATAATAAGATAAATGGAAATTAAAGCAATTCAGAGATTTTAGCTCATATCCAGCAAACTTGAAAAGATGATAAAAGACAAAATTAGTCAATTATGTAGGAAGATACATTAATGCACTGTGAGGTTATGAATTGGTCCAACTATTCTAGAAAACAATTTGGAGCTATGCTATAAAAGTGATTAATCTGGCTCACATTTTCTGACCCAGCAGGACTGCTATTGGGCACAAAAGAAGTTAAAAAGAGAGGGAAAGGTCCCATACACACCAAAATCTTTATAACAGCATTTTGTGATACCAAAAAAAAAAAATGGGAATGAGATGAGTGCCTATCACTTGCTGTATGGCTGATCAAATTTTGTAACATGTAGCAGCAAGCACCCTAGCATACCCAGGGCGGCTGCTAGCACAAGTTCTTTGATCTGCTTTTCTAAAGGAAAGCAACTCCAAAAGCGTTAACAATCTTAGTTTAATCAAACATATATCATTCACCTATTCCAAGCGGAAAAGTCAGCACCCTGAACTTCAGAGAATACAAACAGAAGTTACAAGAGACAAAAAATACACACTGAGAAACAGACCAGCAGACAAGGTTTCCATTACATGTCTGACCATGACATCCATACCCATTTAGTTACCAGAGACAGAAGCACCAACATCTGGGTTTTCAAAGCCAGGGGCTCAATGGATACCCAGAGTTTCATTTGGCCAAATCACACAACTCTTCCCATGAGTGAGCCCCAAAGCAAAACCTCACATCAGGATATGTATAGCCTTCTCTAAGGATAGAGAACATCACTACCCTCGTGACCACTGCCCAATCAAAAAGTAACAAGGTGTGGGAGTTCCCAACAAAGAAGCCTCCCACCACAGGCTCCATGTGACCACATTCAGCCTATTAGGAGGCAGAGTTTATTTCAAATCAGGGAAAGTACTCAAGGGGCAGGGAAGATCTTCAAATTACCATTACCATTACACATACATATAAATTGGATATTTTTGTATCCTATGAAATGATGAATGTAAAAAATTCAGAGAATTCTTGGGAAGACAGTAAGGCACAAAGCAAAGGGCACAGAATTTGTAGTCAGAGGACCTGGGTTCAAATTCCAGATCTTCTGTTTACTTTCTATGTGACCCTGGCAAATAGCCTCTCTTTTTTTTATCTTTTATTTATTTATTTTTAGTTTTCAATATTCATTTCCAGAAGATTTTGAGTTACAAATTTTATCCCCATCTTCTCCCTAACCCCCACCCCAAGATAGTGAGCCTAGTGAATGCCCCTTCTCCCAATCTGCTTTCTCTTATATCCTCCCCTATCCCCATCCCAACTTTCTAGTAGGGCAAGATGGATTACTATACCCCAGTGCCTGTATATCTTATTTCCGAGTTGCATATAAAAAGCAATTTTTTTTAACATTTGTTTTTAAAACTTTGATTTCCAGATTCCTTCCCTTCTTCCTTTCTCACCCACCCCCACTGGGAAGACAAGCAATTCAATATAGGTTGTACATGTGTAGTTACACAAAATGTTTCCATAGCAGTTATATTGTAAAAAACTAACTATATTTCCCTCCATCCTATCCCATCCCCCACTTATTCTCTTTTCTACTTTAACCCTGTCCCTTTTCAAAAATGTTTGCTTCTAACTATCCTCTCCCCCGATCTGTCCTCCCTTCTATCATCCCCTCTCTTATCCCCTTACCCCCTGCTTTCCTCTAGGGTAAGATTGTGTATATTATTCCTTCCTTAACCCAAATTCAATGAGAGTAAGGTTGACCCATTCCCTTTCACCTTCCTGTTCTTCCCCTCCATTGTAACAGTTTTCTCTTTCCTCTTTTATATGAAATAATTTACACTATTCTATCTCTCTCTTTCTCCTTCTCCCATTATATTCCTCTCTTACCTCTTAATTTTATTTTTTAGGTATCATCCCTTCCTATCCAAATGATCCTGTGCCCCTTGTCTATGTATATATGCACACATATATCTACACACACTCACATATGTATTTATACATATATACACCCTCCTATACATGCATAAATATACATGTATACATATATATATATACATATATATTCCCTTCAACTATCCTCATACTGAGAAAAGTCTCATGAGTTAACAGTTACCATTTTTCCAAGTAGGAATATAAATAGTTCAACTTTAATAAAGTTCCTTATGATTTCTTTTCCCTGTTTACCTTCTCATGCTTCTCTTGCTTCTTGTATTTGAAAGACAAATTTTCTGTTCAGTTCTGATTTTTTCATAAAGAATACTTGAAAGTTCTCTATTTCAATGAATGACTATATTTTCCCCTGAAGCATTATACACAGTTTTGCTGGGTAGGTGATTCTTGGTTTTAATCCAACTCCTTTGACCTCCAGAATATCATATTCCAAGCCCTTTCATCCCTTAATATAGAAGCTGCTAGATCTTGTGTTGTCCTGGTTGTGTTTCCACAATACCCAAATTATTTCTTCCTGATAGCTTGTAGTATTTTCTATTTGACCTGTGAACTCTGGAATTTGGCTATGATATTTCTAGGGGTTTTCTTTTAGGGATCTTTTTCAAGAAGTTATTGGTGAATTCTTTCCATTTCTATTTTGCCCTCTGGTTCTAGAATGTCAGGGCAATTTTCCTTGAGTATTTCTTGAAGGATGATTTCTAGGCTCCTTTTTTGATCATGGCTATCAGGTACTCCAATAATTTTTGAATTATCTCTCCTGGATCTATTTTCCAGGTCAGTGGTTTTTCCAATGGATATTTCACATTGCCTTCTATTTTTTTCATTTGTTTGGATCTGTTTAATTGTATCTAGATTTCTCTTAAAGTCATTCACTTCCATTTGTTCCAATCTAATTTTGAGGGAATTATTCTCTTCAGTGAGTTTTTGAAATTCCTTTTCCATCTGGGCGACTCAGCTTTTTAAGGCATTCTTCTCCTGACTGGCTTTTTGGGCCTCCTTTGCCATTTGAGTTAGTCTTTTTTTTAAGGTGTTATTTTCTTCAGCATTTTTAGGGGGGTTTCCTTTAGCAGGCTGTTGACTGGCTTTTTATGATTTTCTTGCATCATTCTCATTTTTCTTCCCAATTTTTCCTCCACTCCTCTTACTTGATTTTCAAAATCCTTCTTGAGCTCCTCCATAGCCTGTAAGCAGTTCATATTTTTCTTGGAAACTTTTGATGCAGGAGTTTTGACTTTATTATCTTCTTCTGGTTCCATGTTTTGATCCTTTTTGTCCCCAGAAAAGGATTCTATGGTCTGATTGTGCTTCCTCTGCTTGCTCATCTTGCCAATAAGTTACTTGACTTTTGAGCTCTTTGCCATGGTAGAACTCTGCTTCCAGAGTGGAGAGAGCTGTATCCCAAATTGCTGGGGTTTTCTCAAATGTCAGAGCTATGAGGAGGGTGCCCTCTCTACAGCCACCACAAGTTCTGGCCACTGGCATTCCTTACCTCAGGACCCCTACCCAAGACTGATACCAAGATCTAGGTAGGTCAAAGCAAGAGCGATTACCTTCTGAAGGGTTGCTTGATCCTCCTAGTATCTGCAGACCAGGAGCTCTAGAGGCAACCACATGGCAGCAGCCTCTCACCCTGGGGACAGGGGCTAGACCACACTCTTTAGTCACCAGTTCCAACAGAGTTCCCTTCTGACCTTTTACTTTCTCTTTGGAGGTTATGTGTTGAGAAATCTGGAAACTACTGCAGCTGCCTGAGGTCTGCCCTGGCCAGTTTGTGCTGCTGGTGGGGGCCACCCTGGGGCTGGAACCATGCAGCTCACCCAGGACTGCACTTAACTCCCAGCCCCGTGCCATAGACCCTTCCTGTGGGCCTTCCAGGTTGCCTTCAGTGGGAAATTTGTTTCTTTCTGTCACTTTGTGGGTTCTGTAGCTCTAAAATTTGTTTAGAGTCATATTTTACAGGTATCGGAGGTGGTTCATGTGGGAGCTTAAGCAAGTTCCTTCTTTTACTCTGCCATCTTGGCTCCTCCCCTCCCAAATAGCCTCTCTTACCCTTAGTTACCTTACCTATAAAGCTGGGATTGAGGGGTGAGAGAGGCTGAAGTAGGAATTCACTAAGGTACCTTCCAATTCTAAATCACTAGTCCTGTAAACTGATGGAGAGCTAGGCAACCAGAATCAAGAAAATAAAACACAAAATGACCATAATAATACAAAGGAAAACGGCACTAGAGACATCACAACTTAGGTGGATGCAATCACCAATCTTGATTCCAGAGGACTGATTATCAAATATACCTCCCTCTTTTTTGGTGGAGAATTGATAGACTACAGATTGGAATGAAGCATACACTGTGAGGCATGGTCAGTGTGTCTGTTTCGCTTACCTGTACTTTGTCACAAAAGTGCTGTCTTGCTATGGATTTAGTACAGGTTCAGGATGCCAATGTCCAATACAGGGAAATATGTAGCATTCAAGATGGTACAGGAAGTAAGCTTTATTGGGGAAGTATACCTATGATAAAGAAAGGCAGTCAGGGAGGATGGGAACAGGTAAGGTGCTGGAGACCTGGGTGTAATTGGGCACCCCAAATCAGCAAAATCTGGTGGGGTTTTATAGGGTTCTTAGTAGGTTTGTGTAGGGCCAGTCATTGGGGGTAGGGAGTGAGGACCCTGGATTTGGGGACTGGTTCTTATTCATGCTGGGGAGGTAAGACTCCTGGGGAATTGGTGGTAGGTTGATATTCAGACTCTCCACCTGAGAATTCAACTATTACTGCTGGTCTGACTGTGTGATTCAGGGGATTTGAGCTTCCCCAGGGCTTCTTCATTGAAAAGGCCAGAGAAGTTACTGAGGTCCTTATAAGGATTTGCTTGGGATTTGGGAGAAGGGGGGAGGGAATAGATATTGGGAAATGACAGCAATGCAAAGAAAGCATCAATAAAACATTTGTAATATACTGTAGAAAATGAAATTGAATAACTTCTACTCTCATGCATAGATCCTCACTCAAATATTTCAGTAAAAGCTTTGTTTTTTACTTGCAATATCACCATTAAATGGCCCATTACTATTAACTTAATCTAAAATTACTAACATAATCCTAGCTAAGTGGAGAACAGGATGATGGGGGCTGCCTGAGTCCACAGTTTGAATTGGCTTTCCAGGAATGTTCCCTTTAAATAAGGCCGACACTCCTCACATAGTTGCCATAGGATTTTCCGTTTCTCGGTCTGCCTGTGCCTTCAGTGATTTCTCAGGTCCTCCTGGGTAGAGCAGCTCCATATACAGTACATTTAAAATATCAATCTCATCTGCCCATAGAGCCATTGATTTATCAGCTCCATCTCTGTGTCAGTCTATTGAACGACTTCAGAAATCTGCCGAATATGTCTCTCCTCCCCAGTACTTCTATCAGCCTTCTAGTCTGAGTGTCAGCTCAGCTATTGATCTGAGTGAAGTGCTGGTCTTCAAGTCTGCTAGCTTCCCTCCTCACTTCATATTAGAGACTTATTCATAATTGGCAATGTGATGTTAATGTCAACCTGAGAGTCTTTGCGTCCTGCATTCTTCTTAACAGCCCTACTGAAGCTGAAATCTATGGGGCGGAAAGAAGAGAGCCAAGGAATGGGAAATGAGTTCCCCACAAGTTTATACATTGTTGTTCTTTGGGAGCTCTCTATTGTTTGGCACCCAGAGCCAAGCCTTCTCCCTTCAACCTTCCTTGAAATGGCTTCTCTCCCTTTGAAGTCCCAGACTCCTATTGATGGGGACGATTTTGTAAAGGATTTGCCTGCCCGGGCCAGAGTGGACTCCTTATTGATCCCTCTTTTTCCCCCAGGCTACTATGCAACGAGTTTGGTGATCTGAGCACCCTCAATCCAGCTCTGTGTGTTCCCCAGTATTCTACAATAGCTAGTCATGGCCAGCATCCAAACAGTTACATAGGTGAGGCTGAAAGAAATGATATCACTGCCTGCCTGGCAACAATCTGTAGTGGAGAGACTACGAATTTGGAGTCAGGAAGACCTGCTCCATTCAGATCCTAACCTGAAAGCGACTTGCTGGGTAAGTCACTGAAGCTTTCTGAGCCTCGGTATCCTCATCTATAAAACAGGATTGCAATACCCGCAATCCCAATTTCATAGAGGCTTTTTTTTAAGCGGGGGCGGGGGGGGAAGGGCTTAAGTTAAATAATACACATCAAGCACTTTGTGACTTGTAAGCAATACATAAATGTTAGTTTTTATTAACAATGTGACCATAGGTAAGTCCTAAGCTCTGTGAATTCAGGCAGCTCTCTGAGGCTGAGTCTTATATGGGCTAAGATCTGCATCAGTGGAGGGACTTCCCTTACAGGGAGGAGTCCAGTCCCGATAAGATTTTGAAGAATTTACTGTTCAGAGGTTCCTAAATTCTGCATATCACCCACCCTGGGGTGCTCTGGAACGATCCATTCCACAGTAGTACCCTCTGGTGCAACTGGGGGACCTGAATAAAAATGAGGGAGTGGTAGAAGCATAAGGAGAGAAGAAAAATTTGAAAAACCATTTATACGTATTTCATCTGTTGTGTAACAGTTAAAGTTGTAGTGATTACATTATTTTTCAAATAAACACAAAATGAAAGTTATAACTGATCAGTGGTCAAGTCCACAACAGGTCTTAACAAGCAAGTGTTGGCAGGCAACCATTTTTGCCCATTGTCAGGAAGTCCAGCATGTATCAGCAGGAATATGAGTATGTAATGACTTGCTTACAATATGATACTATATTTACATGATGCAATATTGCATCATTAGAATTTCAATGCAGAAAAAAACCCACAAATTTGTAATACATTATTAAATTTAAGATGCATAATTTTCAAAAAATATTTTATATTCTTTTAAATGATGCAGATTTCAAAAAGAAAAAAAACACCAAAAGGTTAAAGAAAGTAGATTTCCAGGATGGGCACTGAATATTTTTTTTAAAGGGGGCAGTAGGTCAAATAAGTTTGGGAACCTCTGATCTGTCACCAAGGTATTTACAACCAAGAAAGTCAGATGCATAACATACTATCCACTCTCTCTTTGTCTCTTTTTCTCTGTCTCCCCTTCTTTCTCTATAGATGCACACAAATATATGCATGTGTTTACATGTATGTATGCATGTGCCGTTACATGTATATATGGATAGGTGTGTATGTACACATGTGTGTATGCATGCACTATGTATATGGGGTTATGTACAAATGTCTGATTCTTTGACAAATTAGAGAACAAAAGTGACTGTCATGGAAGGGGCCACAAAGATTACCTAGTCCAACATCCTCTCTTTACATTATCTGTAAGGAAACTGCAACACTGAGAATTTAATTGAACTTACCCAAGTTTATACATCTCCTAAATGATGGGGCCAGGATTCAAATCCAAACCTTCTGAATCTAAATTCAATGCTCTTCTCTTAATCATATTTTCAGAAATTCATTTAACATGTATACCTTTTTGATTCATGTTCATCCATCTTACTATTCCCTAATTTCAGTGAGAAACAATAAAAACACCTAAGGACTGGGATTTTTCTACAAAGATTCCATTTGAGAGTAGTTTCTGCCACCTTTTATCAAATCTATAAATATGAACCTGAGTTATGTATGAAAGTATGAGAACTGAAAGAGTATGAAAGATTTTTCTAAGAGATACAAATAGTTTAATGTTCACTAGGTTCTTTTTATGGTACAAATTGTCAGTTCATACTTTTAACATGGTATCTTTTATTTTAAAAAGTAAAGGCTTATCTAAATTGGATTTTCTCAGGCTCATATTTTATATTTTCATTCACTGGAGAAAAAAGTTCAGGTGTATAATCTGTTGTATACTTATTCCATGAGTATGTATCAGGACAATTCAGTGTATATTTCAAGGGTATCATTTTTTCATTCATTCATTCACATATATCCTGGTGTCACTTAAGGAAAGCAGAAATTGATGAAATCCAGAATCACAGAATTGAAAGGGACCCCAGATAAAATCAATACTAACCCATACCTGACCCCTCTATAACATCCCAACAAGAAGTCTTGGGTCTGTAGACTGCCAATAAGGGGGCACCTGCTTTCTCCTGAGGCAGTTCATTCCCCTTTTGGATGACTCTAATGGTTAAGAAACCATTTCCTTTGGCCAAACTGAGTTCTTCCTCCGGAGCTTCTACCCATCATACCTAGGCTTGCCCTCTAGAGACAAGCAGAGCAATAATCAATTGAATCTCTTCCCCATGATAGCTATTCAAATATCTGAAAACAGGTAGCCTATTCTCACTAAGTCTTCTCCAAATTAAAAGTTCCTACCACCTTCAAATGCCCTCCTATGACATAATTTGAAGACCCTTCACTATCTTGGTCACCCTTCTATGGATACTCTCCAGGTTGTTAATGCCCTCCCTCAAATGAGATGCCCAGAATTAAATATAATACTTTAAATATGAGAGCAGAGAACAGTAGCAATATGGTAGAAGCTGCCCCATTCTGAACACTAGTCCTCTCTTAAAGAAGCCTGTGCTCACATTCACCTTTGTGACCACTTCACTCATTCTACTATTTTTCAGTCTGAGGTATGGTAGCAAATGTCTATCAACCAGCTTTGGGGGCAGGGTAGGAGTGAAGAAGGATGAAATTTTGTTATACAACACATTTTTAGGTTTAATATGCATTATTAACAGTTTCTCCCATCATTTTCTGAAGTCTAGAGTAGGCGTGGGGAACCTGCGACCTGAAGGTCACATGTGGCTCTCTAGATCCTCAAGGACAGCCCTTTTCTATTTATATTCAAAAGGCTGCACTTGAGGACCTAAAGAGCCACATGTGGTCTCCAGGCTGGGTTCCCTGCCCATGGTCTAGACAATCAACAAAACAGTAATTCAAGCCCTGATTTGTAGCAGTTGCTAATTCTCACGGTATAAAATGGTCATAGTGAAAATGTGACAGTCAGCTTTCTCTGCCAGTTCAAGCTGGTTACGACATGGCTCTGCTTTCAGTCCACTGAAATCCTCAGATGTTTTTTTTTTTCAGATGAACTGATATCTAACCATGCCTTCCCTACCCTCCCTCTGTGAAGCTGATTTATTTAACCCAAGAATAAATCTATGCATTTGCATTATAATGCCAGGAACTCACTGTTCTCGTCTCTGTCAAAATAATTGTTCAGATTGAAGTACAGATTAGCCTCTTCTATCTATCCAATAATTATTAAGCATTTATTGTGTAGGGCCCTGTGGTGGCAACAAAGATTCTGAAGAAACATTTATCCAGAAAATATTTATTAAACACCAACTGTATGCAGAACCTTTCCCTAGTACTTAGCGGAGATACAAAGTTAATATGCAGATCTCTGCCCTCATGGAACTCTTAATCAAGGACAGGGCAGGGAGGGAATGAAAGCAAAAACACGAATAATTATAGGATAAAGAGATATATGGCAGATGTCATAAGAGATGTACGGGCAAACTGCTATGAGAATTAAGAGGAAGAATTTATCCCTAATAATAGGGTTGAGAGAAAGCTTCATGGAGGAGCTGATACCTGATTTGACAGGAGCTGGAGGTCATTTATTTCAGGTAGATAAAACAGCAAAGACAAAAAGGTCAGAAATTTCAGGTCCTATTTCCAGAAATGGCAAGTATTGGGCCTATGCAAGAGGGTTGTAGGAGAACAAGCTGAAATCTAGGGAAGTGCCAGACTGTGGCACCCCTTGCCTGTTAGGCTGAGTTGTCTAGCTTTCATCCTAAAGGCAATAGGGAGCCACTGAACATTTTCATCAGGTAATGTTATCTTAACTGCCATGTTGGATCCTGAAGAAAGTAAGAGGACTTTGAAGTCAGTCCCTCACCTGTGAGTTTGGGGAAGGGGGCAGGGGCTGTGATTATATTAATTGGGATTAGAGTGAAATCCTGCCCTTATATGCTCCCTGGAATTAAACATTATCTCCAATAAACTGACTTCCAGAGAGCTTCTGGAAAAATCCAAACCCCAGATTCTGAATAGCTCTTTAGTGAGTCAGGGAGGTTCATTATTGTCCACAGCAGGCTTTTACATGGTGAGAAGGGACTGGAAAGGAGACCAATTAGAAGGCCAGTTGAAATTGTGGGGCCAATCATCCCCATCAAATGCCTATACACAGGCATACAGAGAGAAAGAGAGAGAGACAGAGACAGAGGGACAAAGACAGAGAGAGACAGAGACAGAGAGAGAGAGAGAGAACCCTAAGGGCCATGACACCTTCTGATTTGACTTGCAGCTGAAACCTTCTTCTATGTGTGTTATCTCCCCAGTTAGAACATGAGCTCCTTGAAAGCAGTGACTGTCTTATTTTTCTACTTGTATCCCCAGTTCTTAGCACATGGTAAGGCCTTAATAAATGCTTTATCATTCATTCATTTATTCATTTATCAAAGAACTGAGAGATGAACTTTATTGCTGATTGTTTAAGTGAAGAGGGCAGATGGGAGTGATGTTCTGGAAGTAGAATCAACGAGGCTTGGTAACTCATTGAATATAGGGAAGTAAAAGACAGAGAAGAGTCAAGAGTGACTGAGAAGTTACAAACCAGAATGACTGGGAGGCCTCAACATAAATAAACAGGATTAGAGGAAGGGAAGGTTTAAGGGGAAGCTCATAAGCTCCACAGTGGACATTGAGCTTGAGATGCTGAGTGGAGATAATCAGCAGGTAATTGGGGTAGAAGATCGGATTTCAGAAGAGAAGTGAGTGTTAGATACAGAGGTATGGAAATAATCTACAGAGAGATTAAAACTGAATGCATAGGAAGATAAGAAATCACCAAAAATGTAAAAAGAGAGAAAAAGAGAAGCCAGGACCATGCTGTAGAGGGTGAGAGATCAGTGATGATCCAGCCAAGGCAATAGAAAAGGAAGTCTGACAGGTAGGAGAAAAAAAGAAAAGAGGAGAGAGCGGTGTCATGGAGGCCAGTAAAAGTGGCATCCTCCAGGAATAAGGAGCAGTTAACAACATCAAAAGCTTCAGAGACACAAAGGCGAACGAAGGCTGAAGAAACAGCCATTTGACTTAGCAGTGCCGAGATCATCTGTAAACAGGGGGAGAGCAGTGGGATCTGAATCAAGGTTGTGACAGACAGAGAAGTGAGGGAACCAGAGTGGAGGAGCCTTTCAGAGAAAGTAAGTTTTGATATTGACACGAGATGGAAAGTGAGTGAGAGGAATTCATTGTCCATCAAACACAGCTAAAAAACAAAACAAACAAACAAAAAAAACATAGATTGTAAATTCTGAGCTAGACAGTACTATAGAGGTCATCTAGCCTAAACCACTTCATTTTATAGATGAGGAAACTGAGGAACAGAGATAGTAAGTGACTTACCAAGGCCACATGGAGCAATTAGTAGACAAATTAGGATTTGTCTGTCTAACTATGTCTACCACTCATTTTATAAATCATCAAGACTCAGCTTTAAATTTTTTCTTAACTTTGCATTTCACCAAGAAAGGAAGCAGGAAGTGGTTAAATAAGGTATGAAATTAAAATCAAAGGGGAAAAAAATCTCCAAAGCAGCTGTGTTTTAGAAAGCATAACCTAGGAAACCCACCCCAAAAGAGGGGAGGAGACAGCAAAAGAGGGAGAGGGGAGAAAGGACATGGATTTAGGGTTTTTTTTAAGTATTCCACTAGGAAGGAGTATTATAACTTTACTGATCAAAAAATTACCTAGAATTTTTCCTTTTGGTCTGTTTCTTCTTTCACAATATGACTAATATGGAAATGTTTTATGTGATTACATGTATATAACCTGTATCAAATTGCTTACTATTTTAGGAAGAGGGGAGGGGAAGGAGAGAGGGAGGAAAAGTTGAAACTCAAAATCTTTTTAATGAATGTTAAAAATTGTCTTTACATGTAATTGGAAAAAATAAAACTTTAAAAAAAAACAGGACAAATAACAACAACAAAAATTATTTAGAAGCCTTAAATTCTGATTTTCAGTTCTGCTATTAATTTGTTCTGTATGACTTAGAAAAACGTAAGAAGCTATTAATTTGTTCTGTATGACTTAGAAAAACGTAAGAAAGGTCAAACTAGGTAAACCCTTGCTTAATTCAGCTCAGAAGTTTGTTTCTAACTAGGGCACAAGGACTTAGTTGTACTCAACAGACTCAGTTTCCCAGATGAGGCATATGTTCCAGAATAACTGTCATAACCCCTTGGGTATTAGCACTTCAGAACACAAGAAATATGGAATGTAGGAGCTAATAGGGACTTTAGAATAGAGAAGACTAGAACAAAGCCTAAACTAGATCATTCTTTTATTAGAACATAAAAAGTCAGAGCTAGGAAGGACTTTAGAACTGGAAGACAGATTAGAACCAAAGGGAACCATAGAGACTCTCTAGTCTACGTCCTCATATTACAAAGGAAAAAAAGTGAGCCAGCATAGTTTGGAGGGGAAAAAATGCCAGTCAAGAGCCTTGGGTCCGAGTCCCAACTTTGTCAGTGACCAGCCGTGTGTCTTCAGACAAGACATTCTCCTTCCCTGGGCTCTGTTTCTTCACTTTGAAAATGAGAGAACAATTGGTTCTATATTATCCTATTCCACCAAATCTGGTCTCTGTCTCTATACCCGTGACAACATAACAACTTTGTACAAATTGCCAGCACATTTATTTTTCCCTTCATTCACTCATTTATTCATTCAACAACTATTTATTGATTCAAGGCCAGGGCCTCTCTATGATTCTGCAGAAATGTCCACTATGCCAAAAATAGCTTCAAACTTTCAATGAGCCTCAAATACAGCTGGTTTGGCCCAGCCCAAATAACTTAGTTCATTTGATCAGCAAAGGTGGGTACACCCAGTGGTTTAAAAAAAAGAAAAGCCAAAATGTAGTGTGTAGTGTGTGTGTGTGTGTGTGTGTGTGTGTGTGTGTGTGTGTGCGCATGTGTGTGGCACACACACATCTTTAGGAAATTGCTTAAACATAATTCTATGCAGTAGAGAAAGGAAGGAAAACAGTTTGGAAATCTTTTTTTGAAAACCACAAGTCCTTCAAGATAAAATAATGACCCTGTGCTTCTGTAATGTATAGGAAAGCACTTTGTGAAGTTTACACTCTTCATATTTTCCTTGTGTCACATATAGATATCTTCCTTTAGCAAATATACCAAGACTTACAATAATCAACCCTCACATGGGTAGCCAATTGAATCTGCTGACTATGGGCCATCTTAAACTGGCCAATGGATGTCAGCTTCTTATCCAACCAATGCCCAAAATTAGAATTAATGAACTTTGTCACCTCATACCTGGTGAATTTTATCCAAGATGAGAGAAAGCCTTTTACAAAACAGGTTGAGCAGTTCCCTGGACCAGAGCCTGAAGTAGTAGAAGAGTTGAGAGATTCAGGAGATTGGTAAGTCTGGTGAAGGCATGGGGAAGGCCAGGAACCCCACTCCGCCCCAAGAAGGATAGCAGCACTGACACTGGAAAGTCTCCATTCGTGTATAGCAAGGTTTCCTTGTAACTTTTGATGTTTTCTTTCAGACCAGAAAGGCATCAAAAGCGTTTTACCATCTCTAACCCACTCCTTGAGAAGGAGCTGGAACAGGGAGGAGGCCAGACACATTTCTGCTTTACACACACAACCTACCACCCACTCAGCACTGGTTCCCCACCCTTCCTGTACTCAGCTACCCCTTAATGTGGGTCTGGCATTAGAGTTAAGTGGGAATCAACATTTGGGTGCCAAGGTGAACTCTCCATTTGGAAAAATAAAGGTATTGCACTCAAGAAGATTTTGGGTTTTTTCCGTTTTCACCTTTAGTAAATGTGTTTCATGAAGCATTTCTAGAGAAAGAAAATAAATTCTTTCTACTGGTTTCTTGACCTTGCTTTTGTAAGAGAGATGAAGTCAATCTGTCACTTTGTTCTCTCTTCTTATGGTGGTACCTCCATGAGACAAATTGAAGAGTAAGCCCGAAGGAGGGGCCACAAGCCATTGGTTAGCCAGTTAAAAAGCATTTATTAAGTGCCTGTCATGTTCCAGACGCTGGGCTAAGCACCATCTGGTCCTCATTGTAGTTACCCAAGGGACAAGGTTGGTCTTGGCTCTTGAATTTATCCCTCATAGGTCCCAGTCCCTTTGCAAATTTTCCCACAAGTCTACTTAATGGCTAATAATAGCTTACATAGAAAGTACTATGTGCCAGGGAGGCACTGTGCTAATCCCCTTCCAAGTATTATCTCATTTAATCCGCACAACACCCTGGGAGGTAGGTACTATTATTATCCCCACTTTACAAATTATGGACCTGAGATAAATGGAGACAAAGATAGAACTGAGGTTATTTTAAGAGAATTAAGTGTCCAAGGTAACATAGCTAATAAGTGTCTGATGCCAGATTTGAACTCCCTGACTTTTGGATCAGCACTCTGTCTACTGTGACAACTTATTTCTCAACCATTCTTTAAAACCCAACTCAAATGTGATATCTCCATTAAGTTTTCCTCATTGGTAACAAACTTCCTCCTTGAATTTCCTACAATACTTTACACCTCTTTAATCAACTGACCAAATTGTACTGTTATATTTCCATTTTCTGCATTGGTCTTATCTCCTTACCAGACTGCTCAATGAGGGAAGGGACCAAATTTTATCTAAACTTTGTATCTCACCACCCCTCCACCACCCACATATAGTGATTTGTACATAGAAGATGATTAATAAGTGTTTATGTGGCAGGTAAGTGGCTAAGTAGAAAGAGGCCCAGGTCATTAAGTTCATCTTGCTGAGTTCAAATCTGACGTCAGACACTTATTAGCTGGATGAAGCTAGGCAAGTCACTTAACCCTATTTGCCTCAGTTTCTTCATCTATAAAATCAGCTGGGAAAGGAAATGGCAAACCACTCCAGTATCTCTGCCAAGAAAACCCCAAGTAGAGTCATGAAGAGTGGGATATAACTGCAAAAAACTGAACAATAGATGTTACATTTAAATCAATTACTATTCCAAATGGTCGTCTCTTCCTGTCTATAAACTCTTCATCCTCAAATGTGTAGTTCAGATGGATCTCCCATCTGCAAATGCACCCTCTTAACTGACCCTCCAGAAAGTGTGTCCTCAATCCTCAACTTCCGAACTCCCACACTGAGGCTGAGCTGCCTCTTTAGGTGAGAGCAAACTTGGCTAGCCCGCCCTCTCTTGCCAGCCCCTGATCAGAACATGTTTCATATCTCATCTGGCCATCCTCCAGAAGCATCTGCCACCATTCATGTATCTCCCTGCCCCCTTCCGCAGCTTACTCTGTGCACGATCATCTTAACACTAACTAACACTGCTTCTGGCAAAGCCCATGTCAATCAGCTGCCCCATAAATAAATTCACCATTCCTGAGACTCCCTAAACCAAAATTCCCTTCCCTGCTACCACTTCACTCTTTATTGTCTCCCCCATAAAAATGTAAGCTCATTGAAGGAAGACACTATCCTGCTTTTGTATCTGTATCCCCAACTCTCAGCACAGTCCCTGGCATGTAGTAAATGTAAATGCTAAATCAATTCTCCTTTCATTCAATCATTCATTCATGATTCACATTTACATAGTGCTTTAAGACCTGCAAAACATTTTATATACATTAGCTTGTGTGATCCTCACAATGGCCCAGGGAGGTAAGTGCTACCGATATTATTATTTCCATTTTACAGATAAGGACTCCAAGGTTCAAAGAAGTTAAGTGACTTGCTTGTGATCACATAGCTAGTAAATGCCAGTGAAAAACTTGTTGTAGGGGGCTCCATTTAGTCCCAAATTCTTTTCATTGATGTTTTCTTAAGCATGAAGTTAAACATATAACACCAATACCATTGCTAAATCTCTAGGGACTTACAAAGGGACTCAAGAGACTGATGAGTTCCTGGCCAGTTCCATAAGACCCGGCCAGAACTGTTTCTACCTCTATCCCCACCCCAAACCCCATCAGATGAGCATCTAATGCTGCCCCTATACTCTTCAGTTAAGGATCTCCATTCCACAGAAAGCTGATCAAGGATTAAGAGGTTAAAGGCAAACATTTCCACATCCTTACCCAACTCAAATCCCTGCATTGATGAAGTTTCCCTATAATTAGTCATCTGTATTATTAATCTTTTACCAATACTATAAAACAACAGAGCTGAATGGCAATGATGTGCCAGCATTCCTGCTAAGCCCTCACAGCCCTCATTAATAAATTTAATAGAGGCACTGGGATATCTCAGGAGTGTAGTAGGTTATAGGCTAAGACTTTCCTTGGGGTATAATTTTATGTCCTTGCTTCACACAGAAGTAATGTATTTATTCCAGGGTAATTTTTTCTGAAGTCAGTTAGTTGCGCTCTTTTGGTGATATCGCAAATTGACAAATTCCAGGCTGCTGGGGCTTGTCATTTGAAAGAAGAAAAATTAAAGCTGTAAGTAATCAATCTGTATTGTGTGAAGATTAACATGCCTGCCCCTCAGGTTAACCAGGCTTAAATGCAAATTGAATTGAAATGTTTGGAGGGAGCTCCTAATCATGCATGCTGGGATTATGAATACGGTGTTTATTTATCACTCTTGGAATTGCCAAACAAAATGCAATCAGATGAGACAGAGGTCACAAAACCTAAAAGGAACCATTATCCTGCTAAAAGACAAGTTGTCCATTGGTAAAATCAGGACTGAATGACCAAGAAACCTGAAAACAAAAGAAGACTCTCCCTCATAGCATTCTTCTGCAAATTCCAATATTAGCTCCATAAAACAATTGGAAGACAAAGTTTAACCAGAGCTTATTTTAGACTAGTTAAATATTTTTTTACCTTTAGTGTAGAGTATATGACGCATTTCCCAATTTTCTACTTTTGGCTTTTTTTTTTCCAAACAGAGACCTACAGATTATTTTTAATGTCTCTAGGATATGGAATTTAAGAAAGCAGCACTGTATGTCAAAAAGATAAATACCTGTAAGAAAAAAATATGTACCTAAAGGGAGACATAAAATAGAGCACCTAAGGGAGGGTGAAACTTAGGAGAAACCAAAGCAATATTATTGTTGGAGTACACTACAGACCACCCAGACAAACAGAAATTGTGGATAATGAGTCCCTCCTACTGATCATAAAAACCAAACAGAAACAAGATATTAGTGATGGGGGACTTAGAGTTCATGAAGTTCATAGATCATTTGAGCTAGAAAGGACCTTAAAATTATAGAGCATAATGGCTTCAACACACACAAACACTGAGATCCAGGGAAGTCAAAGTAATTTGTACGAATTTACATAGCAAGTCAGTTTCAGAGCTGGCACTCCCAGTCCAACAAAGCCTGAGATAGATAAGGTAATAGTCAAGTCAATTCAAACAGCATGTTGTTTACTCTGAGCAATCCAAGACTCTAGGTAGTAGAGATATAAAGCTGAAAAACCTCCCAGCCCTTTTGCTGAATAAGTTTATCATCCATGGTGATCTTGATGGTTTGCTGTCTTCTCTATAAACAGTCATCTTCAAACAAAGCTGTCGAGAGGGAAATTTAAATCAAAGATGAGTGAGTATAAAGCACAGTGGTACAATAAAAAGAGAGCTAATGTTGAAGTTATGGGAACTGAATTCAAATCCTGTATCTATTATTTGCTGTCTGAGTGACTTTGGACAGGTCACTTCATTTCTCCAAAGAGTATTATTTTCCTCCTCTTGAAAAAGAGGATGTCAGAGTTGAGAAGTGAAAACAAAGTAGTTGCCCATAAATTGAGAATGGCTAAATAAATAGTAGCATATGGACATGATGCAATGACTTCCCCATAGGAAATGATGAATAGGAAGAATACAGAAAATCATGGGAAGACAGAGGTCAATATAACATAACTACAGCAATATAAATGAAAAGAATAAATTAAAAGGAAACTGATCATTGTATAATTATAATTTTAAGCCTGGCCATAGAGAAGGGGGTAGAAAATTTTCTTCTCTCCCTTCTTTGTAGAGGTAGGGAATTACGCGTATGGAACATTGTATACATTGCAATTATTAGACATGTTGATTAGTTTTGCTAAACATTTCTTTTTCCTCTTTCTTTTTTTTTTAATATGAGATTCTTTATTAAATTTTTTTGAGTTACATCTTTTCTCCCCGTATTTCCCCCGCCCACCACCCCAAAACAGCCATCCCAGTATTTCCCCCCTCCCCCAGTCTATTCTCTCCTATGTCACTTTTTAGTAGGGCAGGATGGATCTCCCAACTGCAGTGCCTGTGTATCTCAAGTTCCAGTTGGATGTAGTCAATAATAATAATAATAATAATTGCATATATATATATACACACATACATGCACACACA
>CM053581.1:272228666-272325937 GCA_028627135.1 Pseudochirops cupreus | reverse complement strand
GCCGCCATCTTGGCTCCGCCCCCTCTTTTTCCTCTTTCTCTTTTTTTTTGTTCTTTGTCACAAAGGATGGAACTTTGGGGAAAGGGGGAAGTAGGAGCTTATTTGGAAATGAAGGTGATATAAAAACAATGGATATTAAATTAAAATATTTAGAAGGAAGGAGGGAGGGAGGAAGGGAGGAAGGAAGGAAGGCAGGCAAGAAGGGAGAGAGGGAGAGAAGGAGGGAGGAAGGAAGATAAAAGCCAATTCAATTAGATAATCTCTAAAAATTTTTTCCAGCCCTAAATTTGATGGTACAAGGAAATAGTAAGAGAAAGCAGAGATGCTCTAAATCAATGGTGTCATTCTCAAATAGAAACAGGGCCACTAATCTATACATAAAGATCCTTGCAGGCCATATATTGACTTGTTTTTTAAAATGTAGTATTATCTATGTTTTATTGTACTTTTATTTATTTTGTTAAATATCTTCCAATTACATTTTAATCTGCTTTAGAAATGTTATGGGCCACATGAAGCCCTTGGGCTGAATGTTTGACACCTCTGCTTTAAATAATTTTACTTCCTTCTACTTAGAGGCTCTCCTCTTATCTAGATGACATTCCTCCATGGTAATGAAAGAAATTACAGATATAAACGCTAAACTACTGTCAGTTATCTCTGAGAAATTGAGGAAAACAGAAAGGTTCTACAGTCCTAGAGTCTGGGAAAATATCTTCATTTTACAAAAGAGGAAGAAGGCAAATCCTATATACTGTGGGTCAATAAGTTCAATATTCATCCAAAATTCTTAGCGAATTATTTAGTGGAGAGCTTGTAAAGCCTTAAAAGGGCCAGGTATGGTGGTTCATGCCTATAATCTTTGCAACTGAGAAGGCTGAAGGTGGTGACTCTCTTGAACTTCAGTAGGGCTAAGGTAATTGGGTGTCCATACTAACTGTCACTAATAGAGGAAACCCCAAGGATTAGGGAGGCCATCAAGCTGTCTATGCAGAGGTCAAAGTGACCCAGATAAGAACCAGAGCAGGCCAAAATCTCTTGCTGACTGGTGTTGGCATCATCTAAGAGGTCACTACATTTCCAGCCTGGGGCAAGGTAGAAAAACCCAGTCTGAAAAAGAAAAAAAAAATAAGGCTAACAATAATCACCAAAAGCCAGGCTGGGGTCACTAAGGATACATCATGTTAGACTATTCTTACTTCTTTCTTTGACAAGATGGAACAGAGAAATGTAGACACGATATTTCAGCAAAGAATTTGACAAAGTCTTTAAATAGGATAGATTGGAATGGGTTGGATGCTGGTAAAAAGGGATGAATTCAAAAGTGGTTGTAAAATTGGACTCAGAGCATTTATTTGATGGTTATATTGAAATGACACCTCTCCCAATGGGTCTTATGACTCTGTCCTCAACCTTGTTCCTTTCAACATTTTTCTCAATGACTTAAAGACATGAATGACGTGGTTATTAAACCCATGAATGATGCAAAGCTAGAAGGGCTAATTAATATGCTTAGTAACAAAATCAAGATCCAGAAAGATCTCAATATGTTGAATCTAATGAGATGAAATTTAATAGAGTAAAGATAAAGTCCTTCACTTGGATTTTAAAAAGAAAATTATACACTCTGGACAAATGAGAAAGACCTAATTTGACTGTAGATTGTATAAAAAGGATTTTAGGATTTCAGTTCAATCAGACAATAAATCAATAAGCATTATTAAATGCTTACTCTGAGCCAGTCAGTCAATAAACATTTATTAAGTGCCTACTATGTGCTGGTCACTGGGAATAAATATATATCTATATATATAAAGAATCCTTATTCTCCTGAAATTTCAGTTGACAGTATAAGCTAAAGTGGATGCTGACTTATGTTGCTTTAATAAAATCATAGCGTCCAGAACAAGGGTGATGAGAGTCCTATTGTACAGATCCGTTTTAAGAGGGACAGGACAAAAAGGAGGGTAGCAGTCATGATGGTAAAGGGTCCTGAAACCATGTTATATCAGGATTGGCTGAAATGATTGGAACTGTTTAGTCTACTAGAGAAGATAAGATTTAGTGGGTCCATGATGGCTGTTCTGTGTGACTCTGGAGGACATGAATAAGAATGATGAATGGGACACATAAGGAGGTAGATTTCTACTCACTTTAGAAGGGAGAATTTTCTAACAATTACAATTAATTTAACAATAGAATAGGCTACCTTGTGAGTCTGTGAACTCTTTCACTGGAGGTGTTCAAGCAAAGGTTAGACCTGACCAGGGATGCTGAATGGGGGATTCCTGCATTGGGAGGACTAGGTTAACATTCATATGTCATAGGACAAAGTTAAGACTGGACTAGGTTATCATGCACGTGCTTTCCAAACAGGGATGTGCTAGATCCAGTTCAAACCTACACTAGAGAGCCAGTGGTGAAATTTTCAACGTGAGCATTTTGTTTTTCAGTCGTGTTAGTTTGTCTGACTCTTCACAACCCTGTTTGGGGGTTCTCTTGGCAAAGATACCAGAGTGATTTGCCATTTCCTTCTTCAGATCATTTTATAGAAAGGGAAACTGAGGAAATCAGTGATGAGTGACTTGCCCGGGGTCACACAGCTAGTAAGTGTCTGAGATCAGATTTGAACTCAAGATGAGTCTTCTTGACTTCAGGCGCAGCACTCTATCTCCCTGCCTACGTTGGAAACTGGTAATCACTACAAAACAAGGCTTGATTTATTGTTTTGTTGATTGTAGAGACTTAAGAAAGTGACAGAGAAAATGTTAGTAATGCAGAATAAATTTTAAAATGTGTCATGCGTGCAAAAAAATTGTGTGTGTGTGTGTGTGTGTGTGTGTGTGTGTGTGTAGCTGGAACCAGTTGTTAAACATTTACCATCACACTCCTGCTTCTAACTCTTAGATTCCAGGATTCTGTGGTTTTAGAATGCTCCTCTATATTAACAGTAACAGAATTCAATCATTGCATCATGTATCTCCACAAATGCAATGCAAACGCGACACTGCAATATTACTATGTATTTTTAAGGGTTCGTTGTGTATACTTCTCCCCTTCTATCTTATAACCTGCAAAGTCTATTATTAAATAAGCCACTGAAATTCCAATTCCTGCCTTGCCCCTGATGATCATGGCAAATCTATTTAATGCCAGGATGGACTCTGGGCAAATGAAATAGTTCTTGCCTAAAGGTTGACACAACCAAAAAGACAAAATGAATGGGAATGCTGTTGGTCAGATGGGTTTAGAATCTCTGTCCTACCAAGGTGGAGAATCCTGGCAATTGTCATTGAACTCTCTGGATTAATTGTATGAATAAACTTGACCATTTCTGCAAATTGTAATCAAATTAAGTTGTTTCTGTAGTGATCACCCTGAGTTATTCTGTATGGAGAAGAATATATAATAGGGATTAACAATTGCCTTTTTTGAGCTAAGAGATTATACACCAAGCAAAGTATGATTGAGATGAAATTGGAGGGGAAAAAAACTTGAATATATTTAAGTTTAAATTAGAGTTCAGCTGAATGGTGCCTACAACAATGTATCATGGAGTTTACATTTCAGTAATAGAGTGTCCACTTCAAGATTTCATTTCCCTTCTCCCTTCAACTCACTCACTTTCCTCCCCCCACACAGTCAGACTCACTCAACCACACACACACACACACACACACACACACATTGTCTTTGCCCTTTGAACTGAAGCAGTGATCCGTTCCCTGTGATTAAATTAGCGTAAGTAATAAGATATCATAGAACTGATTGATTTCCTCAGCAATAGTTATTAACCAGCTCAATTCAGAGCCAAGCATGACCATTATTCTAAACATCGATTCCTGAACAGAACTGTAGGAGAGAAGGACACTCAGATATCAGGTATTCCAGTAGATTTCTCAAATATGGTGAAATATTCCCTGAGGGATTCTATATTCTCAGATACAGTGATTCTGGGATACTGTGATGTCCCAGAGGGAATTCTCAGATATGGTGATATTCCCCATGGAATTCTCAGATACAGTGATGTCCCAGATGGAATTCTTAGATACACTGATATCTATCACCCACAGAATTTAGGAAAACTGTGATGTCCCAAATATAATTCTGAGATGCAGTAATGTCCCATATGTAATTCTCAGATATGTGAGATCACCTATAGAATTATTAGGAAAGGTGATGCTCCAAAATGTATTTTCGATTCTTGTGATAAAGCTTATGGAAGTCTGTTCTGTTGTTAAAGAACTATCAAAGATAGTGAAATACAGATGCTGGAACTGATGTAGAAACTCTGAGCTCTGCCAAAAATAGACTTGTACCCATTTTCTCTGGGGATACTTCCTGCTTAGGAAAATCACAAAATGCAAGAAATGAGAACCATGCCTTATTCTAGGTTTTGCATTTCAAAACAAAACAATACAGAATGTATATTGTGCCACTTGAATAGGAATGGAAATATCTCTACACCAAGGGTAGGCAACAGGGTACACCAAGTGTAGAGAAAGAAATGTCATGCCCAGTGCTCCTCTTTAGAAATAGGCTAACTCTATTATACTGTCCAAGGAATTGAGGGACTATGCATAATTGATGAGAGAACTGCATAACCCGGGCACCCGCTTGAGCATTAGGCAATCGGGTGCATACCCAAGGGTCTGGTGTCAGGAAGAGGCCCACTTGGGATTCAAGAGCTAAGGACTAAAGGAGCTTCACGTTACAGAGGGATTTCCCTTTTTTTAACCCCAGGTCATCTGGAGTCTGTATATCAACTGAGAGGCTTTTCAGATGAATATAGAAGGAATTTGTTGGGCAAGATACAAACAAATTTCCCTACATTACAACCTGAATTCCTTCAAGCCCCAGAGAGACATAAATCTGAGGGGAAAAGCCTTCCTTAATATCCTTTCCCTGTGCCCCAAATACATATACCAAAGTCACTAGGGAGTAGCACCACTGTTTAAGGCTAGAAAGTGACTGGGAGTCTATATTCTCCTTCAATTCCAGGAAATTAGCTTCAGCTAATAGGTTGTGTCTATGAAACCCTAAGTAACCCAAAATACAGATGTTGACATATATCTAGTTATTTAGTACTGTGTAAATATGGCCTTAAAATTTTGAGTTGCATGTTTAATGTCAATACTTCAGATACTGATCCCAAAATAATGTCAAGTCATGTCAATTTAGCCTTAGAGAAAAAAAGATTTGTGGGGGTGGGGGGAGGTTGGGAGAATTATATCTGTTCTCAAATATATAAGTAAGCTATTTTCAGTGAAAGAAGAGGCAGTCTTCTTCTTGATTCAAGTGAACAGAATTAGGACCAATATATGAAAGTTACAAGGAGATAGATTTCAGTCCAATAGAAGAAAAAAAAATTCCTTACGCGATATAGTAATAGAACAAGCATATATTAAGCAAATACAATTCTAATTTTCTGATATTGGAATGGACTGTCTAGTGAAGTAGTGAGCTCCCTATCTCAGGAGGTATCCAGGTAGAAGTAATGTGATCCCTTGCCAAGGATTCCATAGAAAGGATTCCTACACTGGATATGAGGTTACAATAGATGACCTCAAAGGTTGCTTTCAGCTGTGAGATTTTATGATGTTATGAACCACTATGTTACATTGGGAAGATTTAGAACAGTGGTTCTCAACCTGTGGGTTATGTTCAGTTTGTAACAATGAAAATATATCCTGCGTATCAGATAGATTCATAACAGTAGCAAAATTACAGTTATGAAGTAGAAACGAAAATAATTTTATGGTTGGGGGTCACCACAACATGAGGAACCGTATTAAAGGGTCGTGGCATTAGGAAGGTTAAGAACCACTGATTTAGAGCCTGAGTTCAAATCCCATTTGTTTTTGTTGCTGTTGTTCAGCTGTTTCAGTCTTGTCCTACTCTCTGTGACCCCACTTGGGATTTTCTTGGCAAAGATACTGGAGTAGATTGCCATTTCCTTCTCCAGCTCATTTTACACATGAGGAAACTGAGGCAAACAGGATTGTGTCACTTGCCCAGGAGTCACACAGCTAGTGAGATAGAACCACTTTCCTTGTCTACGCCTCCTTTTCCACATCTGTAAGATGATGAGATTTGGCTAGACTGCCTCCAGGATCCCATCCAGATATACCTTCTTCCTTTCTCCTCTGTAATGATCCTATTACATACCAATATGTAGATACATTCAGTAATGAAGAACACAGAAAACAAGGAAAATCATGAAGGGAAAGTGGAAAGGGAATCCATGGAAACCGAGGTCCCACACGCACATGCTCCTACGCATTGGGAGTCTTACTTCTTGCACATACAATTTTCAGACAGTTACTGTTTAGTTAGCCCCAAATGCCCCTCCCCCACTTTGGAATTCTGAATGAGATGCATTACAGTCTAAAGAACGTGCGTGTATGTGTGCTACTGTGAGTGTGTGTGTGTGTCCGTGTGTGCCTGTGGGACTTTTCAAGTCACTTATTTCTCTGAATGCCATTGATTTTTTGCCTAATTGTTATTCACTATGCTAATTTCTCCCACAAATCTCACATACTATTGATCAAAAAGTAATAAACTCTCCAACAAACAAAACAAGCATTATTGCAATGTTGGGAAAACATCAGTTAATATCAATACCGTCTTTACAATTCTCTTTAACCCAAATTTCACCCATGATGCAATGCATGATCAGAGGCAGGGGGTTACAGGCTGAAGGTTGATATGGTGGGGGGAGGGGGGAGAAGTCCCATTAGCCTCTTTTCTGACAGAGTAGGAGGAGGGTGTCAAACCTGAAAACACCTGAAGACATACTGTATAGAGGAAGAGTTGTTGCCAAGGATAAATGTCACTGTGCTAAGGGAGAAATCCATCTTTCCTTTCTAGACTTTCCATATCCCAAAATTACCTATTTTAAATATTCTTATTTGGGGAAAAAGAGAGCTATAAACTTTGTGCCAAATTGTCAGGGTCCCATTTAACTACTGACTTGAAAGCAAGGACTTTTGATATGAGTAAGCCTGAAATAAAAAAGAAATGACCAGAACATGGTGAAAATGGTATAGAAATGGTTATCATTGAACTGGTGACAGAGTCATCACCGCCCAACTCTTTCTGGCACCTTATTCCTAAAAGCTCACATAGTTGCATCATAGTCTAATGAATAACATTTCACAGGGACACCCAAAACACAGGGGAGCACAAGTGAAAGACTCGGGAAAAGCTATCCAGAGAACCAGATCTCCCCAAAGCACATTGTTCTGTCACGAAGAAATTTCCCCCAGCTCTCTTGCCTTCTTCCTTATCAACACGTTCAACTCTACAGTCAGAGTCATGAGAACCAGTTAACAGAATGCCAACCAAGTCCTGGCATCTCTTGCTTTTACAAGTTGCCTTTAAAATCTTCCCTAGGATGGGAGAGAGGCTGGTGCCCTCAGGTTCTTGGTAGCAGTTGCTGTCTTCCTGCTTTCACAGCTCAACAACCCTGCCTTCTATTTTGTGCTAACATGGATGTGGGTGCCATCTCCAGTGGTCATGATCCATATCTTATTACTGGACCCAGATGGCTCTGGAGGAAAGAGTGAGGCTGGTGACTTTGCACAGCCCTCCCTCACTTAAATCCGGTTCACTTGCTAGTCATGGCATCACCTTCCTGATGTCATGGTCCTTTTTGGTAATGAAGGAGAAACAACAATATAGATGTCTATTTGGGGGGAGAAAGGAAGAAGGGAAAGGGTTCACACTTTTATTTGCTCAGTTTTCCCAATTGAGATTTTATTCAATCTGAGAAATCTCTCCAGGAGATAAGCCCAAAAGATAGACACTACCAACACCACACACACACACACACACACACACACACACACACACACACACCCCTTATAATTGGGCAATCATAGCATAATAGAAACCAGTGATAACCAGCATAACAAAGCCAGTGATGAGGTCCTATAGGACACCTATGCAATCATAGATTACAAGCTAGAAGAAGATTTTAGAGGTCACATAAACTAGCCTCTTCATTTTATAGATAAGGAAACTGAGGACCAGAATGGCTAAAAGTTGGGGTTTTTTTATTTTTTTTTCCCAAAGATACACAATAGTTTATTAAGTGACAGAGCTGGAATTTAAAATCAAATCTTAGGATAGAATCTAATCCTATCATAAGATTGTCAGAGCAGGAAAGGTCTTTCCTTAACCCAGTCTCCTTACTTTATACATGAAGAAATGGAGATCCCTAAAGGTTAAATAGTTGGTCCAAGGTTACAGAGATAACAAGTAGCAGAGCCAAGATTCAAACCTAGTTCTTCCACATCCCCCCAAAAAGCATCCCTTACCTCCCCTGGTTCAGGGTAATCCAATATGAGACTAAACTCTAGTTCTTGGTGAGTTATTTCAGGTGTATCTAGAGAAAATCACCTCCTAGAATCCAGGGTTCTGGTGCTGGGTTCAGACTTTCTCCCAGGAACACTGCTCACAATTGCACCCTTTAGTATTTACAGAAAGGTCAAGGAACACTATTGAAGTTCTAGGAAAGAGTTTTCCCATGATTTTCACTCAGCTAGAGACAAGGGTTCCTCTCCTTAGTCTGTCTAGGGCTATTGCATCTTCCCTGGGGGTTGATTGGCTACACCCAAGACAACCCGGGACAGAGGATCTTTACCTTTATTTATAGAGAACAAAGAAAAAAATAATGGTTTATATTTCTATTGATCTTTGAGGTTAATAGAATATAACATTCCTATGGATATGATGATTATGATCCTCATTTTACAGAGGAGGGAACTGAAGCTCAGAGAGCAACATGACTTGTTCATGATCACATAGCTGGTAAATATCAGAGGCAGGATTCAATATCCTTCCAGCATCCCTAGGAACAGATCCCATCTCTCTCTAGGGGCATAGAGATCACCAGTCCAATTCCACTCCCAACTCCTGCCCTCCCACCCACCCCTGTCACACACACACACACTATTCATTCATTTCACAGTTTACTCCTGTTTGGAATTGGAAGCATGTTGATAAATTGTTTGGTACTCTCAATTAGAGAAAACAAACTTCCCCCCTCATCTTTAGTAAGGTTTCAACCCCTAGGAATGCCTGACAGAGCCACTGTTCTTTCCCTCCCTTTCCTCTTCTTCCTTTTCTTTCTCTTCTCCTTTCTCCTCCTCTTCTTCTCTCTATGGTGATCATTTTTAATGAAAGGACGGCCAGTGGGAAGTGGTGGATTTGATGTGCCTCTGTGGAAGTGACTCTGAAGGAAGGCCCTGGATCCAGCTAGAAGAGGTGATTGACAAAAATGAATTTATAAAAAGGAGTTTGGATGGGCCCAGAGTGGAGAAGGATGGATGGGTGGAGAATGCAATTATCAGCAAGGGAAATGATCGTGACACTGACAAAGGCTTCGACTTCGAGATGGAGAAAAAAAAATGAAGAATTGATGGGATGAGACATTGACCTAACCATGTAAACATCAAGAAAGCATGCCTGAAGCAGAATAAGTTATATTCTAGGAACTATTTTGGAAGATCAGGATATGTTGGTGGGTGTGCGTATTTATGGGGGGCATGATATATGCTATAGGGGGCATGATATGATTACTTGGGGGTAAGAGGAATTATTGTGTATAATTTGTCCAAAAGATCACAAGACTTTGTGCTATAAGGAACAATAGAAAAAAATACTGGTTATGAAGTAGGGGATCTGTCACCTCTGACATTTGCTACCTATGTTAAGTCCTTTAACCAACATCAGTCTCAGTTTCCTCATCAGCAAAATGAGGGAGTTGGACTATATGGTCTCTGAGGTATCTTCCAGTTCAAAATGCATAATCCCATCATTTGACAGGTGAGGAAACTGAGACCCAGAAATGTTAAATGATTTCTCCAAGGTCATACCAGGAAGTATCAGAGCTGGAATTCAAACCTAGTTCCTCTGACTCCTAAACAGGTTTTTATTTTTTAATTGCACTTTTGTTGTTGTTGTTTTCAAAGACAACCAATGAAGTCTTGACTGACTTGTGAGTTAGATTAAGTCAGGCAGAGTTTCGAAAAGTCATCAACTGTACTCTCTTTTCCAGAAGCACTGAAGTCCAATGGCAAGACAAAATTCAAGACAACTGATGATGGCCCAGACTACAGCAGATGACCTTGGCATCTTCAATGTCTGACCAAGCTCTAAGCACTCCACAGTATCTGCTTCAGCTGCCTTCATGGCCACCGGAACAAATTGTTCTCAGATGCCCATTCCACCAGGGGAGCTTTCACGTGCTTAGGGTAGACACTTCCTCAACTCACCAACAGTTTTGAGGCTACCCCTCGTTGGTTCCCATCAACCTGGTTTAGCTCATGTGCTGAGATAGTCTTACTGATGTATGGCTGCAATGCATGCTACAGCCTCTTGAAGCCACAGGTGAGAGTTGGATGAAGAGTGGACATTTAAAGTGGATGAGCAACCCTAAAAAAGATCTCAGCAGCCCTCACACTAGAGGTGCTAGTCCTCCCTGAATACCCTATGTTGCACTATAGTTTACATAGACATATTTATCTTTATATGTATCCTTGGGGAATTCTTGTGGGAAGGTATGTTTGTGTGGGGGTGAGGTGTGGGGGTAGGGGTGGATATGGATATCTATGTGAATTTTCAATATTTTAATGGAGCTATTATAATACTGATGTGACTCCCTCGATAAGGGAATATCAGAACTCCTCCATGGGTCCACACTCTGTAATTCTCGTCCATGTCTCTCAATAAAGCCTCCCCAAAAGGATCAGTCCTTAAAACAGGAAGACTGTCTTCCTCTGGTTCTTTTCATATTCCTTTAGTGCCTGTGATATTTATGTATATGATATCCCTCACTCTAAATGCACAATGGGCCTACACTCTTTTCTAGTCATTTTTGTTCTCCATTGATGACCAGCCTGCTACTCCTGCTAGTCCTATCTTGGGGGACACTGCCAAGACCCAGACCAGATGGCCCACTATGGCAGGCATCAAGACCCAGAGACATTGAGGTGAGAATACAAGGGAAGACCAAATGGAGAATATTTCATTCACCTGCATTCATCAACAGAGCTCCTTTCATCTACCAATACTCAACCTGCCCTTCATTTTAGACCTCTATTTCTCATTCTGCTTTCATCTTCCAGATTTCATTGTGTTCTGGATCCTCTCAAATGACATTGAATCCCATGCTTTCCTTTCTGCTGATTTTTATAAGAGTCAGAATATTCCTTGCCACTAGTTGCTACTTCCACATTCTCTATGTCATCACTTAGCAACTTTTACTTCTTTGAGGTTCACTGTACCCAAATGTTTCACTCAGTCCTGACATCCCCAGGACATTCTCTTTGCCTTTTATGTGAGTTCAGTTACTGACGTACACTTTTCCAATCTATCCCAACTCTTATATTCGACATTCATGCTGATGTTCCTTCAAATACCTTAACCTCCTAGTTTCTTGTTCTGCTCAATCCCCATGATCTACAACTCTATTTCACCTCAACTACTCATAGGGATCATACCTTTCATTTTACCATCACTCACCAGTACGTTCTTATTTCCACGATCAAGAATTCTGAAACTTCTATATCTGATTACAATATCCTATTATTTCAGCTCTCTATAATGCCATTACCATAATTATCTCATTCTAAGTGAAGGAGAAATATAATGGTTCCTAAGGTCCATACAGTTCACTCCTCTGAAGCTTTAGGGAGCTTATTTTCAACCAAAAGAGTTATCAATTCAATTGCAATTGCTCTGAATCCCCATTAGGAAAATTTCTACCATTTAGGCAGAGGTTAGGTTCTCTGCCTTAATTTAAATTTAGACCCATCTACTTCCATATGCAAGACTCTTTGTGGTGAAGGCAAAATTCAGGTTACTGGAAATATTTTACTAATGAAATGACAGGTTATATTATAGTATCTATAATACATATGTGTGTGTGTGTGTGTGTGTGTGTGTCTATACTACAGTATAGACAGGCTCCAGCAGGGGAAACTGGGGAAAGACCATGCCTTCCCTCAGGATTTACCTCACTTCCTTCAGTAGGTGGGTACACTGGTGAAATATCAATGGAATATAAGATCTTCCCTGCCCATTAATAGGCCTCATGTGGAACCCAGTAAAGGAAGCTTGCTTAGGGGAGGCTTGCTTCCTTGTAGGAAGGCTTTCACACCTTTTAGGCACTGAGTCATGAGGGTTGTGATGCCTTCTGGTTCTGAGAAGGTTGAGATTCTGAGTGGGCATACGTTCAGAGCTCCCCAACTGCTCAGATATAAAGACTGCCTTGGTCCAGGAATGTATGTAAAGTATATAGTAATATTGCTTTGATTCAGGCAGTCAGAGCCCTATCTGTTGGTTTTTACTTCTCTGCTTGTATTTTCTCTGAAGTTCAGGGTCCTGACTTTTCCCTTGAACTAGCAAATGTAATTTAAAAAGATTGTTGCCCCCTTAAACAGCTGTCTTTCCTAGTCAAGCAGATCTAAGAACCTGTGCTAGCACCCATCCTGGGTATGCCAGTGTGGTTGGCACTACAACTGGTAACAATAGCCTTATTCAGCTGCACTTAAATTCCTAGAGAACCAACAACCCTTTTCAATGTCAACATTGAGATACCCATCCAAATAATATTCTCTCCCCCAGTTCAGACCTACCTTCTCTTCCTTCTTTTGCTGTTTGCCCCTGGCCTGCCAGTTCTTTCAGCTTAGCTCCGTATGACTTTGCCTCTTTCTCTCCAATTACAGAATCTCAGAATCTCTATCTGCATCTAAGATTGTTCCTCCATTTTATACAAGTATCAAGTGGCATAACCAAGTCCTTCAAGAAATGATTTTGATTGATACAAGGAAATATGTGACCCTGTTCACACTTGATCTTGATCTATCAATTCAATCGATCCACCACTCCTAATCAATAAACTTTAGTGGTTTCTTGTTACTTCTAGAATCAAATACAAGTTTCTCCACTTGGCAGTTAAAGTTACTGACCATGTGGACCCTTCCTAGTCTTCTTATACATTACTCCCCTCCATGCACTCTATTATCCAGCCATACTGCCCTGATTCCATCTCCCACTTCTTTGCCTTTGCAATGGCAGTCCCCCTTGCTTGAAATTTACTCTTTTTCTCACTTCTGCCTCTTAGAATCTCTGGTTTCCTTCCAGACTCAACTCAAGTGGTGCTTTATCTTCATGAAGGTTTTCCTGATCTCCCCCCCCCCCCAGTTATTAGTGCGCTCTTTTCCAAAACTACTCTGTGTTAATTTTTTTATATATTATGTACAATGTAGAGAGAGAATAAAATATGCCCCAAGGATAACAGGTGGACAGGCTGAGTCCTCCATTCATATTCTCTCCTCCTTCAGAAGAGATCTCTCCTCTCCCCCGTTCCTTATCTCACAGCATTCAAATGCCTTCTACTACTATCTTTCTTCACCAGCTTCATATGTACAGATGGCCCTCCTCCCTTGCCAAAGCAAATGCTTCCACATGCAGCAGTGATCCCATTTCATCCCCTCTTCTGTAGCAGACTACCTCCACTGCCACCCCTATCATCCCATATCTCTCTCTCTCTCTCTCTCTCTCTCTCTCTCTCTCTCTCTCTCTCTCTTTCTCTCTCTTTCTCTCTCTCTCTCTTCTTGTCTGTCTCTCTGTTTCTCTCTCTCTCTTTCTGTGTGTGTGTCTCTGTCTCTCTTCTGCCCCCCCCCACTGCTTCTCTACTATCTATAAACACCTCCATGTCTCCTCCAACCTCAAAAAACCCTCACTTGACCCATCTATCCAAACTAGTTATCATTCTGAATCTCCCCTCTCTTTTGTGACCAATTCCCTGAGAAAGCTATCATAATTGGCATCTCCATTTCCTTTTCTTCTCACTCTCTTCTTATATCTTTTCTTCTGACCTCATCATTCAACCTAAGTGGCTCTCTCCATAGTTACTAATGGCTTCTCTTTTTTAACGTTCTGATGCTTTAATAACATTAAAAAATAAATATTCCAAATTGAATCAGTGATAGGAATATGGAGAAGGAAGGGAATGCTGTGGGATAGAGGAGGAGACCTTTGGAATAAAGCAGAGACCATAGGCTTCTATCTGGTGTTGATGGGGAGCTCTCCCTCTCCTTTAAGATCTCTCAAAATGGAGAGTACCTCTTCTGATCTGAGTCTTTTAATCAGAGACCAGGAAGGGAAACAAAAATTCCTGGACAGGGAGGTCAAGGATTTAGGGTAGGTCAGATGAAATAGATAGGGGTAGAGAAAGCAGATGTTGGCTTTAGGAAGTGCCCAGGATATTGACTTTAAGACATAAGAAGGAGAGGAGCAGGGAAGCAGGTCAGAGAACTAAGTGGGTAGAGTTGGAAGTCACTATTTCCATAGTAACAAGGTAAACCAAAAACTTTCAAGTTGAATGGTTACTGGGAGGCAATGGAACAAGAAAGATAAATAAGATATAAGAGACTCTCTTAGGAGATCCCTTCAGTACCTTTAGCACCCATCCCCTTACATAAAACCTTGGTGCCAACCACATCATTTGCTGTTATGGTCAGGATCAATTCCCCATCATGTGTCAGCTCCTGGGACCCTCAGGTCTTAGGTCCCTCCCCTTTCAGGAGTCTATTCATAGACCATCTTGTCCTGACTTTTCCATTTCACCGAGTTCTTACAGGGCCTCCCATCCACTGCCAGCTCTGTCTGAGCAGTGGTCCTAACAGTGGTAGGAGTTTTGATATAAAAACTTTCTCCATCCTGGTTGATCTCCACTACTAGCTTTGAGACGGTTGCCACAACAATCTCCCTGCATATCACATTCACTCACAACAGCTTGAGAAGTCTCTGAAGTTTTCTAATGAGATGATCTTTCAGGTCCTGGAGAAGTTGAACATCTTGGCGGGAGCAGGGAACCTTTTCCCTGGAAATGGGGCTTGGAGGACCAGATGCTCCAAGAGCCACCTCCTCCTCCTTCCCACTGCAGGACCTCTAAGCATCACAGGCGAAGGACACAATCACATAGAAACTCCAGAGCTGGGCCAATAACTTCTTGATGATCAAATTTAATGATCTTTTCTAAATTTAATGGTCTTTCTAAAATGCAAGTCTTATCATATCAACCCTCCTTCCTCTCAGTCAATAAACTCTGACACTTCCCTTTTAGCTCAATAACTGTTAGACATAAAATCCTCGGTTTGGTTTTTAAAACTCTTGATAACCTGATCCTTTTCTACTTTCCCAGTCTTCTAAGAATGCTTTCCTTGACCTATTTTCAGCCTTAGCCATTCACAATTACACTCTTATCCTTGTTCTCTTCTCTCTAGGTTTCTGCGACACTTCTCTTTCCTGATTCTCCTCCTCCCTATCTGGACAATTTTTCCCTGTCTCCTTTACAGTATCTTTTTCCTGGTCATGCCCACTAAGCTTTATGGCTCCATATTAGGACCACTTGTCTCTCTATGCTATTTCACTTGGTAATCTCATCAGGTCCTATGGTTTCAATTACCATTTTTCATGCAGATGACTATCAGATCTGCTTGTCCAGTTCTAATGTCTCTGCTGAAATTGTCTTGCATCTTCAACTGACTGTTGTTATTATTGTTTAGTGGATTAGTTGTGTCTGACAGTGGGTTTTCCGGGCAAAGACACTGAAGTGGTTTGCCATTTCCTTCTCCAGCTCATTTTACAGACGATGAAACTGAAGCAGTGTTAAGTGACTTGCCCAGGATCATACAGCTAGTAAGTGTGTAAGGCCAGATTTGAACTTAGGTCCTTCTGACTCCAGGTCCAACATTCTGTCTATAATGTGCCACCTAGGTCCCCTATTAGAAATCTTGAATTGGATGTCCTATAGATATCTTAAATTCAACTTGAACAAAACTGAATTCTCCTCTTCCCAAACTCCCCTCTTCCTAACTTTTATATTATTATTAACTTTTTCTTTTTGCTTTCTTTTGGAGGAAGAAAGGCAGGACAATTGGGGTTAAGTGACTTGCCCAAGGTCACATGACTAGTAAGTGTTAAGTGTCTGAGGTCAGATTTGAACTCAGGTCCTCCTGACTCCAGGGCTGGTGCTCTATGCACTGCACCACCTAGCCACCCCCAACTTTTATATTATTGATGAGGGCACCACCAGCCTCCCAGTCACTCAGGCTCACAATCCAGATGTAATCCTCAACTCCTCCACTCTCATGCCCTACATCCAACCAGCTGTCACATTTGAATGTTTCTGCCTTCATAACACCTCTTCAAAATGCCCCATTCTCTCCTTTGACACTGGTTTAGTGTGAGATATAGGTATAGGCTTTTATCACCTCACACCCAGATAATTATAATAGCCTGATGATTGGTCTCCCTGCCTCAGGTCCCTCCCCTTTCCAATCTAACCCCAACTAAGTTGCCAAAGTGGTCTTTCTAAAATGCAGGTCTTATCATATCAACCCTCCTTCCTCTCAATCAATAAACTCTGACACTTCCCTTTTAGCTCAATAACTGTTAGACATAAAATCCTCGGTTTGGTTTTTAAAACCCTTGATAACCTGATCCCTCTCTACCTTCCCAGTCTTCTAAAACATTGTTCCCCTTCATGTATTCTGAGATCCAGGGACACTGGCCTCTTTTCTGTTCCTCAAACACAGCACTCTGTCTCCCAACTCCAAGTGTTTTCCCTGGCTGTCCTCTATGTCTGGAAGGCTTTCCTTTCTGCTCCTTCCCTCCTAGATTTCTTGGCTTCCCTTGAGTTTCATCTAAAGTCTCCCTTCCACAAGGAGTCTTTCCCAGCCCTCCATAATCTAAGTGTCTTCCCTCTTTTATCCTGTATGTATCTTATTTGTGCATAGTTTTGTACATTGTTTCCCTCATTAAACTATGAGCTCCTCGAGAGCAGGAATTATGGGGGTTTTTTGGCTTCTGGGATTTTTTTCTTTCTTTATATCCCCAGCTTTTTACACAATAATTGATACATAGTAGGCACTTAATAAATCCTAGTTGATTGACTGACTTGGGAAAGGAATTAATATGTTGGATGGATCCCCTTTGGCAAAATTAAGTGAAAAAATGGACAACAGTCTAACAAAATAGGCAGTCATGGATGGGTTGTCATCTGCATTATGGGAAGGAAACTAACGAGATCACAGACCCATTTGAGTACAAACAGATAATTTAGAAAATTAGGGACTTAATATTTTCTAAGGCAAGAGAGTCTTCTCTTCACTAAAAGATATGCTATTAGGTTTATCTGTCAAACTCCTTTAGTTGAATTCAATTTAGGGAAAACCAATTGAGGGGAAATTTTTCAGGAACACATCCCTTACGTGCCATGAGGTCACCAGACTTGCTCTTCAATAGCAGCCAAAGCCTGTCCTTTGCCCATACTTAGACCTATAGCTTCCATTAATACAAAGGAATCCCACACCAGGGGTTTGCCAAAGCATCCAAGAAACAGAAAAGAAAGCTTTTTTTAAAAAACTTCCTAAGCATTAAGCACAGTGAAAAATCTATTTAATGCAAGACTTTTGAATATACAGCTAGAGAAGGAGATAGAGGTAGATATAAACTCTTTAATCACATCTATTCCTTTACCTCTCTTCATATGAGGGTCTTTTGTGGCAGAGGCATTTTTCAAGAACATAGACCCTCTTTTGTTTAATTAATAATCCCCCTAGACATAAATCACCCTAACAGAAAACTCTCTAAGAAGCCCCGTGGTGATGACCTACTTTAAAAACCTTTTATGTTCATTTTTGGTTTACTATGTGTTTTGAAAATTATTGCTCAATAGATGTTTTGGGAAATCAGCATTTCTTTAGTGAGTTTCAGCAACAAGGCCCCATTTTTCCACCTGGGGAGGAAGAGGCATTGAGGGCCCTTCTCTGTATCTTATGACAGCCCTATAGGGATAAATCTTTGCTGCCAATCCAAGGAGCTGGGGCTGTACACTCCCCCCTCCCTCTGCTAATAATGTCTTCAATACCAGAGAATCAGAATTTCAAATCTTGAAGGGACCTGAAAAGATAGAACAGACAGAACTGTAGGAAGATCGAGGTATTCTAAGATCTCAAGGACCCCAAATTCCTCTTACAAACATCCTAGCAAAGCTCTAGAAATTCACCAAAAGGAACAACAATAGAGAAAACCAAAATAAAATAGAGACAAGTTCCTCCATCTAATATGGGACTGTACACACACACACACACACACACACACACACACACACACACACACAGCCAGAATCCTGCAGAAATTCTGAGAAACAAGCTACAGTGGGCAGAAGACAAATTACAGGAGGCATAACAGGATACAGAGTCAGACCCAAGCCCAGGCATAGTTGTATCCAAGCCCAGGCAAAGTAGCATCCAAGGAACACAGCACGCACACAGCATAGGGCCCAGCAAGCTGCCCTGTCTGAGGCAGTAGAAGACAGGGCCAGAGCAGTGCCAAGATATATAGTATCCAGGCCCAAGCAGGACAGATCCCAGCCCCAGGCAGTGCAATAACCAGAGTCCAGCACCTAGGTAACCCACTCCAAGCTGCAGCAAGAGAAAGGACCAGAACATCTCCTGAGGTCTTGCAGGAATCCTGATAATGGCACAATAAACAAAAGCTTGGTAAGGGCTACCTGACCCATAGCAAGGTACAGAGTCAAATCCAGGTTCATAATTGTATAAGAAGGTGACACAGAAGAAGCCAAGACCAAAGCATTAGTCTAGCTGCCAGGAGACAAAGCCCAAACCTAGGAATTCCTACAGAAGGCAGGGTCTAGTCTTAGCCATGAATCCAGTACCAAGGAGGGCCTGCTCAAACTATCCAAAAGTGTAGGATGGAACAGAGTCTGACCCAAGGACAAAGTCCCAAACCAGAAGCTGAGACTAAATATATGGGTAAACAAAAGAAAATGCTGAACACAATGAAGAAATACTTCAAACTGAGGGAAGTCCGAGAGGTGAGCCAGAAGAAAAAAAATAAAACTCTACAAAAACAAGTCAATCCTGAAGAAAAGGATGTCTTGGTCTCAGGGTCTATAAGTATGTATTTGAAAGAAATGCAATAATAGACATAAGAGGTAATGTTAAAGCAAACAATAGTTAGAGGAGAAAGAATAGCAAGAAAAGTCAATAGCTCGGAATAAGCAATAAAACTTACCCAAGAATTGAACCTGATAATTAGAATGGGACAAACTGGAAGCAATGACTCCATAGAGAAGAAATACTTTTTTAATGAAAAGGTTTTAAAACTATACAAAAAATATGAGGTAAATACTATCCAAAACAACTGCCTTGGGAAAGAGGACAAGATAATCTATGAGTCATCAGATGCCTGAAAACCAAGATTCCCTGAAGAGAAGCCTGGACACAGCATTGGGTTTAGTATTTTCTGCTCAAATGAATTAGCAACAAAAGGCAAAGTAAAAACAGAAAGAATCCATGTCACCTCCTGAAAAAAAAAGTTAAAGTGAAAACTCCCGGGAACAGCATAGACCAAAGTCAGAGCTTCTAGGTCAAAGAAAAAATACGTCAAGTAATAAAAAAAGAAAGAGTCGAAGTATCGAGGAACCGCAATTAAGATGAAGGAAGGAGATGAGATAAGAGAGCTTGGGATAGGATAATCAAAAAGGAAAAAGATTAAGGTCCAACGCCAAGAATAACCTCTTCAGAAAAACCGAACATTATCCTCCAGGGGGAAAAAATGAAACTTTAATGAACGACTTCCAAACATTCCTAACACAAAGTTCCGAAATGTGTAAAAACTTTGAAATGCAAACAAAGGGGTCAAGAGAAACATAGAAAGATAAATACATTTGATGACTATATGATGATCAATTACTTACATTCTAATGGAGAAGAAAGGTGTGTTCTCTCAGAACCCTAATGTCTTCCAAGGTCACAGGGAAAGTTAAATAAGCCAGTCAGAGGACCTGGGGGTGGTTTTGATTTGTTTTTATCACCATAAGAGGACAAGGAAACAGAAGAGAATGAGGACTACACTGTGAATGAAAAGAGGTGGTAGAGAGGAAGGATTTTACTATTTCATATAATAGGAGAATATGAGATGAAGAATCTACAAAATGGAAGAAGGGGTGGGAGAACAAGCATCTCATGACCTTTACTTTCATCTGAATCAACCGAAGGAAGGTTGAATATATGTACATCCACACAAAGAACATTGGACTCATATAGGAAAGTAGGTGGGGACAAAGAGAGGGGAGAAGGGGTTTAAAAGGACAGTAAAGTGAAGAAATAGTTCTAAGTAAAACCAACTCCTCTTCAGGAGATGGAATATTAAAGGGAGATTAAAAGAAAAGAAAGAATAACAAAATATGTGATCAGGGTTTTGAGAAGGCAAGAGAAGAGGGCCAAGAGAATAAAAAGAGATCATTTCAACTATAGATCACCAGTGTAAAGCAAATTCCTCACAAGCTTTTTTTTTTTAGAGTTGGGGAAGGAACCAAAGAAAGGACAGGATAGAAAGAAATACACAATTAGCAATAACTATGAAAATAAGTGGGATGGCCTCACTCATAAAACATAAAAGTAGACTGATTAAAAAGCAGAATAAACAATATGCTATTTAAAACAAAAACATTTTAAACAAAAGTTCAAAGAGTTAAAATGATGAGCTGGAATAAAATTTGCCATGCTTCAGAACTAAAAAACAGGAGAAACAATAATAATTTCATGCAAAGAAAAAGTAAGAGTAGACTTGACAAAAAGAAATGACCAAGATAATATATATATATTATATATAATATAAAGTGCACCCACACATACATACATACACACACACATACACACTCCTTAATTTCTCTTTTGTTTGCCAGTTTCTAAATAACTTAAAGGAAAATTTAATCAAATTTCAGAGACAGACAATAGAACCAAATAGTGGATAATCTCAATATAGCCCTTTCAGACCTAAACAAATCTAACACAACAACAACAACAAAGTAAGGTCCTAAATAGAACTTTATAAAAGTTAGAAATGACAAATTTCTGGCAATTACTAAATGGAAATACAAATCTATTTAGATTTTCCTCAGCCATACATAGCATTTTTATGAAAAAAAATCAAGAATAAATACTTCACAAATGCGCCAGTCCCTCAGACTCCTCTTTCCTCTGTTTGGAGGACTGGAGAAAAGTGAATCAAAATCTTCCCCATGCCTTCCTTTAGTGAGGGCAGAAACTCAAACTGTGAACTCATTCCACTTTGCATCTGTTGCTCTTCCTGGTTTCACCTCCATGGAACAATATGTCCCTGTACCAGGTACCTCTTGGTGTCTGGTTCTCTTCCCAACTCCCCACCTCCATAGTTTTACTGCTTTTTTATATGTGTTGTCTCCATCTTTAGATTGTAAGCTCCTTGAAGACAGAGATTGTCTTGCTTTTATTATTTGTCCACCCAAACACTTAATAAATGTTTTTTGGATTGGACTGTTCATATTTCAATAAAAGAATGTTCAATAAAAAGGTATTGAAATTATTAAAATTAGATACTAAATAATTTAATCCTAAACACCAAGGGATCAGAGAACAAATATAATTATATATTTTTTAAAAGTTTCTCTTGATTCTTGTGTTTTTATTTCAAAGTTCCTACTCATCTCTGATCTTCTTCTAATGGGAAATACCTGAAAGTCATCTCTTCAATAAAAAGTCCATTTTTGTCCCCATAGGTTTATATTCAGCTCTGCTGGTTAATATAACATTATTTTCCAAGATCTCCTTTTGTTTATAGTGGAAGTTTCCAAGTCTCACATAATCCTAACTGAAAATTAGTGCTCAAATTGCTTCTTTATAAATGCTTACGATATTTTTTTAACTTTATGTGGGAACTCTTCAATTTAGCTATGATATTTCTGAGACTTTTCTTTTTGTTCTTCTCACAAGGTGATTGATGTATTTTCTCTTTCTTTACCTTAGATTTTAAAAGATTTAGACAGGTTTCCTTTTTCATTTCTTGAAATACAGTGCTCATGCTTTTTTGTCATGATTTTCAGAAGTTTAGTGATTCTGAAATCATCTCCCCTTGACCTATTTTTTAGGTCAATTGAATTTGATATCAGATAACTTTCACTTTCTTCTATTTTTTCAATATTTTGATTTTTTTCAATATCTCTTACTATCTCATGGAGTCATTGATTTCTGTTTAGTCTATTCTAGTTTTCAAGGAGTCTGTGATTTGAGTTTAAGTTGTCTACTTTCTCATCTGAACTATTTATTTTTCCTCCAGAGATTTTATTTCATTTCTGGCTTCATGTTTTCTAGGCATTATTGTAATCTTTGCAGAAAAATCTGTTTCTTCTTTTGAATCTCTATTTGAAATATTATGGAATTATACTCTTTTGGGGGGGGACATCTCTAAATTTGTAATAATGCTTTATACTAGTTGGTATTTTCTTTTATTTATGTATATCTACAGCTTTAATTCCTGAATTGTGACTTTCTGCCAGGCTTGGCCCTGCCTTCTGTTGTGCTTTTGGGTGAGGTGATCTATCCTCTTTGGTCACACCGTGGGTTACCTGGGTTCCTGTTATGACCTCCATCTTTTGGGTTTAGGTCTCCATGGATCTTTGAGGTTCAAAATGCTAGATCTTCTGGGCCTCCTATGGTCTCTTATGGCAAAATGCTAAGGATCTCAGAAAGATGGGATGTGGGAAAAATAAGGCATTAATGAACTATTGGTGGAATGGTAAACTGATTCAACTATTCTTTAGAGCAATTTGGAACTATACCCAAAGGGCTATACAACTATGTATACCCTTTGTCCTAACACCATTACTAGGTCTGCATCAAAAAAGAGATTAAAAAAAGAAAAGGAAAGAGACCTAGACATACAAAAATATTTATAGCAGTCTTAACTGGTGGCAAAGAATTGGGATTACCCATCAGTTGGGAAATGGTTGAACCAATATGTGATTGTGATGGAATATGACTATGCTATAAGAAATGATGGTAAGATGCTCTCAGAAAAACCTGGACTTACATGACCTGATGCAAAGTGAAATGTACTGGGTACAAAGTAACAGCAATATAGTAAGGTGATCAGCTATGAATAACTTAGCTATTCTCAGCAATACAATTATCTAAGACAATGCTAAAGGACTTATGATGAAAAATGTTATCCATCCCCAGAGAAAAAAATGATGGTGTCTGAGTACAGGATGAAACATCCTTTTTTAACTTTCTTTATTTTTTTTCAATTTTTTTGGTCTATGTTTCCTTTCACAATGTGACTAATCAGGAATGACTACATGTATGTAGTCTACATGCATGACTACACATGTATAACCTACATTGAATTGCTTGTCTTCTCAATGAGAGAGGTGGGAAAGGAGGGAGAGAATTTGGAACTCAAAGTTCTTAATGAATGTTGAAAGTTGTTTTTGCATGCAATTGGGAAAAAATAAATTAGTAAATAATTTTTTAAAAAAGAAAAGTGATGTGATCAGAGTGATATGTTAGGAAGATCATATGGGTATTGATAGAAAAGATGTGATAGACTGGAGACAAGGAAACTGAATAGGAGGTTTGAACATAATAGATTCTAATTAATATTTGAAGTGAAGTGAGATAAAATGGGCAAAGTGAATTTTGTAGGTGAGAAGAGATGAGGTAACAAATTGGGATGCTTGAAACACAAATGAGGAGGCGCCTGTAAAATGAGGTGTCTCTTGGAAACTAGTGGGACATAAGAGGAAATGGAGCAAGAAGATTCAAAGATGACTCCCCGATGTTTCAGACCTACATGACTGGAAAGGATGGTCAAGATGACAAGAGGGAAGGACAGAAATAGAGAAGATTGGGGAAAGATATTGAGATCTGATTAGAATATAAATACATCCACATTGATTAATAATACTGGAAACTTGCATTTCTACAACGATTTAATGAAAAGCTAACATAATAATAGCTATCATTTATATTGAGCTTTAACTTTGCAAAGCTTTTTACATGTATTATCTCATTTGATACTTATAGCAAGCCTTTAAAGTAGGTGCTATCATTATCCCTATTTCATAGATAAGGAAACTGAGACTGAAAGGAATTCAGTGACTTGACTCTCATACAGTTAGTAAGTGTCTAAGCAGGATTTGAACTCAATCTCTTGATGACAAAAAAGTCCAGCATTGTAGCTCCTGTAATGTCTAGCTGGGATTTATGTAAATGATAGTTTCAATTCAAAAGAAACTTACATTCTAAAGGAGGAAGAACATATGTATATATACAAATACACATACATGTATATGAATATATGTGTTCATCGATATATAAGAATATATTATAATATTTAGATGATTACACATATTCATATGTATGCATACACATGATATCCCCAATTATAGCTAAATAATACCTTAACTACACACACATATATAACCTATATTCACATATATATATGTATATGTGTATATATGAGGAATATATATATGAGGAAGTAACAGAAATAGTGAGTAGGATCAGAGACAAGAGATTGACATGACCTTTCCACAAATGAAAGTGTTGATCTGAATGTTCCTAGAGCTAGAGGAATAGGAGGAGAAGTGATAAAGAAGTAGCATGTTCACCACTGACATAGCAGGGATGTACTGGGTCTGAATCAAGCTAGAAATAGTAAAGTTTCACTCATCAGAAGGCCAAAGCCCCAGGGTAGCAGCTGGATTAGAAATTTAGAGATGACTTCAACATCAGAGCATCCCGTGAAGATGGCTGGGAAACAACTCTAGGGTAAAATTCTTTCAAATTCATTGTAGCTAATATACTAATGAGTGTGTGTGTGTGTGTGTGTGTGTGTGTGTGTGTGTGTGTGACTTTAAAGTTTGCAAGGCACTTTACAAATATCTAATTTTATCCTACGACAAACCTGAGAAGTAGGTTTTGTTATTATCCCCATTTTACAGATAAGGGAACTGAGGTATATAATTTGCCCAGTGCTGTACAGGTAAGTGTGAGACCAAATTTGAACTCAAGACTTCCAGAAATCTTAATCTAACCATTGTGTCACTTGACTACTTTATTTGCTCATCAGATCAGAGAAGAGGTGATTTTGTGCCAGGTTTGTTTATAGATAAAAAAAATTTAACACTTGGAAAGATTAAGAACCTTGCACATGTCTAATAAGTAGCTAGTATTCTGACTCTGCTGCCCAATTCCTTTCTACTCAACTGTGGCACAGAAGCACAGAGCGACTGAGGCAGAGAATCAGCAGACCTTCCTTATACTTGGGAGGAAAAGACCAGAGAGACAGAGGATTTGCCTAGGGCTGATCCCATTCTTACTAACCAGTCTGGGATCAGAATGATTCTTTTCAATGTTATTCTAGGAAATGTGGTGCAGCAGAAAAAAAGCATTGCATCTCAAGTCAGAGGATTCAAGTACACATCCTGTCTGTTACTGCATGGGGGACCTCGTTGGGCAAGTCACAAAATTTCTCTGGGCTTCAGATTCCTCAACTCTAAAATCAAAGGTTGGATCAGATGGTCTAAGAAGTCCCTTCCAGCTCTAAGTCTGTGATACTATCAGTCAGGTACCTTAATGTCTTCAGATACTTCAGTATAGGAAGAAGAGGAAGGAGGAGGAGGAGGAGAGGAAGGAGCAGGAGGAGAAGGGAGAAAAGAAAGAGGAGGAGGAAAAGGATGAGGAGGGAAAGGGGGAGGAGGAAGAGAAGGAAGAGAGAGAAAAGGAGAAACATTTATATAAAGCTTTAATGTTTGCAAAACACTTTACAGATGTTATTTCATTTAATATTCACAGTAATCCTTGATGATAGGTTATATTATTGTCCCCATTTTATAACCAATGCATGTCAAGGTTAACTGACTTGACCAGGGTCATACAACCAGTGTCTGAGACTAGATTTTGAACTCAAGTCTTCCTAATTCCAGGTTCAGCACTCTATTTACTGTGCTACCTACTGCTTCAAAATTCAGGTGCCTCCTCCTCATCAGAAAATAATAACTGACATTTATATGGCCCTTTAAGATTTGCAAAGCACTGTATGTGTGTCACTATGTGATTCTCACAACAACCCTGTGAAACAGATGCTGCTACTACCACCATTTTACAAAGGAGGAAACTGAGGCTGAGAGAGGCTAGAGGGTCACACAGCTAATTAGTGTTTGAGATAGAATTAGAATCCAGGTCTTTTTTCCCTCCATGTCTATTGTGCTATCTACTATTGTGCTACTCTCCTTCTCCAGGATAGAGGGAAGTATGCCCATAGAAGAGAGCCATGTGGAGACATCACCACTCCAAACAGCATGCTCAGTTCCATATGACCTAAGGATTAAAGAGAACTAAGTTGAGCTGAACAATTTGGCCAAAACAGACCCAGCTCTAATTTCTTTTTGTCAATCCCCCCAATTCTCTGTAAAAGCAGAAATACTGGCTTGACTCAGAGATAGCTGCAGTAAATTTATGGGGTTATTTTTATGAGAGGAACCTCAAGTGTCATTAGGCATTGCATGTTTGTCCCAAATTCATTTTTCCATCACATTATTAATTAACATTTGTTTAGCATAACCCATGCAGCTAGAGCCAGACTAAATATGGAAGACAATTTCCCTTCCCAGTTGTAGGCAGCTTCACCACCCACACTCGTCCCCCCAGAGGAATTACACATACTATGAAGCAACTTTGTGACAATACATTTTCAGGGAAACAGCCCAAACGAAAGGAATCCCTTCCCACCCATGGGCCTTCTCACGTGCTCGCCATATGGGAGACAGAGCATCACACCAACTGGGAGAAACAATTGAGGGGGAGGACCTGAAAATGTGAGATTTCTTACAAAATGATGGCAATTTTACAGAAATGTGAATTCTTTGGAAAGTCATAAATAACTTGCACTAGAAAGATATCATAGGAAACGTTTGGCAATTCAACTATAGGGTGAGCACTTGACAGAGATGTACACATTCACACAATGTTTTTTTGTTTTTGTGGTGGTTGTTTTTTGTTATTTTTTCCTGCTCTTACGTGCTCCCCTTCATGATTTGTCAAGGGCAGGGGGAGGAGTTTGGCTTTCACTTTGACTTCTTGGATGAGTTTCCTGGCCTCTGAATTGAAGAAGTTCAGAGCCAAAGTTCTCTGTAGGACAAAAACCCCCTCCTTGTCAGCTTTCCCCCATTCACTGTTGGTTCTCTTTATGTTATACTTCCAGGATCCTGGATTTCATCTATAGAAGCATAGTCTTCAGGCTGAATGAGACTTCAGAGACCGTCATCTCCAACTCTCTCAGTTTTGTCATCTGTAAATGACAGAAAAATCAAGTGAGTTGGCCAGGATCACACAACCAGGAAATCTCTGAGAAAGAAGTTGAACCCAGAGTGTTTTCATCTCATACTGAGATATCATTCCCTCTATACCTTAGTTGATATTATCATCTCCTAAGGAATCGTGGAGGCACAGATGTTGAAAGGGACATTGAAGGATGTTTTCAAGTATTTAAAGGGCTGACATACAGAAGAGAGATTAAATTTGTTCTGCTTAGCCCTAGCAGGCAAAATTAGGTACTATGAGCAGAAGCAGAGAAAGGCACATTTAGGCTTGAAGTCAGGAAAATATTTGCTAACCTTTGGCAATAGAGGTTGGAATGGACTGCCTCAAGAAGCAGCAGGCACCTCCCTCACTAGAAATCTTGAAGCAAAGGCTGCATGGGCATTTAGTGGTGACACTTGGGGAGGTTCTAGATCAAGTATGATAATAAGAATAATTCATATTGATCTAGCACTTTGAGGTTTACAAATTGCTTTATGTGTATTTTCTCTGCATTAAACTAGATGGCCTCTGGGGTCACTGGAGTCTGTGACTCATGTATTGCTGCCATTGAAAAAAGAAAGAATCCCCCAGAAGGCCAGTGAGGCTGGGACTCAGCAGACAATAGCCATCACTGAGCTGTTACCAAAGCGTTCCTTCTGGTGGGGCCTTGCAGAGGCTGGATCCACTGACATGATCTTTGAGTACTCAGAATCATCCCCACACCTTGTGGAGAAGAACTTTAGTGTAAGTTGTTTTTATTAGGCAGACTGGCCCCCATTTGTCCAATGCACTACCCTAGAAAAGATGTTGCATATAAAAGTGGCACTGTGGAGAGAGGTCTGGGCCAGAAAGACCCGAGTTCAAACCCTGTCTCAGACACTTACTAGCTTTGTGACAATGGGCAGGTCATTTAATCTCTGTCTGCTTCAGTTTCCTCCCCGTATTTCCCAGGGTTGTTGTCAGGATAAGATGAAATAACATGTATAAAAACTAGCTATTATTATGTTTTGTATTGACTTACATAGGTACCTTTTGCTGTTCCCCATAGAGAAGAAGCTGCATAAGGGCAGGTGCTCTTTGCCATTTCAGTCTTTGTGTCCCCAGCACCTAGGACAGCACTGGGCACATTGTTGTCGTTCAGATGTTTCTGGCATGTCTAACTCTTCATGATCCCATCTGGGGATTTCTTGACAAAGATACTGGAGTGGTTTGCCATTTCCTTCTCCAGTTCATTTTATAGATAAGGAAACTGAGCAAACAACATTGTGACTTGCCCAGGGTCACTAACCTAGTAAGTGCCTCTTGCCAAATTTGAACTCAGGAATATGGGTCTTCCTGACTCCAAGCCCAGCAATCTATCCTCTGTACCTAGCTGCCCTTCAGGCACACAGTAGGTGCTTAATAAATGTTTGTTGAAATGGTAGCAGCAAGATTTGAACCTGAAACCAGGTTTTCTGACTCTAAGATCTCCAACTTCTAGTCTTAGAAAGTAGCTGGGGCACTAAGAGGTTTAAATGATTTGATAAGGCAATGTAAGAGATGGGATTTGAACTCAGGCCTTCCTGACTTGAAGGCCTGCTTTTTATCCACCATGCCAGGCTGCAGTGGCAGAGAGCATTTCTAAACCAATGAAATCACAGAGCCTATCCCTGTCTCTATTTCAGGTTTGTGCTTTACAAATTACCAGTGTAGAAATTCTATTCCATTAGGGAAATAAATGCTAAGTACTGTTATCTAAGACAAAGGACTAAGCTTGTTTATGCCAAAATCCCTTTGAATTCTAAGCCTGTGATTCTGGTTTCAGCTATACATCTGGGAGCAACCAAAATGAAGAGATTCTCTTAAAAATCCATCCCAGGTTTTAGGTGTAATCAGGTAGGTGTATGTGGGGAGAAGTGTCAGGGCTATTTGGGAAATGTTCTATCAGGATTCAGAGGCCTTTCACTTGAAAGGGATGAATCTAACCTAAACTGTCCTTCAAAAAAGGATCAGCATCTCTGGCACTTAATCAGGGGTCCTAGTGGGAGCCAAGGACTTCACACGACTTCACCAGACAAAACTACTCAGTCTCCAAGGTCAGGTTTTCACTGTTACTACTTGTCAACTTCCCTTCCAGAGGAGACAATAGGATCCCTCAGGAATGATATTATACAGGCTTAAGTTAGTCCAGAAACAGCTAAAAAAGATCTAGCTAATGTTTGCGTGGCAGCTAGTGATGCAGTCAATAGGGAATTGGGCCTGGAGTCAGAAAGACTCATCTTCCTGAGCTCAAAGCCAGCCTTAGACATAGCCTAGCTTATGAGACCCTGGGCAAGTCAGTTTCCTTATCTAAAAAATGAGCTAGAGAAGGAAATAGTAAACCACTCCAGCATCTTCAAGAAAACCCCAAATAGAGCCATGGAGAGTCAAACAGGACTGAAAAAACAGCTGAGCAACAATTTTGGGGTGGCTGTTGACATTCCTCCCACATCGCATTTTTCTTTCCTTTAAAGTCAGACATTACATCATCTGAGCTACTTTCACATGCAAACACACATTTCTTGTCTTTACACCTGCCTGGTGATCCCAGACAGTTTCTGTAGGTGTCTTCAAAGGTAAGATAGAGGAAACTGTTTCTGATTCAACCTGTGGGTCTAAGAAATAAGTAATAGTGATCTTGATTTGGAACCTGAGCAGTTTGGTTCAAGTTCTGACCCTAGCTCTGCTGTTTTTTTAATTACCTTGGATAAATCACCTCCTCTCCCAGGGTCTCATTTTTCTGATCTGGGAAAATGCTGAGGTTGGACTAGATGAACTCCAAGATTCATTTCTACCATCTATCTCACGATCCAGTGGTCTAAAGCCAGAGCTACATTCAAGGCTCTCCCAGGGTACCTAAGGAAGTCTGCGTTAGTGCAGTGAGGTAGTCAGGTCTCCTGGCAATGCTTGGATCTGTTGTCACAAAGGAACAAGGTGTGCAAAATAGAAAGGGAGAAGAACATGGAGGAAAAATTGGACCTAGATGAAGGAAGTTAGTTGAGATTAGGTGCCCCAAGTGTCTATCCCACCAACATGTATATACTAAAAAAACAAAAAGACAGACAAGAGATTAGGAGACTCCCTCAGGGTAACTGACTGTCTGGATTGTCCAGCAGGACCAGGGATGAACTATTGGCTCTTCCACCTCTCCCATTCTACCTTGGTCACTAGTCCAGGAACAAAGACATTCCGTAAACCTACCCTATTCACCAGGTGAGAAAATCTATTCAGTAGTGGAGTGAGTCTTGGACAGAGCTTAGGACTACATATAGAGATATAGATGATATAGATATAGATATATGTGTGTATACATATATATACATACACACTCACATATATATATACATACACACATTTATACACATACACACACACATATCTATCTATCTGTATATCTATCTATATATCTATTCACTATATGCCATATAACAATATAGGACTCACCAGCCAAGTGCATTAACCGCCAGACAAAGGGACTGGAAGTCTGCTCCGCTTCCATGCACATCCTTTCCTCTCCCATTTCCCATTTTCTGCCTTTTCCTCAGTTGACTATCTAATCAAAAATGTTTTGCTACAGGGAATAGCATGACAACCTACTGTCCTATGGCCCCACTCATAATTCCTATGATTTACAGTAGTAAATCTCTAAACAAAAGCTCCTTTCCCTGATCATCATTCTGTGCTCTCTCATACCCATCTACACTCGTTCCCTCCTGTGTTCCCATCCTCCTGTTCCCATAGCCTTCCACTGCAACCTCTGAAGTCTTTGTTCTATTGTTAACTAACTACCCTTTTCATTAGTCCTTTGGTTTGTATTGACATATTGTTGTACCCCAGTAGAATGTAAGTGTCCTGAAGGCAGGGACCCTTTGTCTTTGTATTCCTAGCACCTAGCATATTTTGTTGTTGTTCAGTTGGGTCCAAATCTTCATGACCCCTTTTGGGGTTTTCTTAGCAAAGATAAAGTAGTGGTTTACCATTTCCTTCTCCAGATCATGTTACAGACAAAGAAACTGAGGCAAACAGGATTGACGACTTGCCCAGGGTCTCACAGCTAGCAAGTGTCTGAGACTAAATTTGAATTCAAGAAGATGAGTCTTCTTGTACTTCCAGCACTCTATCCACTGAGCCACCTAGCTGCCCCTGTACCACCCAGCTACCTAGGTGTTAATAAATGCCCATTGATGTAGTAAAATCAGTACCTGAACCTAAAACCAGATCTTCTGACCTCAGATTGAATGCTATTCCCACTGTACCACAAGAGACATAGGGGAAGACCAGATTGTAGAGGACCTTGAATGCCAGCCAAAGGAGCTTGGACATGATCTGATAGACAGCGGGGAGCCATCACCACATTGTAAAAATGCTTTAGGAGGATACGTTCAACAACATCATGTGCCAGGACTTAGTGGGAGTTATAGTGTGCAGTCCCAAAATCACTACTGATGCTTTGCTTTATACTGTGAGGTCCATGATTGGATGGCTGCTGGTCTTCTTTGCTTGAGCCCAGGAGTTTGTGGTCTTGGGAATGATAGGAAACCAGTGTCTAAGCTCTGGATCAGAGTATCAGGCACAATAACCGCTACAGTTCCCCATTCGACAGGACTATTTGCCTTTATTTGTATCCCTTGTGCTTAGCATAATGCTTGGCTCATAGTAGGTGTTTGGGAAATACTGACTGATCGACATTTTCGCTGAAACATTTGCTTGCTGGCCAGATTCAACCACTACTCATTTTCATCACACAAACTCAACTCCTGGTCCCTCTTATACAGATGCTAATGTAGCTGCCCAAAAGGGCTGGGATGGGAGAAGTGAATAGTGTCACTACCCTGTGCTCCACGGGGATCAGGCAGCATCAGGAATATTCTAGTAAGTTTAGGGCAATACATTTTGGAAAGAGAACTGACAGATTGGAGACCAATCAGAGAAGACTGGTAAGATTCAGAGCCAGAAAACACCTTAGATAGAAGTTATCTTGTCCAACCCCTCCATTTTACCACAGAGAAATATGAGACCAAGAGAGGTTAAGTGACTTGCCCAAAGTAACACAGATGGCAAGTGATTAAGTTTGGATTTGAACCCAGATCCTCTAGTACTTTTTGCGCTGTGCCAGGCTGGAGATCTTACCATGCTAGGACGGCTGGAAAGAACCAGGAGTGTTCAATGTCTGTGGTTCCCCACATCACTTTCAAGTACTGAATGTTCTTTATATGATTCCAGCGAAATTATTACAATTATAGACAATATCTTTTACCATTGAATTGTCTTTTCCGAAGCAACTAGCAGCAAACCTGAACTGCCTCCCACAAGAAAAAATATACTTCTTGTCTATTTGTGTTGTGTTGTGTTGTATTGTGTTCTGTGCTCTTTTCAGAATGTGAGCCTGTATTATTGATCATATACAAGTTAATAAAGGCACTCGGATATTCACCCAAAAGGTTGCAAAAGAAAATTACAGAAACCTTAGGGGCCTCATAGGGGAAAGACATGCTGACTGTCTTCAAATATCTTCATGGGAAGAATTCTACTTGTTCTGCTTGACAGCGCCTGGCACATTTTCAAGTTAAGTTGTTTTTAGACATGTCTGACACTTCACAACCCACTTGGAAGTATCCTTGGCAAAGAAACCAGAGTGGTTTGCCGTTTCTTTCTCTAGCTCATTTTATGGACGAGGAAACTGAGGCAAACAGGGTTCAGTGACTTGCCGAGGTCAGCTAGTAAGTGTCTGAGGCCAGATTTGAACTCAGAAAAATGAGCCTTTTTGGTTCCAAGCCCAGTGCTCTAACCACTGTACTGCCTCAGCTATCCTGGCACATAGGAGATACTTAATAAATGTTTATTGTTTGGTTGAGAATGAGGGCTAATGGAAGGAAGCTGAGAACGGGAAGGCAGTTGGCAGCCTGACATCAAAAATGAACTTTCTAATAATGAAAACTGTCCAGAAATGGAATGGATTCTCTGGTGAGGGGTGATGGTGATTATTAATAATCTGATGCTGACTGCATGACACTGTACAAGTCCCCATCTCTCAGAACCTTAGTTTCTTCATTTGTGAAATGGGAATAAGAATGCCTGTAGTTCCTACTTGGTGAGGTTGTTGAAAGGGTGCAAAGAGCTGAGACTAGATAAAGTGCTAATAATAATGATGATTTTACATTAATTAAAAATTGTTACATTAATTATTAATATTTTAAACTATGACTTCTTTTTGTTAGGAGAGTTTGGTGAAGAGTGACGATTTCCCACCACCAAAGCAGATCTGCCACACATCTATGATTTTAGACTCTAGGTCATTCTGTGAAGTTTGGATTCAGTCAAAGGGCTACACTTGAGGACCTAGAGGGCCACAGGTCCCCATCCCTGCTCTAGATCATTTTTTAAAAAGCGCTTTATTTACTTTGATCTCTTTTGAGCCTCCCAACACCCACACAAGGAAAGAAGTAGGAATTATTATTCCCATTTCACAAATGAGAAAATTAAGGATCAGAGAGTTTCAATGACTTGCCCAGGGTTACACAACTGATCAATATTGGAGGCAGGCTCTAAAGCCAGAACTTCTGACTCCAAATCCAGAACAGAGATCTCTGGGCAGAGGCTGGGTGACTATGTGCAGGGTACCTTGTGGAATGGTACCCTGTTCAGGTACCAATTAGACTCAAACTTGATGAACTCTGAGGCTGCTTCTAACTCTTGAAGTTCTGGGATACTATGGTTACTTGAATTTGGCTTCAAAGGCCTGGCTTCAGCAGCGTCCATCCTTGTGAGCCAGCATTAGGCCTCTCTCATTGGCTCCAGCCTATGTCTCTGGCCTCATCTTCCACCACTCCTCTCCTCAAATTCTCTCCTCCAGTCAGAGAAAGAGGCAGAGAAACACAGATAGCAGCCCAGGCGGGGCCGTGCCAGGCTCTTCCAGCAGCCACCAAACCCCAGCAGGAACCCAATAAAGCCAGACTGACGTGCAACCCCTGCATAGAAAGTAAACAGTGGTTGGAATTATGTCCAAACAGTCAAATTTCTGACCAAGGGAGCAGCCTTTGGGTTGGGGTAAGGGAGCTAAGATTTCATCCCTGGAACACAATGGCTCTGCCCCCAGCCCCAAGCTTCCAAACCCTCCAACCAAAGGCTTCCCCACTCTCTGGTAACTGAAAGAAAGCATTCAAGGATAAGGCTTAAGACTGGAGGCAAAGCATACAATCCAAACCAGGATTCAGGCCCCTTCAAAGCAAAATGCATAGATTTGTCAAAGGGGCCAAGGGACCCCTCCCAAAGGCTTACTGGCTGCATTACTCTGGGTCTGTTGTTGTTGTTGTTGTTACCAATGTTGTTGTTCAGTCATGTCTGACTCTTCCTGACCCCATTTGGGGTTTTCTTGGCAAAGTTACTAGAGGGGTCTGCCATTTCATTCTCCAGCTCATTTTCCAGATGGGAAAACTGAGGCAAACAAGGTTAAGTAACTTGCCCAGAGTCATGCAACTAGTGAGTGCTTGAGACCTGATTTGAATTTAAGAAAATGAGTCTTCCTGACTTCAGACCCAGTGCTCTATCCACTGCACCACCCAGCTGCCTCTATTCTGGGCTACTGAATCTCATCCATAAAATGGGAATGATGATGTCACCCAGTATACCAGGTGGTGGTGTAAGGATCACAGGACATAATATACACAAAGCTCTTCAGAAACTTTAAAATGATCAGATCTCAGTTTCCTCATCTTTTAAATATGTGGGAGGCACTGGAGCAGAAGAGCTCTAGGCCAGTGGTGCTCAACCTTCCTAATGCCAGAACCCTTTAATACTCATATGTGGGCGTATCTGCATGTGGGCAGACCCGCCTGGAGATGGATAGAGGAGCGGTGTCTTGGTTACTAAGACCATCGGAAATATGTGTTTTCCGATGGTCTTAGGTGACCCCTGTGACCCCTGTGAAAGGATTGTTCGACCCCCAAAGGGGTCATGAGCCACAGGTTGAGAACCGCTGCTCTAGGCCCTTCCACATAGTCCATGCTCCATGAGACACCACAGAAGCAAGATAGGAGGTCACTCAGCAATGGGGAAAGGAAGGGCAATAAACATTGATATGGCCCAGACAAGGGGCCAGGCAGATTTATCTCACTGGATCCGCACAACAACCCTGCAAAGGGAGGTGCTATTATTATCCACATTTTATAGTTAAGGAAACTGAGGCAAGCAAGTTAAGTGACTTGCCCAGTCATACAACTCGTAAGAGTCTGAGGTAGGATTTGAACTTAGGTTTTCCTAAATCCAGGCCAAGTGCTCTACCTACTACATCACCAGCTGCCAGAGGCAGAGGAGTTGGCTTCAAATTGTAGTCAGAAAACCTGGCTTCGAATTCTGCCTCTGAAGCTTACTATTTGTGTGACCTTGGTCAAGTCATTTAACTTCAATCTGGACCTCAGTTTCCTCATCTATAAAAAAGAAGGAGATTAAACTAAAGTGGCCTCAAAGGTCCTTCTACCTCTAATTGATTTGTAAAATAAAAGAAATGGCCAATCATCTCTGAGTTTCCTTCCAGTTTTAACTAATATGAGTCTATAGTAGGAGGACAGGGACTAAACTTGCAATTTTATTAACATAGGGAACTTCTGGATAAGGAAATTCCTTGTGCCAAAGAAGGTCAGCCCCTTCTTTGTGATTGACAGTCACAGAGAGATGCTAAGAACCCCTTAAACAGTTTGTCCACCCAAGTCCACACAGCCTTTACATGTCAGAGGCAGGCCAGAACCTGGATCTTAATGGCTCCAAGAATGTCTCTTCATGCACCCCACTATATCTGCCTCTATAGTACTTCAGGTTTTTATTTCTTGTTTCTAAAAGTATATTCTTTGTTTTGCATGATTGCACATGTATAGCCTGTTTCAGTTTGCTTACCACCTCAGGAGGGAGGGAAGGAGAGAATTTGGAGCTCAAAACTTTTTTTTAAATGTTAAAAATTGTTTTTTACATGTTATTAGGGGAAAATAAAATATTTTCTAAAAGGAAAAGAGAAAAATAAACTGTTATCGTACTTTAAGATGCATGCATATATTCTTACAAAATTAACAGGAATCCCCACAAAAAAATCTAATAAACAAAATAAGGAATTAAATCCTACATAAAACCATATGCCTCAAAATATTTACAGCTTGCTACAGAGAAAATATTTATATCCAAACACACATACACTTTAACAAAATAATAATAATATTTTACTTGTGGTGTTCTGCTCTAATTTTTTCCATTTGTATGTTTATTTTGCTTCTGTTTAAATATATATGCATGCATGTGTATATGTATGTGTATATATATGTACATGTTATATATACACATGGCGTGGTAGCCTGTCTACTTTAGCACTTTCAGCCTCACACAGGACACTCTCCGCGGGGCCTTTCTTCAAGTAGTAACTATTTGGCTACCCCATTTATCTGGGACATTAGACAGTGAGCTTTCTGAGGGCAGATACCGTCTTAAATAATGATTGTTTCTTCTGCACCTAGCCCAGGGCCCTACAAATAGTAAGTGTTTGATTAATATTTGTCAATGAAGGGAAAGCTTTTTACCCCAAGTTAGTCGGAGGATGATCATATATATACAGCCATGTGCTGATAGCATTTTAAGACTGGAAGGGACATAAAATTACCATTTGGTGACCCTGAGCGCCAGAGAGGAGAAATGACTTGCCCAAGGTCTCCCAGAGGAAGCAGAGGGCAGGTACTTGACCCCCTCCCCTTCCCAGCTCCAAATCCAGCATTGTTTCTACCACTCCTTTCTCTTAAAGGGTCAGTGGCAGCTGCAGATGGAATCATCCTTCATGGGATTTAAGATTCTCCATACATCTGTCTCTCTTACCTCTCCTACTTTATTTTTCATTACTCCCTTCCGTGACTTCTAAATCTCAGCCAAACTGCTCTCCCAGCTGTTCCCAGATCTTATCCTGCATCTTCGGCTTTCATGGATTCTCCCAGGCTATCTCCTGCCCCTGTAAATGTACTGCCTCCAATACTTTCCCTGGGAAAATTCTTTCCCTTCGAGGTTCAGCTCAGGTGACACCTTTTCCATGAAAATTTCCTCCTCTCCACCACCCACTCCACCTGCTGAAAATGAACTCTGCCTCCTTCACTTTTCCTAGAGCTTTTTGTCTAGATTTCTCCTCACCCTCACTCTGCTTTATATTATACTAATCAACATAGATGCTATAATCCACCCCTTCTTTCTACCTCCCAGTAGACTGTACACAGCCTAGAACTGGGACTGTCTTGTTTTTTCATCTTTGCATGAAACTGAGGGCCTAGTACCCAGTAGGCACTTAATAGATGTTTTTTGAATTGTTGTATCTAATTGTGCTGTTAAAGGTGTCCTTAATTTCTAAAATCTTAATCCCTTGGAACTAAACTAGATCCTAGATTGAGAATAGGAAGGGACCTTAGAAGTCATGTAGCCTCAGAATACCTTCATCTCACAGAGTAGGAAACTGAGGCACAAAGCAGTGAGGTACCCCATCCAAAGTCCCCTGACTCCAAATCCAGAGTTCTTTCCCCTCTAACTTCCCACCTTCCTACTCCTCCTGTTCCCCATGGTCTGCCTTTCCCCTAAAGACAACTTGGATAAAATAATCCTTCCTCTTCCTTGGACAGCCATGGTACATGGTGAGATGATCCAACCTCCAAGGTGGGCTCTAGCCCAGCTCTTCCCAAAGCTCGGCATCAGAAGGGCTCTCCATGCATATGCTTAAGACCTCTAGAGAAAGCAGCACAGCATAGTGGCAAGAGCAATAGATTTGGAGTCATAGGATCAGGGTTCAAATTCCGTCTCTGCTACTTAGTTTATCTAGATCAAGTCATTTAACCTCTCTGGCCTAGTTGGACTAGATGCAAGTTGGACTAGATGATCACTAAGGTCCCTTCCAGTTCTGAATCAATGATCTGGTAACCTGGATTCAAATCCCTCTTCTACCACTTACTATCTGTATAATCTTAGGCAAATGACCTAGCTTCTCTGAACCTCAGTTTTTCCCGCTGTCAAAAGGGATAATGGGATTAAATGACCTTTGAGGTCCTCTAGGATTCTATGACTTAAGAAGGGTCTCCATGCAGTTGTGACCATTAACACTACTCATACACACATGCACATGGATGCTTCACACACTAGTCTCTCCCCACCCCTCTGAGAAGGCCTTGTTGAAGCAGAGTACTGCTCACCCCAATCCTTCCCCATCTGGAAGGGAGGGAAACCACAGAGCTTGGACCTCCCTCACCCCTGTAATCCCTAGATTGGTGAGTGATATTCTGCTGGGCCACCTCCCTCAGCCCCACACTGTGGCTGGCCCAGCCTTAATCATGTGGTGCCTCTGCTCCTAGTCAAAGCTGGACCGAGAGCCAAATACCCACTGGCCCACCCCAGCTGTGGCAGGCAAGGCCTTGGCCTGCTCTCCCCAGCCCAAACCATCCATTAAGAGTCTGTTTAGCCCAGACATAGGGTTGGGTGGTTTATTTTACTACTTTTTAATTACTCTAATTGAAGGGAAGACTCTCTTTCTCTAAATAAGTAGCTGCCCCTACACTCTCTTCTACATTTAAGCTCTCCTTCAATGTTTCCAAGCCTTATAAGTATCCTAGCATTGAAGTTGGGGTGGAGTTGACAGGGGAAGAGGAGGGGTGGTGTTTTAGGAGGTAGAACAGATGCATTTCATTAGCTTGGATTGGCTTATAGGTCAGCCTGTACAACAGCACATAAACATAAGGAATCATGGAAGCTCTGAACTGGAAGGACACTCAGAGATCACCTAAGCCAACCTACTCATTGCACAGTGGAGGAAATTAAGCCTTAGAGAGATTAAGTGACTTTGCTCATGGTCACACAAGCACTAAGAGATAGCATGGGTATTATGGAAAGACCACTGGATTTGAAATCCAAGAAACTGGGTTTGAATCCTAACTATGCTATTTATCTATTGTCTATCCATTCATTTATTCATTTATTTACTTGCTTATATTTTTCCTTAGTTAGTTATTGCTTGTGTAATACGTAACCACGTATTATGTAATATGTAAGCCACGTAACCTCCCTAGCCCTCAGTTTCTTCATCTGTATAATGGGGAGACTGAGCTAAGAGATCTCTTGAGTTTTCCATCCAACTCTGAATCTGTGATTCTCTTACTCCAGCTATGGAAAGTAGAAAGGACCTCTTAAATGGAGACTGAAGCAATCTACATGCTATCACTCTTTTCCATGTTTGGTTTTGTTTCTTCTTTCCCACTGTTCACTCCATTGGTTACAACCCTTATATACAACCAGACTAATGTCCATTGTAAAAGTATTTGCAGATCCTATACTTGATTGCACATGCCATGGTGGGGGGGAAGGGAGGGGAGAAAATTTGAAACTCAAGGGATTGTAAAACTGAATCTTGTAAACTAAAAGTAAATAAACAAATCAATTTAATTAAAAAAAAAACCAAAAAAAAGAATATTGCCAACAAACGGGCATTGAGCTTTCTCTGGAAGACTTCTAGTAATGAAGAACCTATGACCTCTGGATGGATCCCAATCGCTCCCATTTGGAGTCTTTTTCAATGGTTAGGGAATGGTTTCCTTAGATCAAGCCTAGATCTGGCTCTTTGTAGCTCCTGCCTATCAATCCCTGTTCTTTTCTGTAGGACCAAAAAGAGCAAATCTATTTGCTCTTCCCTATGACAACCCTTCAATACCTGATCACATTGGTTCCTGCAATCCCACCCTGTACCCCAATCTTCCTTCATTTGGCATCTTTACTCTAAGGGGCCATCTTGGAGAAGATGATTTACTCCATTTTAGTAAACAAAAGAGTTAAAGTTAAAATTTAAGGTAACTTAAGTAAATTCTAATTCCAGTTGTTTTAAGGAACTTCCTACAGAGAAGAAGTGACACTATGAACAATATTACCATATAGCTTGGTAGGATCCTCGCTGCCTCCCCCCCCCCCCACACACACACATACCTTTTAAATATTTTTTTAATTCCAAATTTAATGAATATACAAAAAGTATATTTCCATGTACAAAGTGGAATAGAAAAAGATTATATGTGAAAATATGAATCCATTATGCATAGCTTGTTCTTTAAAAAAAATACACGACAAATTTAAGATCTGGCTTTCAAAGCTACCTCACATGTCTGTATTTCCTTTTGACCTTTCATTTGTTCCCTTCTGTGCCTTTATAAAATATTTCAATGACCCTCTTTTCCCTATTTTTGGGGGAGCAATCTTACACCTAGCTCCCTCTCCCCATAATTTCTACCCTCTCCCAAATCTAAAAAAAAAAATCTTGCAACAAATGTGCCAACAAAACGAAGCCACATATTTGTCATGTCCAGAAATGTACTCCGCATTCTGTGCTTTGGGTCCATCACCTCTCTGTCAGGAAGGAGGTGGCATGTTTCCCCACAAGTCCTCTGCATTCATGGTTAGTCATCACATTGTGCAAAGTTCTCAAGTCTTTCATTTTATTTTGCAACATTGTTATTGTATAAATCATTATCATCATACAGTTATTCTCAAATTTCTCTGAAGCCATGCTTTCATTTTTTTCTATGATACAATAATATTCTATTGCACTGATATACAATAATTTGTTCAGTCACCCCCCAACCGTTGGATACTCCCTTTGTTTCCAGTTCTTTGACTCAACACCAAAGGCTGCTACAAACATGTTGTACATAAGACTGCTTTTCCTCTTTCTTCTATTTCTTTGGGACGTAGGCTTCTTAGTGCTATCACTAAGTCAAATAGTATATAAAATTTAGTAACTTCGGTGCTCATAATTCCAAACTGCTTTTCAGAATGGTTGGACCAATTCATAGCTCTATCAATAGTGTATGAGTGTGTGTATCTTCCTACTGTATATGCCACCATCTTGCAGAAACAAGCCTATAGGGCCTCCCCCATTACTGTCATAGAAGCCCATCCTCTAGACCAGTGATCTCCAGACTTTTTAAAAATCCTACATCCGAATTAGGATTTTTACCCCTTGGGATTGTATGCTGAAGGAAGGAGTGAGGAGGGGACATGAGATGGGGCATTAGGGATGGTGAATTTTTCAATAGCGTAGTTTCTGTGATGGTTAAATTAAAACTATCCTAAGGGGTCAACTTCTGGTTTAGAAGGAAGGTTGGGAGTTTAGCTGATTAGCTAATTAACTTAACTGGAAAGGGTGGAGTGGAGGAATCATAATGTGTAAAAGAGAAATGTTACTTGTGTTGGAGACAGGCTCCATGATTGGTTATTTCAGAGAGAGTGGGATGATACCTATCCCCTCACTCTCTGCTTAATTGACTACTGAAACATGACATCAGCTTCTGCCCTACTTTAGAGCATGGGGTGTTCAGGAAGAACTAGCACTTCCGATGTAGGGGCTTATTAGGTCCCTTTCAGAGTCTCTCATCCACCTTTGGGGTCTCAACTCTCACCTGTGACTCCAAAAAGCTATAACATGCACAGCATGTCACAAACCTGATAAAACCATATTGACAGACGGGCTAAACAAGAATGAGGGTAACTAATAGGCCTCAAACCCATCACTGAGCTAGAGGAGTATCTACCTCAAGTATGTGAAGACTTCCTCTGGTGTATCAGGTGGATGAGAACAATTTGTTCCAACAAGCCACAAAGGCAGCTGAAGAAATTATGGAGTACTTAGAGCTTGATCAGACATAGACATCAAGCCCATCCACTGAATCCTGGACCATTGCCAGTTGTCTTGACTTCTGTCCTGCCCCTGGACTTCAGTGACTATGGAAGGAAAAGTGAGATTGACGACTTTGTGCCTCACTTAAACCCAATCCATGTACAAGTGAAGACATCACCCGTTATTGTGATATCATTGGTTCTCTTCAAAAACAAAGGACTGAGACCACTATAGTTGACTACTTCTAACTACTATCTAACCATATAGACTTGAAAAGTAATTATTTTAATATTTCAAGGATCCATGAATTTATCTTTGTTCTTACTCAACGTAGTATGGAGGGTCCAAGGTCATGCAACAAGATAGAGCTAGGGGACAAAATTTGAATCCAAGTCAGTCTCCTGATTCCAGCACAACTGCATCAGTATATCCTTAGGGATGAAATATTTACCTTCTTTTCCTATTAACCATCTGCCTTTCTGGTTCAGAGTTTAAGGAAGGGGGAAAAAAGTCTTCACAGTCATGCCTTAGAGCTATCATATAATAGAGGACATCATTATTTTCCTCTTGCCAGTCAAAGACACATGCCTAATTTGAGGGTGAAAATGGTGTGAGTAGTGAGCCATGCTCCAGCACTTTCTTCTCATACTCCATATCATAATTCACTATCCTGAGTCCCTTCCCTGAGGACCCTTTCTTCCCCAAAGGCTAATGTGATAAACAAATTCATGCTGTCAGCTGTATTAGCTTAATGTGTTCTTCTTCTAAAGTATATTTGTATTTTAACAAGAGAACCCAAAGAACTGAGGAATGTCTTGCTCAGACCATATCTAGAATATTGTGTTAAGTTCTGAGAGCCACCATCAAAGTCAGCCATTGGCTAGCTAGGGAGCATCCAGAGGAGGATCAATAGGTTAGTGAAGGATATTGAAGCTGTATCATATAAGGAAATGAGGGTGCTTAGACTGGAGAAGAGAACAAAGAAGGTGGGATGTGACACCTATCTTCAAGTACATAAAGGACTGTCTATCCATATGGAGCTCCGATTAGACCTGTACTGTTTGCCTTCACATTACTGGACCAGGAATAATGGTCAGAAGGTACAAAGGAGTTAATCTGGGCTTAATATCAGGAAAAAATTCCTTATAACTAGAACTGTCCAAAAGGGAAATGGGGCTGCCTTAAGAAGAAACAGTTCTCTCTCTCTCTTTCTCTCTGTCTCTCTCTCTTTCTCCTTCTAGTGTCTCTGTCTCTTTATGTCTCTCTTCCTCCCTCCCTCCCCGCTCTGTATCTCTCTCTGTGTCTTTGTGTCTATTTCTGTCTTTGTGTCTCTGTCTCTGTGTGTGTATCTCTCTGTGTCTCTCTCCCTCCCTCCCTGTCTCTCTCTCTCTTCTCCATATTTCTGTATCTCTCTATCTCTATTTCTATGCCTGTCTCTATTTCTTTCTTCCCTGCCTCCCTACTTCTCTCTGTCTCTCTCTGTCTCTGTCTGTCTCTGTCTCTCTGTCTCTGTCTCTCTCTGTCTGTCTCTCTCTCTCCCTCTTTCCCCCCTTTGTCTCTCTCTGGCTCTCTCTTCCTCCCTCCCTCCTCTCTCTGTTTTTTGTCTATCTCTGCTTCTCTCTCCCTCATCTCTTCTCTCTTCGTTTCTCTGTCTGTCTCTGCTTTTCTCTCTCCCCCATCTCTTCTCTCTCTCTCTCTTTCTGTATGTCTCTGCCTCTGCCTTTCTCTGTGTCTCTGTCTCTGCCTCTCTGTGTCACTGTCTCTGTGTCATTATTCCTGTTTCTGTCTCTGTCTGTCTGTCTCTCTGTCTGTCTCTGTCTCTCTCTCTCTCTTGCTCCTTCTCCCTTGCTTCCTTCTCTTCTCCACCCTCAATTTATCCCATCTATACCTTGATTTTATAGAATTCTTTGCATGCTCTCTCCCATTAGACTGTGAGTTACTTAAGGGCAGAGACTGTCTTTTACCTTTCTTTGTGTCCCCAGAACTTAGAATGGTTCCTAGCACACAGGAAATGCCAAATAAATGTTTATTGACTGACTTTCACTGAAAATCTTCAAGCAGAGGTTGTATGACCACTGGTTGAGTATCTTGTAGTATGGGTTCTTTTCATGAATGAATGGGTCTAGATGGCAGCTGAGGTCCCATCCAGTTCCAAGATTCTATGATTCTTTCATGCTGATTCTTCTCCCATCTGTTGGTAAAAACCCATGCTTGGCACCTCCTCTAATCTTAACAATATTCACAAGCCCATATGCATCTCATTTGTACAGTTTGCAGAGCATTTTCACATGCATCATCTCACTAGAATACAAAAACCAAAGCATGGCATCTCAGTACTAGATGAGACCTCTGAGGTCATCTTGTCCAACCCTTACCTAAACAGAAATCCCTTCTACATACCCTGAGCAAATACATGGTCAGCCAGCAGCTAAAGCCAGCAGCACCGGCAAACATGCTATCTCTTGAAGTCATCTACTCCACTTTGGTCTATCTTGAATATCTGGCCACTGGACCCACATGGTCCTGGAGGAGAAAGTGAGGCTGGTGACCTTGCATAGTCCTCCTTCACTCAAATCCAAGTCAACTGCTAGTCATGTCATCATTTCCCTGATGCCACGGTCCTCTTTGAGAAGAAAGGACAAACTCAACAACAATAGTTCAATTGTTAGGGTACCTTTCCTTACATTGAGCCTAAACCTGCTTCTCTGAAGCCACTATCAATGTCCTGTTGCCTTATGAGGATGATGGGGTATATAATCCCCGTTTTATCCTGAGACTCAGAGACAGGAACTGAAGCCCATGATCTCACAGTGATCTAATGGCAGATCAGAGACTAGAACCAAGATATCTCAACCCGCAACAAGACAGTTCTCTCCAGGCATCATTGGTCACTGCTCCCCATGAGTCAATCCTCATCAATCTCACTCGTTGTCTTCTATAGTCCCACCTCCCACCATCTTCCAAGCAAGCTCACATCCTGTCCAGCTGCCCATACAGTACAACCTGCCTGCTGATCTGTTTCTCCTCACCTGGACTTGATATCTAGACTCCCACACTAGGGCTGCCAGAATGCAAGCCTGGATTCCTGGGGAAGTTAAGTCACTTATCTCAAGAACTACCACCCTAGGGCCCAGCTGAGTTGATTGGTAACTAAGAGCAAATTAGCCTACTTAGCCCACCATATCTACAGATTGTCCCTAGACCCCAGATCATGCTTCACCTTTTTTTTTTTTTTGCTGCACAACTATCCACCTATGACATTTCACCATCACTGCTTCCTTCCACTACACCTCCTACCTCCCTTCCTGGTCACCACGCCACTGTATGCATTGTCTTTCTCTATTAGAAGATAAGCTCAGGGGTAGCTAGGTGGCGCAGTGAATAGAGCACAGGCCCTGGAGTCAGGAGGACCTGAGTTCAAGTCCAGCCTCAGATATTTGACACTTACTAGCTGTGTGACCTTAGGCAAGTCATTTAACCCTAACTGCCTTGCTTTCCCCCCTCCAAAAAAAAGATAAGCTCTTTGAAATATTATATATATATATATATATGTATATATATATATATATATATATTTCTATGCATGTGTATCTATACATATATACTCTACACACACACACACACACACACACACACACATATATATATATATATACATAGAAAATTTGTATCCTTGTATTTAGGATATTTTCTAGTATGTAAGCAAGCAATAAATGCTCCTTCATTTGGGATAAATATTAGATCAGTTTTTTAAGAGTTATTTTTTTGTGTTTTACAGGATTTTGACCAAAAGGACAACTCATTCTACTCTCAGAGAAGTATAGCTTCTATATAGCCTTATACAGCTCTAGCCCCTCATCATTTCATGTCTAGACTATTGAAACATATAGAATCAGCCCTCTGATGCTGAGAGCTCAGTACTCAGCTTTAAGCTGAGTATAGATTGAAGATTCCATGTGCAACAGGATATACAAGTTGGGAAGTCTACCTAGGAGACCTTGAACTAGTCACTTCCTTTGACTGATTACTCAGCTTCCTTATCTAGAAAATAAGGCTTGAACTAAATGATCGCGAAGGTCCCTAACTGCCCTGCTATTTTGGCAATGCTATTTCCACATGATTGATTTCCTTTGTAATCCTACATATTTAATTTTATGCATCTGAAAACATTAACTTGAGAAGGTATCTATAGTTTTCTCTAGACTTCCAAAGGGCTCCATGACACACAAAACTATGCTTATACTAAGTTTTCTCCCAACTTGACATTCTGTTTTCTATATACTAAGGCTCTTCTAGCTCTAAGTCCTATCATCTTCTGGCCCTATGTCACTGCACAGGCTAAAAAGGACATCCTCGGGGGAGGCTAGGTGGTGCAGTGAATAGAGCACGGGCACTGGAGTCAGGAGGACCTGAGTTCTAATCCGACCTCAGACACTTAATACTTACTAGCCATGTGACCTTGGGCAAGTCATTTAACCCCAATTGCTCTGCATTGCCCCCTCCAAAAAAAAAAAAAAAGCAAAGGAAAAAAAAAGGACATCCTCAAAATCCCACCGGTGAATCCTGGTTCTGAAACTTACTAGCTGTATAACCATGGACAAGTACAGCAGTAATCTAAGCCTCATTTATGTCATCTGTAAAATGAGATAATAATCCTTGCAGTGTCTACCTTACAGACTTGTTGTAGGGAAAGTGATTTATAAACCTTAAAGCTTAGAAATGTTAGTGACTGTTCATCTTAAAAACCTTTAGATTTTGATGGGGGTCCGTAATTCTGCCTTTCAAGACTTTGGAGAATAGTCCTATGATCATTCCATTTATCACTTTAATGAAATTGTAAGGAAATAAATTTACACCCAGAAGGGATGTTCAAAATCAATGAGCCCGGCCTCATCATTTTACAGAAGAGGAAACTGAGGTCTAAAAAGATCAAGTGGCTAATCCAAGGTACCATGGGTTACATTCATTAAGGCAGGATTCAAACCCGGATCCTCTGACTCCAAATCCCAGGCTTCTCCAATCTTACCACACTGTCGTCTACATCCTACAAGACCCAACTTGAAAGTCACCTCCTCCATGAAGCCTTTCCTATACCTTTTGTACTGCACTACCCCGTCTCTGTTTAACCATTCTGATCATACCCCAGCCACCCATCACTTTTGTTATTAAGAAGGCTAGAATGCCCATGGAAAAGAAAGAAGCCACAGAGAAAAGCAACCTATACCTTTAAAAGCATTCTGCCCAGTTAACTAACATGGGATGTCTGAGAACTGGCTTCCCTAGCATAAACACTGGCAGTGAAAGCACTAAGCCCTATAGAAATAAAATGAAATGAGATGATTCCTAATAGTTCAGCTATAAAACAATCAGGCAGTGACTGCTCCAGGCAATTGCCAGGCATCTTGGCACTTTCAATGAGGAAGAACAAAAGAGACAAAGCTGAGGTGGAAATGCATAGTACTAGTGTTCACCAAGGCCCGTCCTGCTCGGGGGCCATAAATGTCCCCTGTGACCCAGACGGGCCGCGAGCCTCCCTTACCGTTCATGATACATTAGGCAGGCAGCCAGGGAAGCAGGGTGTGATGGAGGCCGGGGATGGGGGGGCGGGGGGGAGAGAAGGGGGGGGGGGTCACAGAGAGGGGGAGGGGAAATGGGACAACCTGAGTGAGAATCCTTTCTCTGACATAGACTAGCAGCGTGCTCATGGACAAGTCAAAAACTCTCTGAAGCCCAGTTTCTTCATCTGCAAAACAGGAATGAAAGTATCTGAAAATATTTTATAAACCTTATTGCTATATAAACGACAATTAAGATTATTCAATTCTTTTTATCTTTATTCTCAATGACATCAAGATAGAAATGGTCCAAAAACACTCAATCAATCCGCAGACGCTCACTAAGAGATTACTATGTGTCAGGCATGGGCTGAGCATTGAGGACGGGGAGAAACAGTCAAAACAGTCTCCACTCCAGGAGTTAGCTCATTATTATTTTATTTATTACTCATTATCTTACTTATTTTGCAATTATATGTTATTTTATTTATCATTCATTATTTTATCTTACTATTGTATGTTATTTTATTTATCCTGCTGCTGTTTTATTTATTCATATTTTATTGTTTTGTTTATTTATTATTTTATGTATCCTGCTATTATTATTTTAGAGTTTGGTGAACTATTATGCAGGTAGATAAAAATGGTAGACTTCGGTAATTAGATAAAACTATTGGGATGTGGATCATCTATTGACTCATGAAAAACATCTAGCCAAGTGCAGCATCAACCATGACAGACAACGTTCATATGATGCTTTAAGGTTTTCAAAGCATTGAACACATTTTATCTGATTTGATTCTTACAATGAGCCTAGGGGGGATAGGTGCCATATGATCCCCACTTTACAGATGAGGAAACTGAGGCCGAGAGAGATTGAGTGAGTTACAGAAGTGATTCGTATAGCTAAAAGATGTCCCAGGAGGGATGAACTCCGGTCTTCTCTAGGCCGGGAGTGTGGGAAATGGTTCCCCTTGCCCCAGATCTTCAGTTCTCTCCTTTAGCCTGGAATTAAAGCCAATGTCCCACTGCTTCTACACTCACTGGGCAGGCGTGTGCTGGTTCCTTCTTGCCCCTGCCCGCTCTTCACAGCACAGCTGGGTCTGGTGTTCCTCCTCAGCAGAGGTTCCTTCCATCTTCCCGGGCTCAAATGCCCAAATCCCCTCACTATCCCGGGGTAAAAGTTCCTGTGATTGGGGCTGAGGCAGCCTCTCAAACTAACCAACCTCAGGGCTTACTGCTTGCTGTTTAGGTGGCTTGTGGCTTGTTGTTAAAACAGAACCTAACCTGGAGGTGTTTACTCTTCACAGGGACCAAACCTTTGGGATTTTTCTTTGGATCTTCTCAAATTAACCCAGGAAGACCTGGATTGTGTCTCTATTCTTATTTATCTCCACCCACACTTTTTTCACCCTAAAGTGTTATTTTAACTCTTTTGTGGGGGGAAATCTTGAGAGCTTTGAATTTTCTGACCTACTTTGCCATCTTCCCAGAGTCCTCTGAGACTTAGCGATTCTGATCAATACAATGATCCAAGGAAATTCCAAAGTGCTCATGAAGAAAAATGCTATCCACCTCCAGAGAAAAGACTAATGGATTCTTATTGCAAACTGAGGTACAGTTTTCTCGTTTTACTTTTCTTGGGCTCTTTTTGCATAACATGGCTAATATGGAAATATACTTTGCTTGATTTTACATGTATAATTTATATCATATTTCTTGTCTTCTCAGTGTATGGGCAATGGGTGGGTGGGAGGGACAGAATTTGGAACTCAAAATTTAAGAAAAAGAATAGAAAGTAAACTAATAATAAATACTTGAAAGAAAAGTAAAGGTAATGTGAAACTTCTGAGCAGACATGTCACTTTCACCTCAAGCCTGCACTGCCCAAATCCCTCACAAAGTCCACACTTACTGGACAGTCAGGCAAGGCTCTTTACATGGTTCCTTCCAATGCACCATCTTGTCAGTAGTCACCTTTTAGTCTGAGAAGTGTTGTAGTTGCAGGATGTATCTCCCTCTATGAAGCCAACACTGAATCAGGAACTCAGGAGAATGTGAAATATTACAACATCTAGTATTGGCTGTCCAACTCTTTGTGAGCCCATTTGGGGGTTTCTTGGCAGAGATACTAGAGTGGTTTGCCATTTCCTTCTCTAGCTCATTTTACAGATGAGGGAAACTGAGGCAAACAGGGTTAAGTGGCTTGCCCAGGGTCACACAGGCTAGTAAGTGTCTGAGACCAGATTTGAACTCAGGAAGATGCATCTGGCACTCTATCTACTACACCACCTACCTGCCCCATCTATTTTTAAATGGTTCTTAAATTTTTATATATCAATACTAGCTCCAGGCAGTTGAGGCCAATGATTCTTTCTGTAATGATGCTCCAATGCCAGGAGTTTATACTCTAATTTTCAAGAATATTTAGGGGTCTACATTTAGTACAAGGATCTATTATCCATTAATCGATGAAGAATTGTAAGCCTGTGGTGTCTAATTCTGGTCACTTGATTATGTCCTTTTATGCATCTGGTAGGTACTAAATTAGCATAGCCTGCAGTGATATGTTACAGTTTCTACAACTTCAGTGATAATCTTCATTGACTAATAAATCCAGGATCTTTACTGAAAATCATTCTACATTTTTCTGGTAGCAATGACCTGATTCTGAATCATTGTCATAAAATCCTCCCATAAATCTGCATAACAACCATCTTAACTCTCTGTGAATCTCTGTGTTTTAAGTGTTTTTCTTCTAAACAACATACAGTTGGATTCTACTTTCTAATCCATTTTGCTATCTTCATTTATTTCTTGAGTGAGTTCATCACATTCAGAGTTATGGTTATTGTATTTTTTCTTGTATCATATCATAGTACAATTCTTCTTTTCTTTCCCCTTCACCATCCCCCTCTCTTTTCAAAGAAAGAAGGGGACACTGAAAGAAAGTAGTGATTAATATTAATTATTTCTATTTGCAACAATCTGATTATGCTCCTTTGTTTTTCTACCCTTCATCCAACCCCAGTTTAAATTGTTGGGTTTTGCTGTTTTTTAATTGCCTTTTAATTTTCCCTTATAATGCATCTTCTATAGTCAAAGTATGTTTTGATTGTGGCTATTCTCTCTGTAATTCCATTCTCTCTCTTAAATTTTTCTCTTCCCTCTGCCTGTTTTCACCTATTTCTCTATTAATCTTAATACATTTCTCTACCACATTGTCTCTCTCCGTGTGTGCGTGCAAGTGCACGTGTGTGTGTTGGAAGTACAGGGCTTGGGGCAAAGGATGAGGGTTGAGTGGATGGGTGCATGTGTGTGCATTCAGTCTTTATCAAGATTCTTTATTCATTCTTATTTACTTTTCTTATGTGATGGTAATAATGCGTGGTTCATGTTTCTTTGCATTATTTCATGAAGGTTTTTCCAGATTTCTTTGAAGTCTTCATAATTACAACTTCAGATTGAATGTCACAATTCATTGTTGTACATTTAGATTGTTTTCCAGTGAAATTTTGTTTTTGTTTTGTTTTGTCTCCTTTGTTTCCAATTCCATTCTTCCCAAGGACTCCCTGCCATGTCTGACGGTCTGTGCCTACTCTGGCATTAGAATCACCCAGAATTACAGGCTTGTTCTCTTTCAGTACATTGATAATGAGTGTCTTCAGGTCTTCATAAACTCTTTCTCTGGCCTTATCAAGGTTTGTCATGGTGGAAGTATATACACTGATGATGGTGGCATGGTACTTTCCTGCAAGTGGCTCTAGCATTTCTTGAGCCTACCATCCACTTCTTTTGGGAGGCATAAAAGTTTGTCGTCTATGGCCACTCCAGAAAAACATGTATCCAGTTCCAACTTTGAGAACCTGGCCTTCATTTGCCAGCTTTGTTTCACTCAGGGCTGCTATTTGGATGTGATACCTGCTGAGTTCTCTTGCAACGAGAACTGTTCATCTTTCAGGTCTAATGGATTTCCTGTTGTCCATAGCATGAACACATTCCATGTTCCAATGAGATATGGAATCATTATCTTCACAAAAGTTTTTGTACATCATTTTTTGTTTTAACCACAGGGTAGGATCCCGGTCTGCCATGGTAAACAGGCCAGGGTTAGAATAGGTGAGGCAAACAATTTTTAAGGCACCTTCCTCACACCAGGTGGTGATCAGTGTAGTCCTCAAAAAAAGGTGATCAGACACCCAGGGGACTTCCAAATCCCATTGCTGCTTCAGTCCAGTGAGAAGACAACCCTATGCCCTGGGCCACCTGTGTGCAGGGTTGTGACTACAGCTCCCAGTGTGTCTGCAACAACTTCTTTATCATTTGACCATTGCCACAGGACTTCAAGGTAGGTAGAAATGGAAAAAATGCCCTGGGTGATATCTTCTGACTTATGCATAAATTGGATTTAACTGAGGCAGAATTACATGAAGTCGTCAGCTTTACTCTCTCTTCCGTAGTCATTGAAATCCAGTGGCGAGACAAAAGTCAAGGTGACTGGTGATGGCCTGGGATGCAGTGGATGACCTTGGCATCTTCAGTGTCTGACCAAGCTCTAAGTGCTCCACAGAGCCTGCTTCCTCCACCTTTGTGACCCACTGGAACAAATTTTTCTCCTCTGCCCATTCTACCAGAGGAAGTCTTCACAAGCTTGGGGTAGATACCCTCTTAAGTCATCTGAGGGCTTGAGGTCTTTCGGTTATCTTTGACTTGGTTTAGCCTGTCTACTGAGATAGTTTTAGTATAGCCTCTGCACACGTGGATCCACAGATGAGAGCTGGGTGACAGATTGAACACCAAAAATGGATAAATGGCCCTGAAAAGGGGCTCCATCACCCTTACACCAGAGGTAATAGCTTTTCCTGAACATCTGTATACCCCACAAAGTATATTGAAATATTTATATAAATGTTTTTAAATAAATTCATGTACTCATTTTACAGATGGGGAAACCGAGCCTAAGCAACGTTAAGTGATTTGTCAAGGGTTACACAGCTATAAGGGTTAAAAGCTGGAGTTAAACTCAAGTCTTCCTTTATCCAGCCCCATTGCTCTGTCTACTGTAGCATCTAACTGCCTCTGAGTTTAGGGAATACAGAAGACTGAATACTGAAAAGTGCCCAGAGTTAGTTAAGGGAAAAAACAGAGGCAGTGTGACGTAGTAAATTTAGAGACTGAAAATCTCACTTCAACTGCTGACTGCCACTCAGGCAAGTTACTTAACCCCTCTGGTCACCAGATACAGAATCTGGGAACTCAGTCTAACTTTAGGCATAACAAAGACACCCTGCAATGGCTCCCTGATTCCTCTCTCCCCTCCATCCCCTATATTCTGGCATTGTACCTGGTTTAATCTTACCTCAGAATGACTCCCATAGCATTCCCTTCCTCTTCGCTGCTAGTGAATAGACTAGCATGGTCTCTGCCTCAGTTCTGAGGCTGCTGCAACTGGTCTCTGCCTGTCATCTCTCCCCTCCCCATCTGTCCTACTCACAGACCCCAGACAAAGTATAGCTTTAGAGGCTGCCCAGCCGAGAGTTTCCATCTCCCACATAGCAGGTAGAAACTCTTATGTAAGATCCTATGAGAATCCAAAGAAGACAGGACATACAAAGGGTATGCTGTACCATTGCCAGAGTCACACACCCCCTGGTGTTCTGCTGTCCAAGCAGGAAAGCCTAGGGTCCTATTTGCAGGACTATCTAGGTTAAATATCTGAGAAAAAATTCCCTCCAGATCTACATTTGTAAATGAAAGATTTTTGATTCTAAACAAATCCAGCAGACACCTCCTGCTCTCTGGCATAGATGGGTCCAGATACTGGGGTTCCTTCCCCAAACCAGGACTAGCAGCTGAGGGGAAAGCCGTTCGCTCCCTATTTCATTCCATCTCTAGTGAAATATCAGAACCCCAGAAGAAAGGAGCTTTGTCAGCTCTACTCTGGACTCACATCAGGAGGTAAGGCTATGATGGAGGCGAGAGTGGAAGGGACTGGGGGGGAGGAGTGACACTTGGGGGTGACAGGAACCCAGGAAAGTTTAATCAAAACCAGTTATGAACAGAAGCATGCTACCGGGGAGGCTAATTCTATTTTACACATCAATTAATTTTCCTCCCTCCTCTGCCACTTCCAGAAACACCAATGACTTGCCCTGGTCCCTCCTCAAGACTATGGAGAAAGGTCCGAAGGGGAGCCAGCTCCAAAGAGGCAGATCAAGCACAGATCTAACCATAACTATCTCTTCATCTGCTTTCAAGTGATCTAACCTGGAAAATTAACCGGAACTGAGATAAAAGCAGACTGGGTCAGAAGGGATTGGGAAACACTGACTCGGAGAACTGAATTCATGTAGCCTCCAAATTCCTAATGAGAAGAGAAGGTCAGGGACAAGAAGTGGGAAGCTGACTACAATGAGAAGTGTCCTGGTATATTACTGCAGTAATCAGTCACTTGATAACTTGTCAAAATTCAAGAAAGGCAGACTTTCGGATGGCAGTCATCAGCAGAAATGGCAGAATAGAGATGTGGAGCCTGTCAGTTTTTTATCTTGCCCATATTCTTTTGAATCACTACTGCTCAGGCTGGGCTTCGGCCATAACAAAGATACCTTTCCTAGTGGTGATGAGAAACAGGGAGACAGCACAGAATGGAAGGAAATAATAAAATCTACCTCTCACACTTCCTGTCGCAATAAGACCAGTTGGGGCGAATCTGATGCTTTGTCACTGAAGAAGCTCCAAGTGTTCACTGAAAGCAGGCATCCCAAAGAGGTAACTAGGGGCCGCAGGAGGTGGAGGATTGGGCCTGGAATTAGAAAGACGTGACTTCAAATCTAGCCTCCAATAGTTATTTGATGGGTGCCCCCTGTCAAGACACTTTACCTGTGTTTGCCTTGGTTTCCCCAAACATAAAATGGGGGTAATCATAGCGTCTGCCTCCCAAGGTTGTTGTGAGGCTCATGAGAGATGATATTCGTAAAGTGCTTAGCACAGCCCCTGGCACAGGGTAGACTTGTAATCTTCCCATGTAAAAGGACGGAGAGATGCTTCGTCAGAGGAGCAGGGGGAACTGGAAACGTATTGATTTGATCACGAAAGGTTTCTTCAGAACTTCAAAAGATCTATGATGGTGTCAGTGTGGGGTCTCCATTGACCAACACAGATTTAAGTCCTTACCTGCCGTGGTCTTTGTGACTTGTAGTTAATTTTAAAAATATTATTTCCTAGTGGCGATAACAAAAAGTAATGTTGCCCCCCACTAAACCCATACTCGAAGTGAGCTTTGTAGGCTTACGCAGCCAGAGCTTGTAAACCATTGACTCAGAGCTCAAGGTCACTTCCTTGGCAATACAGTACAGGACCTAGAGTCAGGAAGACCTGAGTTCACATCCAGCCTCAAATAATTACTAGCTGTGTGACATCATTGTTGTTCCGTCCTTTTCAGTCATGTCCAACTCTTCTTGACCCCTTTTGGGGTTTTCTTGGCAAAGATACGGAGTGGTTTGCCATTTCCTTCTCCAGCATGAGGAAACTGAGGCAAATGGGGTTAAGTGACTTGTCCAGGGTCACTCAGTAAGTTTCTGAGACCGGATCTGAATTCAGGAAGATGAGCCTCCTTGCCTCCAGTCCCAGCACACTCTCCACTGTGCCACCTTGCTGCCCTCCTGAGTGATTCTGGATAAGTCACTTAACTTCTGTTTGCCCCAGTCTCCTCATCTATAAAATGAGAATAAAAGTAGCACCAGCCTCCCAAGGTTGTTATGAGGATCAAATGAAATAATAATTATAAAGCTCTTAGCACAGTGCCTATCACATCATAAGTATTACATAAATATTACCTATTATGATTATGATTATTCCACGCCATAAGGAGACATCTGAGTAGAAGAGGTCAGTCTTAAGGTCCCTTAGAACTGTGTGATTCTATGATTCGAAGAGTGTTAAAACCCTTGTCATTTAAGTTTCTCCCCGATAGTGAGAATTGAGGCAGATTTCTGTGTGAGATTGGTTAGCAAGAGCCCTCCAAAAGACTGCTCAAAAGAAGAGGCTTCAGAACATGATCTCCTCCTATTTGTGGAGTTTCAGAGCATAGCAAGATGACAGGAGCGCTGGTCCCCATAAAAGTCATTTTATGTGCCCATGGGCCATCTGACTGACAGAGGTCACACAAGCTAAGACAGCAAGTGCCTTCCCTAGCAAAACAGACCCAGGACCCTGCTGGTACATATCTCAGAATGGCTAAAAAATGGGCATCATCTAGGCCTTGTGTTTAAAACCACAAAATCCTTTCAGCCTTTCATTTCGTCCACAACTTCAGTCAGGTCTATGGACTCAAGATTTCATTCCATGCATTATTACTCTTCTACTGATCAACCATCCTTCCTGACTTTCCAAGGCCTAGGAAATTTCCCATTAGTGCAAACAAGCTGCCTTCTCTGAACTCAGTCATCTAAGGCATCCACAGCTCTGTGACGCCAAAACCTCATTCATAGATGAATGAATGTATGTGGCAATATCAGCATCCTCTGTACAAGGACAGTTTTACCTGGTGTAAATTATTATAGATAACAAGTCCGTTTTATTTTAAGATGACAGCCTGAGTCAATGTTTTCCTCTCTGGCTTTGTAATTTTGACCCCTGGACTAAATTTCAGTGAAATACAAACAAACAAACAAAAAAACCCACAGTAGATATAACTATTAGGAAATTTTTTGTCAGCTACCTTTTTCTTACATTCACTTCTTCATTCAATAAACATTTATCAAGTTCCTAATGTGTGTAGAGCTCTGCACTCAGTACCAAGTCCTGAAGGACAGAATTTAAATAATACTTGCTTCTTAGAGCACAGTCTAGATAAGATACAAACCCAGATAATTCTAAAACACAACAATCATGGTAAGTCTATTAGAAGAATGCAAGATGAAGTCACCAGGACTTTACTTGTTTGTGAAGGAAATGGCATTTGATTTAGGTTCTGTAGTATAGAAAAAGAGAGGAAGAGAGGCCATTCCAAGCACGAGACTAGCACAAATTTATACGCAGAAGTTGGGGAGACAGCACAAAGTGTATGCAGATAGCCCCAACCTTTAAAAACAAACAAACCAAAAAAATTATTTGATGCTACTCTCCCACCACCCTATCATCCTATATCTCTCCTCTTGTTTACAATCAAACATCTTAAAAATAAGACAAAATACAACAAAAAATAATAATAAAAAGAAAAACTACCTGCAGTTGTTGCCTCCACTTTTTCACCTCCTTTCCAATTCTCAACCCCTCTGACTTCTAACCTCAGCCATCGATTGAAACTGCCCTCTGCAAAATGAAATGATCTATTAATTGCTGAATCTGATCACTTTTTCTTAGTCCTCATCCTTCTTCAATATTCTATAGAATCTGACACTGTTCGCCACCTTTTCCTCTTGTATGGTCTCCGCTCATGTCTCATAACACTGCCTCTAATGTTTCTCCTCCTACCTATCTGGTCACTATTTCTCAGTATTCTCTCCTGCATCATCATCCAACTCCTTTCCCCTGAAGGCAGCTATACGTGAGGTTTCTGTCCTGAGTATTCTTCTCTTTTCTCTCTGTACTCTTTTCTTTTGAAAACTATCTATTCATGTCCTTTGACCATTTATCAATTGGGGAATGACTCTCATTCTTATAAATTTAACTCAGTTTACTACGTATTTGAGAAATGAGACCTTTACAAAGAAATTTGCTGTGAAGTTTCCCTCTTCTCCCCTCTCTTTTTCTGCTTTTCTTCTGATTTTAGTTGGATTGATCTTGTCTGTGCAAAAAAAGGGTTTTTTAAAATTTTATTAAATCAAAATTATCCTTTTTACTTCCAGTGAACTTCCCTATTTCTTGTTTGATCATGAATTCTTCCCCATCCCCCTCATTAACTCTCAACAGAGAGTCTACATTATGTGTTGGAGACCTTCCCATAGGTCTTTTACTATGAGTGCCTATAAAACATCTGGACACTCATTTGTTATTCCTCCCTCTCACTACATAGCCTGCCTACCTCCTTTTCCTGATCATACGTCTCCTGTCGGATGTCTTTATCGTTACTTCTTATCTCTAAGTCATCACTGGTACCGTGGCACTGCCTATTTAGACTCAACATCATCTCCCCATATGCAGTCATGTAGCCTAACCAGAAGACTATCGGTGTTTAAATTTCGGGTTTCGTTTCAGGAAGCATTTCACATAGAAAATACTTTATAAATATGCTTGAGTAATGAATGTAGAAAAACAAGATAGCTGTCTGAAGATTTCACTATTCTTCTGAAGGAGGCTGGTCACATCTTTCACACTACAATTAGTTGTTTTGATTTGTGCAAAAAGAATTTAAGTAGTTTAGCCAAGGTTGCAACATGTTCCCTTCTTTCTCCTTCCCCTCCCCCCATTAAAAAGAAAACAAAAAACAAAACTGGGCCACAAGCTCAATCTTCTATATATTCTATATGTAAAATGCCATATATTTGTCTCTATTCCTATGTCTATGCTGATGAACTACAAACACTATTTACAACATGGTAACCACTTCTTTAGGGTCTCTTTTGTTCTCTGACTCTTTTCTGATCTACACATCTGACTCCTCCATTTTCTAGAACCACTCTGTTCTGAGGCAGAAGGTATTAAGACCAGGGATAGGAAAACCAAAGACCTCCAGGCCACATGTGGTCTGCTAGGTCTTTGAGCACAGTCTTTTGACCAGGACCAACAGAACAAATACTTTTATTAAGGGGATTTGTTCTGTGAATTAAGAAAAGAAAAAAAGAGTTTTGTAGAGGAATATGGACAAGAATCACACAGGATAAAAAGTGTGGAAGGGTTTTGATTTGTACCTTTGAAAAGAATACCCTCATGGAGCAATCAATCAATCAATAAGTAGTCAGAGGGCCATACTTGAGGACCTAGAGGGTCACATGCACCCCTGATTAAGACTTTCCAAAGCAGCATTTGCCCCCACTGCCTCCCTACCCCCCAAAATGTCTCTCCTATTGGTGCAGCCATATTCCCACCATGAATTGTTCCTTTGGCTAAGCCACTTTGCGGAAAACCTAGGTGAAGATACAAATCTATCTACCCAAAGTCACATCCCTCTGGTTCATGTTTACCACATGAGCCAGGATTAGTTAATCATAGAACAGGGACCTGCAGGGGACAGAGGATAGGACAAGCCAGCTTAATTAGGGATGAGATTGGGCAAGATGTAGAGCCTGGAACACTGCCCTGGAAGTGGGGGGAGGAGAGAAGGAACCTCCTTCAGACGTTTGGGCTGGGCCTGCTCGCGGAGACACTTGGTTTCTAAATTTTTACTCCTTCACTGTGTCTCACAGAGATCTGTGCTCTCTAACACTCATTGAATTAATACCCTGGACAGAATTTGCAGAACTGGTGCCCTTCATCCTTCTCACTTTATTTTACAGCCACAAATGAAAAAGAGTGCCCTTTGATATTTGTTCTTGATTAATTCCAATTTTCAGGTTTACATGATATGCCTTTCATTCCCACCAAACAGAAACAGATTGGATCTATTTTAAAATATACTGACTTGGCTATTTTCTATGGCCCTTCCCACTGTGATTGTTATCATTTTCTTCTTTTAGAAAGGCTGAGTTGTCGCCCTTCCTTTCCAAGTTTTCCCATTCGTAACAGGGTGTGTAGCTGGAAGAGCAAGACCAAAGAATCCCCAGACCTGAACCAGGCCCTCACCTTCATTTGACATTTTCCTTCTTCCAATGGCCTTACTTGGGGCTTTAACAAAAAGGAAGAAAAAGGAATTTTTTGGTTTTGTTTTGTTTTTTTGCTTTAGCTTGAACTTGGCTTCATTTACAGGAGCTCAGGTTGCAGCCCAGAGAAAGCCAGGACCCAGAGTTTGGGATCCAAGCTGTTGAGTTGGATGGCCTTTTGGACATAAGATTTCCAGAAATTCTGAAGTGGTGGAAAGAAAAAGAAACAGAAATTTGGGGGTGGGGTGGAAATGATACACATGCAATGCCTATGAGATTGATGGTTTGCTTTTTTTTCTGTATCCTTTACAGATTTAAAGATCTCTAACTCTAAATCTATGACCTATGATGATAAAAATGTATTGTGTACAACTATGTCTACTCATAAAATTACCATGTTCAGTATATTAAATTTAAAAGTATAGTTTAGTCAGGCACCAATTACAAATTTGCTCGTTGACTTTACTTTTCCATGGTTTTATTTACATTACCCTTCAGTAAACTCAAATAACATCTCCTTATAGCAGCTAGGTGGTGCAGCAGATGGAGTCTGGAGCCAGGGAGATCCGAGTTCAAATCTGAATTCAGACTCTTACTAGCTGTGTGACCCTGGGCAAGTTACTTAACCCTGTTTGTCTCACGTTAAAATGAAGAGAAGGAAATGGGGAACCATTTGAGTATCTTTGCCAAGAAAACCCCAAATGGGGTCATGAAGAGTCAGACACCACTGAAACAATCAAACAACAACAAAAAATACCTCTCCCAAGACTGTCATGAGGATCAAATGAGATTTACAAAAAGCACTTAGCACAATGCCTGGCACATAGGAGGTGCCATTATAGATGCTTAGTTTTCCCTCAAAAATAAAATTAGTCCACACCTTCAAGAAGATTAAAATCTATTGGGAGGAAAATATAAATATTTCAAGCTAAAGCTAAAAAAAACCATAAACATAAATACAAGATCTGTAGAAAGAAGTCCTCTGATCAATCTGATGAGTCCGTCCAACAAACCTAGACCTTTGGGGGTTTTCTTCTGAAGGGTGCCTTTCTTGGGGGCCTTAATAGCTTGCTGAGAGAATACAGAAAACACTTTTGATTGACTCCCAGTGACTAGTCCTTCCTCGAAGATGCCCAGCAAGGGAGAGTAAGTGGGATGGACTCTAGTCAAAAGAACTGTCTTTTCCCATGGTCTATACACGTAAACTGTATGAAATAGCCATCCCTTTTCTTTCCCCAAGGCTCTCTCTGCCTTCCATTCCTAGGTAGAGTATAACAAGTAAAAGGGAAGGAATTTCTCTCACTTTGGCACCAACCAGCCATAATGGTAACAGAGCAGAGGCATATGGTTTTGCTAGGCTTGTGCCTACATGGAGCCTGAGGGCAATTGAAGAATGTTCTCCTGAACCCCAGCTTCCTGTATGGAGGAGTAGAGATCTTGAATTCTCTAGGAACGTTGATACCAGAATTTAGCCTTCTAGCCAAAGAAGGGGAATTTCCTGGGTAGCATGAGCTATAGGAAAGTTTTATAGATAGGCCTGAGTTTGAGTTTGATAATATGAATAAAGGGGAAATGAAGGGTAGGCAGCAATATGTGAAATCCTCCAGGCCATGGCTTAGGGCTAGAAAGGACCTGACACAGGTAGTTTAACCATTTCACTTTACAGCTTAAGAAGTTGAAGCCCACCCTAAGCAGGGTCAGAGGCTTGCTAAAGTCATACAGGGAGTATGAGGCAGCTCAAGTTCAAACTCAAGTGATATGATTCAGAGAATCCTAATTTTAGAGCTGGAAGAGACCTCAGAAAACATATAGTCCTATTCCTTTATTTTACAGTTTAGGAAACTGAGGCCTAGGGAGGGGAGATGACTGTGTATAGCTTGGGCAGCACACCCTTAAGAGAAAGCTTTCCTCAATGGCATATTCCTTGAAGAAGACTGTCAACAAGGCCTCTGAAGCTATAGACTGGTGCTCCATCACGGCGGACCTCTAAGGTCTGATCTTGCCAATCCCATTCACACTATTGTTGAGAGTTTCTGGGGTAGTGTAGGAGCAAAGCAAATGGGGATTATTTATCCCAGGAAAGACATGGTTGTCGGAACCCCAGATGGCATTCCTGGACCTAGTAGGCCCTGTTATGTGTACCAGGCCCTGTTATGGGGGTGTACCACTTGACCACATCTAGCAATTGTGAGTGTTGTGTCTGATTGCAAAGACTATTACTGCAATTGTGCCATCAAGCCTTGTCTTTCAAGTCTACACACATTTATTCAGTCCCTCTACTACCGTGTAGTTCTGGCACAAAACAAAACAGCTTCTGCCGTCAAACTGGTTACATTCTACTGGAGACAAAATATATACAGGGAAGTAAATAAAAATCAATGTAGTGTAATTTTTGACAAGGATAACAACATCAGGGGAATCAGAAAAAGTGTCTATTAAAAGGTGCCACTTGAGCTAAGATTCAAAGGAAACCAAGGGTTTCAAGAAATGAAAGCAAAGAGAAGAGAACCTTTCAGGCACAGAGACCAGTAGATGCAAAGACAGAAATGCAGGAGCTGGAATACCATGCTTGAAGAATAGAAATTAGGCCAGTTTGGCTGAAACACAGAGTACAGGAAGAGGAGTGAAGTCGAATCACTCTAGGAAGAAAGATTGGAGCCAGATTGTGCTAGGCTTTAATTAACAAACAGATGACTTGACATTTTACCATAGAGGGGATAGGGAGCCACTGAAGCTTCTTGAGCAAAATAGTGGTGTGGGTCAAACTGGGCTTTAGGCACATCAGCTTAGCAGCAATGGGGAAGGATCAGAGGCAAGAGGGAGGATACTGGGAGAACAATTGGGAGGCTCTTGCAATAGTCTAGGCAAAGAGAGATAAGGTCCTGAATTAGAAGGGCTGGTATGAATAAAGAAAATATTGCAGATCTCATCATGTCACCCCTTAATCAACAAATTCCGGTGGTTTCCTGTTGTCTTCAAGAGCAAATACAAAATACTCTTTTTGGCATCCAAAGCCCTTTATTACTTAGCCCTCTCCTATCCTTCCTGTGTTCCTACACCTGATCCCTGACATGAACTGTGGCATCCAATCGATGGCAATGGTTTCTTGGCTCTTCCATGAACAACACACCCCATCTTTCAGCTCTAGTCATTCTCTTTGACTGTCCCCCATGGCTGGAAGGCTCTCCCCCCTTCACCCTGCTTACTGACCTCCCTGGCTTCCTTTAAGTAATCAAAAATCCCACCTTCGACAAAAGTCTTCCCCAACCTCTCTTAGTTCTAAGCCCCTTACGGCTCTTAATTACTTCCCATTTATCTTGTATACGGTTTGCTTTATTTCTATTTGTTTGCATCTTGTCTCCCCTGTTCAATCACAATCTCCTTGAGGTCAAGGGCTGCCTTTTGCCTCTTTCTGTATCCCCAGAACTTAGTTCCTGGCACACAGTAGGCATTTAATAAATGTTGATTGATTGAATCCTGGGGATGTATAGCAACATAGTTTGGCTGACAATAAAATTGACTTTCTCATTGCTAGTTAAGTACAAATACCTTTGGAAACTTAAAAACAGCTTATTTGATGGGGACTATTGAGTAAGAAATGCCTCAGCCAACCTGATTTAGACACAATGATTACCGCACGGTTTTACATTGATGTTTTCAGACGACTTATTGTTTAAAATTTATTTGGGGGAAATAAATGCTAGGCAACAAGATGTGAAATCCTCCAGACCATGACTTAGGGCTAGAAAGGACCTGAAGCAGGCAATTTAGCCACTTCACTTTACAGTTCAAGAAGCTGAAGGCCACCCTAAGAGGGGCCAGAGGAAGTCACACAGGAAGTATGAGGCAGCTCTAGAGTTCATATTCAAGGAATATGATTCATAGAATCCTAGTTTTAGAGCTGGAAGGGACCTCAAAAAACACAGTCTAATCCCCTCATTTTACAGCTGAGAAAACTGAGGCCTAAGGAGGAGAAACAATAATAGTTAATAAACATGTTAAACCCTATATGTGCCAAGCAGTGAGTTCAGTGTCTTAAGTCACAATGACTTGCTCAAAGTCAAATACCAAGAAAATTCCAGAGCTAGCCTAAAAATCAGGTCACTTCTTGAGAAATAAAAGTGAGTCGAAGAGAGGTATAGTGAAAAATTCACTCACTGTGGAGTCTAAGAACCTGGATTCAAGTCTCTTTCCTTATGCTTACTCCCTATGTGAGTAAGTCACTTACTTGCCAAGTCACTTAACTTCCCTGGGCCTCTGGGAAATAAGGACTTTATTACCCCGTAATAGTTAACATGTATATAGCACCTCCTATGGGCGCGATACTGTGCTAAACACTAAAATTATTTCATTTGATCCTCACAACAACCCTGGGAGGTAGGTACTATCATCATTCCCTTTTTACAGATGAAGAAACTGAGGCAAACAACAGCTAAGTTATTTGCTTAGGGTCATACAGCTAATAAGTATCTCAGGCTGGATTTGAAAGCAGGCCTTGGTGATTCTAGGCCCAGCGGTTTATCCACTGTGCCACCTAGCTGCTCATGGTCACTGAGGTCCCTTCCACGCTCCTCTCTCCCTATAGATGCTTTCCCTTAGAGCCCTCAGTGCCTTCTTTTAACCCACTTCCACACTGGTTACCTGTTAAATGAGTTCCACAAGTAGGCTTGGCTTTCTCCTTCCTAAGTAGTCCTTAGAGCTAAAGCTGTACTGAGAATCTGGCTTTGCCCTCAGACTAAGCCTGAGCCTCTATTGTAAGACACAACATGGCCAGATCCCCTTTGAGCCATCAGAAGCCAAGCTGCTCTCAGCCCAATGCCAGGCACACATACTTAAAGAAATGTTTCTCCAAGACAGTACAAAGCCCTCTCCCCATCACAGAGGGCTTCTGGCTTTGTGTACCTGGAGGCTTTGTGGCCAAGAAGAGTGGGTACAATTTTTTCTTCCTATCCACAGGTCAGATACCTTGACCCTGGCTCATGTACATAACCTCCACTGATCTGGATGAAGCCAACATCTCTTCACCCTTAGATGTTAGCCAACCTGCCTTGCCTTGTCCCTGCTCTACCCTCAGAACGGGCCCAGCAGTCTGCTCACCATTCCATGCCAACAGGCTGGCCTCCCTCCCAAACATGGTAGAATGTGCCACAGACCCAAAAATTCCAAGGAAGGAGAGGAAACAGAGACAGAGAAAAAAAAAGATGGAGTGGGGGTGGAGAAAGCATGCTTCCAATTGGAAAGGAAAACTTTGTTCAGCATCCAAAATTTGAAATCACTCTTCTGTGGCTTGGCTTGGCTGCTTTACAAACAAGTTGGCCTCAGTTTAACCTGCATCCATTTATCATCCCCCACACCCCCACACCCCGACCCCCAGCACAGCCAAACTGCAGACACATCCCTGCCCTTCTCCCCACTCCCCTATCCCCAACTCTGTTTGCCAGGCTTTGCAGAGACAGATGATGTTGAGGCAAATTGCTGGTCAGTCTCTCATCAATGATCCCCTTTCAGTTTCTCAAAACAAAACCTCAAAAGCCAAACCCTCCCAGAAAACTGGTGCCATTGGCTGCCTATGACCATATTCCCTCCTTAATTATCAGAATGGAATCTCAGCTCAGCCATGGAATGTCTGTGACGTGCAGAGGCAGCCCAGCCTCATGGCCTGCTCCCCCATATGTCCTGATGAAAAGAGCAGCACACGAAGGGTAGAAATGTGTGCTGCAGGCAACACAACCCCCCTGTGGCTGCCTGCTCCCTCTGCACATGTTAAAAGTCTTTTCCAATAGTAGTAAAGCCAAGTGACTCCAATTTATATGGAGACCAATGGGTAGAGAGAGAACTGAGCCCCCTGGGTCACACGGAGGTGAACAGTAAATTCAAGAATCATTTATTTTGTCCAGGAGAGGCACTTCAGGCACAGGAGAAACAGCACTGGGGTTGAAGACCCAGCTTCAAGGTCCACAGTGAGCAAGGAGTGGCCTTGATCCAGCAGAAACACAACTAAAGCAAGGCAACCCGGGCTTTGCTCCAGGGTGGCAAATTTATAGGGCATTGACCAAAAGTTGCAGTTCTTCAGAAGCACAGAAACATAGGACTATCAAATTAGAAAGAATAATTGATTCAAATAGGAAGCTATCAGAGGGTAGCATTGAGGTGAACTTCTCCCCACTCCTCCTTATTCCTGCTCCCTTTTTCTCCCCACAAAGGCCTTGACCATCAGTGTTACACTCATGTCCCTGAATCTCTGCCTCTTTCCTCATGAGGCCATAGCCCTTCCCAACTGGGGTCAAGCAAAGCTTGCCCCAGGCACCATTTATGGTACTTGTCTCAGGGTGAAGATGCCTAGTTATGGCTCTGTGGGAAATTCACTTAGGAGGCAAACTCACTGAGATTTTCTCTTTCTCAACAATATTGACTAAAACTGAGATCAAACCTCACTTCTGATATGACCTCTCTGGCATTCAGCAAGCTCTTTAATTCCCCTAGGCCTTAGTTTCATTATCTGTGAGATAATGGGGTCAGACTAGAGGAATTCTGAGGTTCCTTCTAGATCTAAAATCCTACAATGCTGAAGTTCAGTTTCCCCTTTACATACCACAGGGATGATAATATTCATCTTATATGTAGGGTGTGTGTATTTGTGTGTCTGTGTGTATGTGTGTGGGTATCTTGTCCTTCATTCTCAAAGAGGACCATGACATCAGGCAGGTGATGCCATGACATGCAAGTAAATTGGATTTATGTGAGGGCTGTGCAAAGTCACCAGCCTCACTTTCACCTCTGGAGCTATCTGGGTACAGTGGCCAGATATGGATCAGGACAACTGTCAATGACCCAGGATGCACTGGAGGATCTTGGCCTTTTCAAGCTAAGGTCTTTAATAGGTCTCAGTTTGACTGAGACAGCACCCATTTAGTGATTAGGCCCATGTAAAAAGTGAGCCAAGGGATGACACCTCAATTAAAAAAAAATTGAACTGGAGAAGACCTCAAGGTTTCTGGGCAAAAGAGAAAGAATTACTGTTTACTTTTATTCTGATCCATCAGGTCCCAAACAAGAACCGTTAAGTGGTGCTTTGTAAACCCTGAAGTGCTACATAAATCTCCTCTGTTGTAGTTAATATTAGCTTTATTCAGGAAAAACAAGAGATGTCCTGCCAAAGAGCAGAACAGAGCCTTTGACAAGAGTCTCCCTTTTCACAGAATTACAGAACCGTAGATTCAGAGCTGGAAGGGACCACAGAGGCTGCCAAGGCCAACTTCCTCATTTTACGGATGAGGAAACCAAGGCACAGAAAGATGGAGTAATTTGCCCAATTGTCACATGGCTAGTAAGAATATGAAGCTGGATTGGCTTTGGTCTTCTTGACTCTAACCCTAGTACACTCTCTTCTATGGAGAGTGAGGGCAGGACCCTCAGACTGCTGGGTGGACAAGTGCCAATTTTCTAAATAATCAAAAACACCTGGGTCCTGTATGAAGGCTTTCTGTTTTCCTCCAGATGCAGGGTGTCCTGTGGATTCATTCGACACCCATTGCCCACGTGTTATTTGCTAAAGATAGAAAACTGGGAAGTGAAATATATTTTTATTACAGTTGGATCAACATCACACGACTGCATTACCTTGCCCTCAGAGCAACTGGGCAGTAGGTCCTACAGCTGGGATGGCCCAGGGCAATGGGCCATGTACTTCCATGACCAAATTCACTTTCTCCTCCACTGGATTTCTAGGAAATGCTTGGGCTTTGCAGGCCTGAACTGAGCATCTGTCACCTCTCCTATCTAGCTGGGAGAATTGAGTGACCTAAGAGGGTTAACTATTCCAAGAAGAATCAACATGCACCTTCTCAAAGCACAGCCCGGACACATTCTGACTTTTCCAAAGATCAGTTCCTTCTCTTAATCCTCCCTGCTTCTGAGTTTCCCAGTTAAGGATGGGACAGAATAGGCTGAAATTACATATTCTCAGCCCAACATATCTCAACCTCCATTAATTCTACTAAATTTGTTTTTATTGTTACAGCTGTTTTTAATCTGGACTTGTGATTTTATCAGTTGAGGGATCTCCTACTGTGGAAATGCTCTCCACCAATGAAGACTGGTAACTTGTCCTTATAAGGGTGGGGTCCCACTCCCATCCCAATTAATGTAATCACAGAAGTCCCAGATATCTCATTTAAATAAATTATTAAAGTTCAAACCAGTTGTTAATATATCCTTAATCAATCTGAGAGGATGGTTAAAACCAAAAAGAAATATCTCGTGAGATTACATCCCATTTCTTGGGCTACATAAACCAATAAACCAATTCAGGTTCAGTGAAATGGTGACCATATCTAGCAGCAAAAGAATTCTCCATCAGAGGTTTCCAGTTCAGGATATGGAGCTAAACTAATGATAAGGAATTTCAGGAGGGGATGGGGAATTAGTATGGTTTCTCACTCTCTCTGTCTCTCTGTCTCTGTCTCTTTCTGTCTCTGTCTATCTGTCTGTCTCTTTCTCTCTGTGTCTCTGTGTCTCTGTCTCTGTCTCTCTGTCTCTCTGTCTCTCTGTCTCTCTCTCTCTCTGTCTCTCTCTGTCTCTCTCTGTCTCTCTCTCTATCTTTCTCTCTGTCTCTCTCTGTCTCTGTCTCTCTCTGTCTCTGTCTCTCTCTCTGTCTCTCTCTCTCTGTCTCTTGTCTCTCTCTCTCTCTCTGTCTCTGTCTCTCTCTCTTTCTCACTCTTTCTCTCTTTGTCCTGCTCCCCTTTCCCTCTGATCATGTAACCAGATAAACTGGACCACCAAAAAACATAATATCCAGTCAGAAGCAATAGTCCTCTTTAGGAAAGGTCACTTCAGGGAGCATGACTCTTCATGGAAGAGAGAAATGCTGGCTATGGACCCTACAAAGGCCGCTACACTCAGAATCCAGAAGAGAACTACATCCAAGGGGAACTTCATGGTTACATTACAAAGGGAGAAAAGGAATTTTGGAAGCAAGGAGTTCCTAGCCATCCCTTCATTATGTGACTGACTAGTTCTGTGCTGTAAATCTGTGCTCACTCACTCCAAAGATGCTGCATGCATTTGTGGCAGAATGTCCCCAAAACAGCTAAGTAGCACATTGGATAGAGCAGTGGACCTGGAATCAGGAAGACTCATCTTTGTAAGTTCAAATCTGGCCTCAGATACTTACTAGCTGTGTGGCCCTGGGCAAGTCGCTCAACCCTATTTGCCTCAGTCTCCTCACCTGTAAAATGAGCTGGAGAAGGAAATAGCAAACCAAGAAAACCCTAAATTGGGCCATGCAGAGTCAGATATGACTAAAAAACAACCACACAACAATAACAAAAGGGGAATTTATACTATAATTTTTGCTATAATATTTTAGTACACATTTTTGCTTAAAAGCTAATTAAATTTGTTTAGTAATGGGGAGCACACAGTAGGGATTGTGAGGAAAAGTACTGGAAATCCAGCCCCTCATCATTGCTCTCAGATCCCTGAAAGTAGTAGTCAGATGTTCTCTAGGGACCCAGCCTGCCAAGGCAGGAAGGAATTGGAGAAATGGTCCCAGAGGAGGTGCTGCATCTGCAATTTATAGTCTTAAGAGTTATTAGGAACGCTGAGAAGTTAAATAACCCAGGTCATGCAGGCAGGAGATTTCAGAGGCCGTACTTGAATCTGGCTCTTTTAGGCCCCAAGTGCAGCCTTTCCTTTACATACACCACCTCGCTTCTGCACTGCTCCAACCTCTCAAAATCAACAGTGATCCACAGACAGTCAGCATGTTCTCTGTGTTCTTTGCATTAAGTTGAGTCACAACCCACCATTGTAACCCAGAAGCAGTCAATGCACATTGAAAGTGGCTCTACATGAGGCCACAAAAATCAGATGAGAAGGAACAAGGAAAAACAGCCTGTCCCATCCATGCAATGTCCTGGCTCTCATTGAACAGACCTATCATTTTATTGTCACAGGGACATTCTTCTTCTTGCCTGGTTTGTGTGGGCTAAAGCTGAGTAAATATTCCTGGGTCCATGAAAGGTCATTGCTTTGAGAACTGTTTTAACTGTTTAGTCCAGGCTGACGCCACATGCAGCTCTCTAGGTCGTCAAGTGCAGCCTTTTGGCTACATTCAAACTTCGCAGAACAGATCCACTCATTAAAAGGATTTGTTCTGTAAAACTTGGATTCAGTCAAAAGGCCACCCCCAAGGACCAGGGAGGCCATACCCAAGGACCTGGGAGGCCACATATGGCCTCTGGCTGCAGGTTCCCCACCCCTGGGGATTCCATTCCAATAGAATGGAAGCTCCTAGAGGGTGGAGACTATCTCATTATTGTCTTTGCACCCTCAATACCTAGCCAAGAACCTGGCACATAATAAATGTCGAATTTATGCATAGAGAATGGAATTGCATGTAACTGACTTGAAGTGAAGAGTCTAGTGGCACAGTGAAAAGAGTACCACATTTGGAGTCAGAGGACCTGAGTTCAAATTCTGCTTCTGACACTTACTACATGTTTAACCACGAGCAAATCATCTCACCTCTCTGAGACTTAGTTTCCTTCTCTGTAAAATGAGGAGGTTGGACTATATGTGTTCTTAACTCCCTTCTAGTTCTTAGTCTCTGAGCCTATGAATTGAATTGTACTTTGGGGAAAATAAGACAGTTGTCAGTCTTACTATAAATTGTCATATAGCTAGGTGACAAAGTAGCCAGTGTGTTGAACGTGGAGTCAGGAAGACCTGAGCACAAATCTGCCCCGAGATACTAACTAGTTTGTGTGTCACCTAACCTCTCTCAGACTCAGTTTTCTCATCTGTAAGATTGGGGTAATAACACCTATCTCACAGGGTTGCTGGGACAATCAAGTGAAATATCTCATATACAGTGCTTTGAAAAACTTCAAAGTGTCACATAGGAATGCTAGTCAGTATTGTTATTCATCATCACCATCCTCATTCCCCTGTCGGCATTCTGCAATCCGGCCGAACAGACCACCTTGATATTCTTCACATACAGCCCTCCACCTCCTGGCTCCACACTTTTGCTTTTAGCTATTCCCGCCCCGCTTCCAACACACTGCTACCTCTTAGACTACCTTGTTCCTTCAACATTTTTCTCAAGCTACCTCTTCCATGTAAAGTTTTCCTTAATCCCCTTTCCCCATTACTAGGGCCCGCCCCCCACTCCCGAAAATTGCCTTGCATTTATTTCCTATGTATTTTGAACATATCTCCTTAATAGAATGTAAGCTTCTAGAAGGCAGGCCCTGTTTCATTTTTGACTGTGTATTATCAGCACCTGACTCAGTTTGTTGTTGTTTGTTGTTGTTCAGTCATTTCAGCTGTGTCTGACTCTCTATGACCCTACTTGCTACTTCCTTCCCCAGTTCATTTTACAGATGAGGAAACTGAGGCAAGCAAGTTTAAGTGACTTGCCCAGGGTCACACAGCTCGTAAGTGTCTGAGGCCAGATTTGAACTCAGGAAGATGAGTCTTCCGGACCCCAGGCTAGATTCTCTATCCACTATATCACTTTGCTGCCCTGCCTGGCAGGTAGTGGGCACTTAATAAATGCTTGTCATTTGATTGATTGATTGATTGATTGAGTCACATTGTTTTCTAGGGTTCCTTGACTTTGATAACAATGGGAAAATTATAGTCCCAGAGTAACCGTCAAGGTTACAAACGACAACCATTCAAATCAAGCTTGGCCAATACTCCTCCAAGTTAAAAACGAATCGATAGCATTCTTTTAAAGTAAGTAGCTAAAGAATGGGTATGCATGGAGATACAGCTGCAAACATATAATTATAAATGAGTCCTTATTAATTATAGTCTATTTTGAAAAGAATTCCAATGATGGTCTTTTGCCTCCCAGCCGAGCTCCCTGGTTTGAGGTGAACATCCAGGAAACTTTTCCCTCCCTCTGCCCCAGGAAACCAAAATAGAGGCTTTGGCAGTAAGAGCCTCCCTTCCCCAGCCCACTTAGAATGAATTGTAGGAAAGGACATGATGGCCTACTTTTTCAACAACCTCTTGCCAGACCCAAAATAACAAGAAGAAAATATGGTAAACCCCCTAAAAAAAAAAGACTGTAGATTATGGAAATTATGACTTAGTGACAACCCTCCCCTCTTCCCTTGTGATCTATGGGAACATATACATGACCCAAATTATAGACTGTCAAGGAGAGGTCAGGCAGGGAACATGGCTTCGGCCAGAACACATGGCCAGTGGAATTACAGACTATTCGGAGCCAGGTTCTCCCAGTGCCTCAGCTACTCCCTGGCTAGAAACTCTTGGAATCAGCCTAAACTCTCTGTGGCCAGATGGAAATTCATAAGGAAGTCACTCCCAGAGCTGGATTTGAAGTGTTGGTTTCAATGAATTGGTGTCATCCTGGTCCCACATCCCAATGAAAACTGAAAATCCTCTTCAAGAGACTGCAGAGAATTCTATGGCATGCTAAATACAACCGTATTTTACTGATTTTTCCAATTTTCATCTGACTATATAGATTCATTTTGGTTCATGTTTATCTGTAAGAACAACTGTCCTCTAAGAGAACTAAGGCTCTTAGCTGGTCTTATCATCTCATTTTTGTTATGAACTTAAACATCAGAGAGCATTTCAATATAAATTGTTCAGCATAAATGCAAACATTTCGATACACAAATCTAACGCAGTTTTAGAGCTACTCTCCCAGTCACACCATTGAGTGGAATTCCCAATAGCTACTTGTCCCAGTCAGGGGCCTAGGGGACTACGAAGGGTTGGAGTGATTGTATGGTTCTTGGGAGCCCTGATCATAGTGGTTCCCCCAAGGATTACCAGGTAATCAATTAGTAAATTGAACTTAATTAGTTCTTAGGAACTGTTATTTACTGTAGTGTAGACTCAGTACAACACACTTTCCCAACAACCACAAAATCTATGAAACGCTCTCCCACAAGTACATATAGAATCCAGAGGAAAGTGGCCTCTAATTTAGATCGTATGTGATAAAGGAGGTGACTCACAGATCATGACCACTCAGAGACTTTTTCTTCCCTACGTGGAGTATTCAGCTTAGGTATAGTGTGTATGCATGTATGTGTATACATATGCACATACATATATGTGTGTTTATGTGCATCTATATATGTGTACATATATGTGTGTGAATACATATATTACCATATGTACTCACCTTAGGTATGGGGGGGCGTATATATGTGTGTATGTATATTTGTATATATTTGTGCATGCATGTGTATCTGTGTATATTCATATGTAGTCATGTGTACTCATCTTAGTGTGTGTGTGTGTGTGTGTATATACATGTTACCATATGTACTCACCTTAGTGAGTGTGATGTGTTGTGTGATGTGAGCATGATGTGTATGTGTGAGTATGGAAAGAGAGAGGAACTATATCTAACTTTAGATATAGTATGTGTGTATATACATCCGTGTCATATTTTATATATGATATATGTATATGTGTATATACACACATATACCTTGCCTAAGGTGGGTATATATGGCGATTCAGCATCATCAGGGTAGTTCTTGACACAGTTTTGTCCCTTAAACTCAGGTCACCTTCTATCTCATCCTGCCCCTTCCAAAGCACAAAAGTCAAAGGAACTTCCTCCCCATGGGTGTTTAGTTAAATACAGTCAGGTCTTTGGAAATGCTATATACCTAGATCAGTGTATAGTCCTCCTACTCTGTCTCCTGGGTGAATGAGGGTGTAGGGTCCAGAAGGAAGGATGCAGAGTTGGGCAGAGGGTTTTCTTTTTTCTTTTTCCTGCTACAGTCTTTATAGAGTCTTTCTTCATTATGTCCAACTGCTGCTGTCTCATAGACATGCTGATGAAAAATCTAAGTCCTGTTTCTCCAAACTTCACAGTCTTCCCTCGGGGAGGGGATGAGGTACTTCTCCACCACCACCATCAGCACCTCTGGCTGCTCCTCCACCACCTAGAAAGTCTTTCTCTGGAGCTTGGATGCAGGTTTCCACCACCAAGCTCTCAGCTGCCAGAAACTCCTAGGTTCAAAATTGATTCCCCAAAGAGTATGACCACATTTCCTTAACAAATCCAGACACACGTTTTGTGTAACAACTCTCCATTTCATCTAATGACTTCTAAAGACATCTAAATTAATCAAGAGCTTTGCACATCTAGTCTACACCAATGTTTCATTTATTGATGCTTCTGTGAGTTCACACCTAGTTCACATGCTAACTGATTGATTGTTTTTACCTGACAAAGCTATCAGGTTGCAACATCTTATCACTTACCTTAATGGGGGGGGGGGGGGAAGGTAATTCATGGATTGGTTCCACCAACCCAGCACCTTTACCTATCCACTTAGTTTCATTGTTGGCTCTTTCCAGCATATTTTTAAATGTTTCCTTGGTAAGTTTCTTTTGCATCACTAACACTACCTTACAGGTAACACAGGTGGTAAATAGCAGAGCTGGGATTTTAATTCACATCTTCAGTTTCCAAACCCAGCCTTCTTTCTCCTACAATATTGATTCTTTCATTTTTCTCTGATCATCAGTTTCCTCATCTACCAGTGAGGGCTGTTTGAAGGGAATGATGGATATAAACCTTAAATAGTTATAGAAGTATGCATTGATACTTATTGAATTTGGGAGTAATTGGTGCATGGGTTAGGAATATAATTGATATCTAGGTTTACAAGCGAATCTCTGACTGCTTTGAGGTTGTTATCTGGGTGGGTCAGAGCTTGGTTTGTGGCCAGGACTAGAGCTTGAGCAGTGGTGGGAAACCTGCAACCTCAAGGCCACATGTGGCCTTCTAGGTCCTTGGGTGGGACCTTTTTACTGAGTTTAAGTTTTACAGAACAAATCCTCTTATTAAAGGGATTTGTTCTGCGAAGTTTGGATTCAGTCAAAGGGTTGTACTTAAGGACCTAGAGGGCCACATGTGGCCTAAAGGCCACAGGTTCTCCACCCTTGACCCAGAGTCTTGGCCAGGCTTGCTGTTATAGTATTCTGTGGCCTCTTTGGAGAGCGGTACAGTGTTGTTGTTCAGTCCTTTCCCACTCTTCATGACCCCATTTGGGGTTTTCTTGACAAAGATACTGGAGTGGTTTGCCATTTCCTTCTCCCCCTAGCTGTTCCAACAATAATCTACCTGAAGTTTTAGTTGAGTCTTGGGGATTAGACATCAGTCCATAGCTGAAGGTCAAGGTATAAGACTATCTATAGTCCATGTTTGGTCTTAGGGGGTAGCTCAGTTTCTGGGGTTAAGAGTCATAGGTTAATGGAATTTAGAACAGAAAAAAACCTTAGAAATTAATCAGGTCAGTCCCTCATTTTACAGAAGATAAATCTGAGAACCAAAGAGATTAAGTCAGTGGTTCTCAACCTGTGGGTCACAACCCCTTTGGGGGTTGAGCGACCCTTTCACAGGGGTCACCTAAGACCGTAGGAAAATATATATTTCTGATGGTCTTAGGAACCAAGACACTGCTCCTCTATCCATCTCCAGGCGGGTCCGCCCACATGCAGATATGCCCACATATGAGTATTAAAGTGATTTCTCAGGATCACACAGGGACCAAGTAACCAAGCCAGGATTCAGACTCAAGAAGTCTTGACTCCAAATTCAATGTCCTATACGCTACACATTGTTTCTAATGATCAGAATGAAAGGTCAGTTGATCATATTCTGGGTTGGTCCTTGCCTAAGTTTGGAATCAGACTGTAGTTAAGATTAGTGTCAGTGAACAGAAAAAGGCTAAAAGTTCATGAATTTGATGCCATTACTCCCAAGCTTCAAGCCCTGAGACACACAGCCACCAAGAGACGTTAATAATTACTCAAGAAGGGAGAGGAGACCCAGGAGTGTGCCATGCCCAGGGTACTGGCTTGTCTTAGTCCATCCCATATAAATTCATTAAGGATATTTTTGTCTTTGTGTCTAGTACTATACTTAAAACAATAAATGTTTGTTGAAGTGCATTGAAATTATGACCTTCATAGGATCCTTCATAGGATGATAGAATCTTGAAGTTGGAAGAGACCTTAGATGCACAGGTAGACAGACAGATAAACAGAGACAGACAGACAGAAAGATAGAGAGAGAGAGAGAGAGAGAGAGAGAGAGAGAGAGAGAGAGAGAGAGAGAGAGAGAGAGAGAGAGAGAGAGAGAGAGAGAGAGATAGGTAGGTAGATATATAGATAATGAATAGATAGATAGGAAGGAATGCAAGTCCACTCTCCACAGTGATTTTTCCTGTCAATGACGACCATGGGACCAGGCTAGAAGCAGGTCTGGTTTGTGGGGGCACTACTATTCTCAAAGTTCTTAGGCTCAGGGTCCTGGATTATCTTCATCAAGGTCTGAGGGGACATGTTGATGGTATATATATATATATAGAGAGAGAGAGAGAGAGAGACATATATAGAGACATATATGTATGCATACTTATATGTATACACATACATATGTATGTGTATGTATATATTATACACACATAGATATCATATATACATATATGTATAAATACACATTAGATATAAATATGTATTTTACACATGAATTTTATACATTATACATTACATAATTATATTTGCTATATAGTTGATATATTTCAAAAATATATTTATTATTGAATATTATTTCTTCATATACACAATATCATATGATTATATCATACTTTGTAATAGAATATATAGGAATAATATTAATGCATTATATATGCAAATACACATATACAAAAGTATATACACATGGGTGCACATCCAAGTGATGTGTGTGTTTGTATGTGTATGCATATGTGTATTGCCACATACAAAGCAGACAAGCCAGCCTAGCCAAAGCAACAGGCAACCCTGAGGGAGAGATAGGATGTGCCAGGCAAGTTAAACCATCACTACCATCTTGACCATCATCTCCCCTAGGACCCTGATGGAATCAATCCTGGACCCTGAACCCAAAAGTCTTAGAAACAGTCGTGCTTCCAGTCCAGAGCCCTCAGCCATCCTCCTAGGAGACACATCCAGTGGGAGAGAGCCTGGCCACTGCTCCTGTGAGGGCTATAGCCAGAGTGACTGGAAATCCAGAAAAGAAAGCTCTTGATACAAGAGCCCTTGGCACTGTCAAATATTTCAACATTAGAAATGTGATTTTATCAGTGGGGAAAGAAATAAAGAAGCAGAATTACCCTTTGCTTTGCTGCTGCACCCCCAGAACCATGGGAACTTCTCCTTCATTACAGCGTGAACTCCTCCTATGCAGGTAATATTGTCCTTCTTCCGTTTGTATCCTCAGCACTTAGCACAGTGCTTTACGTGTCTTAAATGCTTAATAAGTGTTTCATTCATTCATATATAAAAGAACAGAGGAAGGCCTCTAACATGTGGTTATTCTTTTGTAGAGGTTTGTGCATGGACATAGACAGGTGTCTGTATTGAAAGGACAAGGCTGGGCTCTTTACCACAGCCATTTTCTGTCCTGCCACCCCTTACTACTTCTGTTCCTCCAAAACAGACCAATGCATTGCATTGCCTTTGTCTGAGAAGAAAAGATACTCCTGGTTCTCCTGAGGACCCCATCCAGTCTCTACTTCTTGTTTTCCAACTGAGGTCAAATCAACGCTATTATTGCCTCCAGAAAGAACATGACAACAGACTGCCCTATTTTTCGCTTGAAATCTTCAGACCATAAGTTCCTTCCCTGGTCATGGCTACCTTATATTAGAAGACAAGTTCCCTGAGGGCAGGTGCTGTTTTTGCTTTTGTATTATGTCCCTAGTGCTTAGCACAGTTCTTGAAAAGTTCTTGAAATAAAATAAATACTTAATAAATGTTTTTCATTCATTCATTCATTGAAAGGGATACCCATACCAACTGACTAGTGGAGTCCCTGAATTATTAAGGGAATATGCAAAGGAGTCATTTGGCAGGAAACAGGATTACATCAGGAAAGGGATTAAATGTCCAGTATGCTTCTCTGGTTGTGAAACCCCAAGGAGATACTGTGGCATGATAGGATGCAGTGATGCATGATGGAGCATGACATAGCATTGGGAGAGTGGGAAGAGTATGAAATGGAACTGACAGTCTTATACAGGTGGTGCCACTCACATAGCAGTCATAAGGATGGCTAATAGGTATAAAAGCTGTGATTTGGAATCAGTATCACCAATATTGCCTTACTCAAGGACTGAACCAGCAGGGCATCCCTACTCATCACAGTCGACACATTCCATTGGCTGGAGAAGATGAATAAGTAAAAGGATGGAGAAAAGCTTTTCCCCCCTCTCAGAATTGTAGGATCTCAGAGTTGAAACAGGTATCAGAGATCTTCTAATCATATCCCTACAACATCCCTGGTAAATATCCACTAATGGGAATCCACTCTCTCCAGGGGCTTCCATTGGTAGGTTAATCCAAGACGAGAAGACGTCTTCTGATATAGAGCTAAAACCGGCCTCTTTGTAGTTCCCCCCTCTCCATATCCATGAGCACCCCTCCACATTGTGCCCAACAGAATAAGTCTAATCTTACATGATAACCTACAAATACTTAACCACAACTATCATGTCTTCCACAAGCCTTTTCTTTTTCACACTAAACACCCATGGTTGCTTCAACTAATCTTTGTTTCATCATTCTCTCATGATCCTTATTGTCCTCCTCTGGACATGCTCTAGTTGGTCAATGTTCTTCCTCAAATGTGATGCCCAGAATAGAATTCAATCCCCTTCTAGCTGTGGTCTGGGCAGGGCAGAGGGCAGGACCAGCCTCCTCCCTCTGGGTGCCCTTCCTCCATCAGTACATTCTAAAATCAAATCCCATTTCCCTGTCTTGGCTTTCCTTTCCTTTCAAAGAATTTTCTTGCCTCTACCATCTCACCCACAAGAAATGAGGCAGTCCAATGTCTTGCACATAATAAGCACTTAATAAATGTTTGATGAATTGAATTGTTTTGCTGATTTAAATCCAAACCAGTGGTGGCTGAAATGGAGTTCCTGCTTAAACCATGGCACTGACTTTCTGTCTAACTAAGTATTCCCCTACAGAGGACCCGCCATCTCCTGAAGTAACTTACCCTCCTTAATTCCCACTACCAAATAGTGAGTTCTGGCCCCTGTCTTCTCCTTATCTTGTTACTGAGTCCCCTTAACCAAAAGGAAAAAGAGAAAGACAGAGACAGAGAGAGACAGAGAGACATGCACAGAGAAAAAGGGAAAGAGAGAGAGTCTTCAAACGTCTAACTAATAATTGGTTAAATATAATTAATTGTGACAGACTAAAGTAGTATGAGACCCACAATGCTTAGTGATTGCTCAGATAAGGTACTGGGTTAATTAGTCATTAATTTCTTATTCCACTGCCTCTTTAAAAAAAATTAAAGAACAAGCACTTGTTTTACTGAATGTTAGCTGATGCAATGTTAAGGTAAATTTCACAAGATTTTTATTTGATTTTTTCATTTATTTTCAAGACTAGGGAGTAAGACAAGCAGTCAGTCAATAAGAATTTATTAAATACCTACTATGTGACAGGCAGTATACTGAAAAAAGAATGAAAAAAAAGACAAAAGACACTTCTTGCTTTCAAAGAGCCCACAATCCTAGTGAGGGAGATGAAACACAAGCTTCTATGTACAAACAAGATACAGACAGTATAAACTGGAGCTAACAGACGGGATGGCAACTGCTTTAAAGAGGGTGGGAAAGGCTTCCTATAAAAGGCAGGATTGTAGCTGGGACTTGAAGGAAGCCAGAGAAGCCAGGAGGCAGAGGCAAGGAGGGAGTGCATTCTAGGCCTCAGAAACAGTTAGTAAAAATACATGGGGTCAGAAGGCAGTGTCTTGTGCAAGGAGCAGCCAGGAGGCCACTGTCACAGAGTACATGGATGCCAAAGTGCATTGGGGGTGATAAAGATGCAAAAAGCCTGGAGAAGTAAGAAAGAGCAGGGTTATGAAGCGCTTTGCCTGCCAAATAGGATTTATAAGCCTATGATATCAAGCAGACCCCTGAATCTGGGGGCCAGCAACCGTATCTTCATCAGGTGCTCAGTCCTAAAAGTATAATCAGGATTTTCTTTTTCACCTAGAGCAAAAACAGTTGAGGGAATGGGGAATCAATTTCACAGAGGATAATCTGAAAGCAGATATAGTCGCTCCTGGAGGAGTGTAGGTCAACAGGGGAAGGAAGGGGTAAGAGTCTCAGCCCAAGAGTAGCCGTGCTAGGCAAGAGTATGACCCAGTGGAGGAAGTGAGGACTGAAGAATTGTCTTCTGAAGGATGCCCCAACAGGGAAGAAATATATGCCTTACCCCCTCCCCTTAGGTCACAATCTGAGATGAAGCCTCCTTTGCCTTGTACAAAGCTCTACCCCACTACAACTCTACCCACTCCAATAAGAGGGAGGGGTTAGACCAGGAAGCACTACAAGGAAGTTCTCCCAAGGTCACAAAGACCTTCTCTGGGGTGATTCTTGAATCTAGGTATCTAAACATAGTGGAAAGAGGGCAGAGCTGGGAACTGGGAGAAGCAGGGTCCAAACCCAGTCTTTGACTCTGACAAGCTAGACGGGTAGACAAATTATTTAATGTGTCTGGACCTGGGCCGTAATTTCCTCTGTAAAATAGGGATAATAATACATGTGTGTATATATGGATATAGATATGTGTATATATACATATATATAAATATATGTATGTATGTGTATCATATACACACATATCCACATCCAGAGAAACAATTACGGAGGCTGAAAGCAGATTGAAGCAAACTACTTGCTCTCTCTTTTTCATTCTGTTTGTTTCGTTCCTTCTTTCTCATTGTTCACTCCATTGGTTATAATTCTTCTTTACAACTTGACTAATGTTTAATGTGAAGGTATATGTAGAACCTATACAGGATTGCATGTTGCTTCTGGGGGGGGGAGCGGGGAGAGAGGAAGGGGGAGAAATTTTGGAATTCAATAACTTATGAACTGAATGTTGTAAACTAAAAGTAAATAAATTTAAAAGAAAAAGAAAGAAAAAAACTCGGGTCTAGGACTCATAGGTCCTTTATTCAATGCAGCTCAGGAAATTTTGGCATCAGGACAGATGTCACAGCTCTGGGGTCACAATAACTTATGAAGGAATGAATGAATGAAAAAAAACATTTATTAAGCATTTACCTTGTGCCAGGAGTTGTACTGAGTTCTGAGAATATAAGTATAAAGAGAGAGATAGTCTCTGCCCTCAAGGAGCTTACATTCTAATGGGAAAGACAAAGCACATAAAGGAATGACCAACGAAGGGAGCTTTTCACATATCTTTGGTGAGTTACAGAGATGGTAAGTTGATATCTATGACAACCCCTTTCCAAAAGTGAAAGCACAAATTATTTGATCACTATGCCCAGAGCAATAGGGGTCGAGGAGCAGATGGTTAGATTGCCTGGGTAGAGGCAGGATGTTTAAGTGGTACATGAAGGTGAAGAATGGTCTGGTGTCTGGGCCTAAGTGGGCTACTTTGCAGACAGTCATTAAAATATTAGGTTAGGCCCTAGGGCTAGAGTTCCAAAGATGAAGGAATTAACTGCCTCTTGTACTTGGGGCATGCTCTGGGCATCCAAGGTATAGGGGTCCAGGTGCCCTGTAGAGAGCTTGTGAATCAGAGCTACTCATGTTTTTACTGAGGAAGTTCTGCTTGGTTTCCTACCCCTGTCAAAGACAGGAAGCTCCTGATTAGTCAGGAAGCTAGGAATTTTCAGCCTAGAATGCTGCAGGAAGTTTCCAATTGAAGGACTTGTCCAGAGAATGAACAGGATAGAGAGGAGGGGATGAGAGGTAGGAGAATGTAAGAGTTGGGAAATGACAACCTTTGGATAGAAAAAACAGACCAGAAAAACCACAGGTTTTTTTTTCCCCCAATGGCAACAGAACTGTTGCCCCCAAATGCTTTTCCACCAAATGCTCTCTCTTTTAAACATCCCTGTTTCTATCAAAGGTACCACTTTTCTTCCAGTCTTCTAGGTTCATAACTTCAGCATTATATCTAAACTCACAACCTGGATTTCTTACCCATCCTCACTCCACATATCCAATCAGTTGTCAAATTTTGATGAGAGCACTGGGATTGGAGTCAGGATGACCTGAGTTCAAATGTTGCCTCAGATATTGTGTGATTCTGGATGAGTCACTTAACTTCTGCCTCAGTTTCCTCATCTGTAAAATGGGAAAAATAGTATCAACCACTTCCCAGGGTTGTTGTTTGGATCAAATGAGATAATATTTGTAAAGTGTTTTACAAACCTTAGAAGCACCATATTAATACTAGCTATTATCTTTATCTATAATTTCTACAATATCAAAGAAATATTGAAAGACATCTGATCCCTCCTACTCACACAGCCACTGCCTTATTCAGGCCCTTCCCCCCTTTCACTGAGGTTATCGCAGCAGCCTTCTCATTGATCTCCCTAACTCAAGCATGTCTTCGCCATTCTGTATATCATATTTGTGCATAATTATTTGCATAGTACAACCCCTCCACCAGCCCTTAGATGCTGTCCCGTTAGATGTCCTTGAGGGCATGAAATGGTTCTTGACTTTCTTTGTATCCTCAGGACTTAACCACAGAGGCTGGTATACAGTAGGCATTCAATAAATGTTTGTTGATTGATCCCACTCACCCTGCTGCCAAAGTAATAATAATAATACGCTTTACAAATATTGTTTCTTCACAACAACCCTGGGAGGTAGGTTAATAACTATTATTGTAGTCATTTCACAGGCGAGAAAACTGAGGCAAATAGCACCTAAGGATCCTACAGCTACTAAGTATCGGAAGCTAGATTTGAACTCAGATCTGTCCTGACTCAAGACCCTACCTTTATCCACTGCACCACCCAGTTGCCTCATAGGAATTTAAGGAAAGTTTTCCTTAAATGCAGATCTGATCCTCTACTCAATCAATTCCAGTGGCTCCCTATTGCCCCCTGGGGTAAAATAAAAACTTTTTCCATTTAATTTTTAAAACCTTTCTCAACTGACCTTAACCTATCTTCCTAGTCTCATCATATGTTATTCCTCATCCTGCTCTCTGTCACTAATCCAAACTGGCCTTCTTTCTATTCTTAATACTTGGTCTTTGCCTCCTTTACACAGTTGTTCCACAGGCCTGGAATGTGCCCTGTCCTTACCTTGGCCTTTCAGAGTCTTTCTCTTGATTTAAGATGCAACTCAAGACCCATATTCTACATGAAACCTTTTTTGATCCTCTTAACTGCTAAGGACATCCCTCCCAAAATACTTTGCTTTTAACTACTTTGTATTTATTCATTTTGTGTGATATAGAGATATAGATTAGATAGATAGATAAATAGATAGATAGATAGATAGATAGATAGATAGATAGATAGATAGATGGATGGATGGATGGATGAATAGATGGATAGATAGATAGATAGATAGATAGATAGATAGATAGATAGATAGATAGATGGATGGATGAATAGATAGATAGATGGATAGATAGATAGATAGATAGATAGATAGATAGATAGATAGATAGATGGATAGATGATGAATGGATGGATAGAGATAGATAGATTTTATAATGCACTTGTTTTCTTCCCCATTAGAATGTAAGCTCTTTGTCCACAGGAACTGCTTCATTCTTTATACCTGTATCTATGGTACCTAGAGTAGGGCCTGGCACTTAGTATGTGTTTTAATAAATGTGTTGATTGATCCATTGATAGTTTACGTCCCAAGAATATGTATCGCAAACAGAGGCACATATTGGGAAGATGATAACCCTTAGTGGGCAGCATTCTGTCGTTGTGCTCAGTTCTCATGAATTCAATGGCATAAGCCCCACTCACTCATTTCTATAGGATCTTAAAGTGGTTTTTATTTTGCTATTGTTTAGTCATTTTTCAGTCATGTCCGACTCTTCGTGACTCCATTTGAGGTCTTCTTGGCAAAGATACTGGAGTCTTTTGCCATTTCCTTCCCTAACTCATTTGACAGATGAGGAAACTGAGGCAAACAGGGTTAAGTGAGTTGCCCAGGGTCACACAGCCAGTAAGTGTCTTAGGGAGACGAGCTCAAGATGAGTTTCTGACTCCAGGTCCAGTGCTCTATCTGATCACCTAGGTAACACTGTAATACTGTAAGATATACCATCATGATAACCTAGAAATTAGAACTTTCAGAAGAACAAACATATCCCCTTACAAAGCTTACTTTTTAGGCATTTTTTCTTTTAAAATTATTTTTTCCTAAACAAAAAACTTCCTTTTCTCTCTCCCACCACCTTCTACCATGGTTTCTTTGATGAAATCTGACATACATCAGACCATAAGAATATCTTGTCAGTTTCCCCTGTACATCATGCCCCTATCTGTAATGACTTCCTCCTTCAACCCTCCTGACTCTGCACCTCTCCAACATGCTTATCATTGAATATTTAGCATTTATATTATATAGTTATATTAATATTATTTGTATGATATAATAATTTCAATATATATTTCTATAATAGTTATTTGGATGTGTCACTACTTTATGTTTCATATATCCTTCCAGATCTAACACAGAACTCTGACCACTATAGAACCTTAACAAATGTGTATTAAATTAAAAAGTTTTTGAAAGGAATGTTAGAGTTGGAAAGTATCTTAGGTATCATATCATCTGACCCACCTCATTTTACAGATTAAACAGGAAACGAAACCTCAGGTTAAGGGTTAAGGGACTCACCCATGATTACACAGCAAATTAGTGTTAGATCCTAGACTGAAATCAAGGTCTCCTGTCTCTTATTCCTGCCCTCCCTCCTCTATATAACATGATCTCTCTTAAGAATCTTTTTTCAGAATTGTGTCATCTGTAATTTTGATTTTAAAAAATTCTATGCCTTCTTCCAAATGGCTGACATGAATTTTTATTTTGTACTAAAAAATTTAAAAGGAAAAATTCTTATGCTCTTCCAATACATTAGAAGCTTCCTTCCAGATTGTCATTCTTTGAATTCAATTCTAAATACACTAAGTAGTAAAATAATTCATCCCTTGTTTTGTTCTTTTTTTTTAATTCCTAAGAATATAATTGAACAACAATTTATTAAGTGTTTATTGTATACAAAGCACTGGGCTAGGGACTGGAGGAAAGACAAAGTAATTTAAGATACATTCCTTGTATTCATGGAGTATGCATACATCACAAAACATAAAATACTATACAGAGGAGGGAAATGCCATTCTTAAAAGGAAGGGTTCAAATTAAGACCAGAATACCATTTCTCCTCACTAATTTCTCTACCTTTCCAGAAAACAAATTGTCCACAAGAGAAGTCAATAATTTATCAATTACTTTGATTTTACCAAGTTGAGATATTCAGTACATATCCAGATTGTTAAAATCTTCCATCATAGCACTGTTTTACCTCTGTATTGGTTTTATAAACTATTTTAGGAAAGCATCATCCACATATTCCATCTGGCTGGGTGGTTGTAATACATGGTCCCATAACGTTTTACTTCTGTTTTTCTCCTCTTTAATCCTCACCCAATTGTTTTCCACCATCCATCTTCTTTACGTCTACAATTCTTCTTCCTTATCCTTCCTGTTAAATTTGTATCTGTTTTAAAAGACACATCCTTCTATAATGCGAGATAAAATTGGAAAGGTGAGTTGAGATCTGATTCTAGAGGGCCTTGCAATTAAAGGTAAGGAGCTCAGAGTTTATCCTGTGGGCAGTGTGGATCCATTGAAGATTTTTTGAGTAGAGGAAAGACAGGACAGAGTCTCTTGAACCTTCTGTGATGATGAATACTATCTCTTTAATCAGTATTATCCTCAACATAGTACAAAGACACAGCACAGAGTATGAAGGGAGGAGCCACAGATATCACTGACCATCACCATTTCTTGGCCTCTGTGTATATGTGTATATATACATACATGTATATAGGTATAGTTATGAGTTGCTATATAAATATTTACAGGTGATTATTATATGTTTATATATACAGGAATAATATATACAGATATATACAGGAAATCAGAGTATATGCATATATATATACACATATACACACGTATTGTGTATATTTGTGTATGTGTTTATATATATGTGTGTGTGTCTGTGTGTGTGTGTGTGTGTGTGTGTGTGTATGCATAGTATATATGTGTATATATTATTGGGCAGCCATGTGGCACAATGGGCAGCACTCCAGGCCAGGATTCAGGAAGTCATCACCATTGTTTAGTGGCTTTTCTATCAGTAAATGTCTGAGATGGGACTAGAACTCCGGAATATGAGTCTTCCTGCCTCCAGGCCTGGCACTCCCTGCTCTCTGGCACCACCTAGCTGCCCTAGAGTCAGGAAGACGAGTTCAAATGTGATCTCGGATTTTACTAGCTGTGTAACCCCAGGTAGGTCACTTAACCTTATTTGCCTCAGTTTCCTCATCTGTAAATGAGCTGGAGAAGGAAAGTGCAAACCATTCTAGTATCTTTGCCAAGGAAACCCCAAATGGAGTCATGGAGAATCAGACACAGCTGAAATGACAGAACAACATATAAAGAGACACATACACATATACTTACGTGTGTATGTTTGTCTATACAACATATGGCTATATGAATATTACATTTATACATATATATGCATACTCTGAGCTAGCTTTTAGTCAGGGCAAAATGCTAAGAGACAGATGAACTTCTCTCTCCTGCTTCCAGGAAAATTATTAATTTTTTTTTTTTGTTAAGCTCATGTTGTGAAAGACAACTATAGAGGGAAGGAGGGGACATGGCCTGGGGTCTCCATCACTCTTACCTTACCCCTATAACATCTCTTGGCAATCAGCAATTCACTAGTTTCCACAGAAGTTTCCAGAAAAGCCCAACCTCTACCAGGGCCTAACCTGGCCCAAAAAAGTAAATATTAAATAATTCTAAATAAGTGAATAAATATTTAAATGGAAACATGAAAATAGCCAAAGGAGAATTGACCTAAATGAGGCTCATTAGCCCAAGAGAATTTAAACACAGATACACAATTAATTATCTAGAATTAGTCTCGAGTAAGGCCTTGAATGCTGAGAAAGCAAAATAAACTATTAATAATTGCAATGCAAAAGAAGGTCACCTCTTTTTCACAAATGCAGACTGAAAAGATTCCAAGTGTTTGTAATCAATCAGCCTCCTATTTTCTGTGGAGTTATATTTGTCCAATTCCTTATCTCAGAGACAATAGGGAACCCTCTCTGGAGAAGGCTTGCTCAAGGATGTACAGGCAGAATGTGAGTGGAGCAGTCCTTCCTGTCTGACATAGGTCAGTATTTGTGCACATCAGAAGCAGAAGAATCAGCTGTGGATTTACTGAATGGAGAGAGGAAAGGGAAGAGAGGATAAAGAAGAGATGAGAAAGAAAAAGAGGAGGAAAGATAAAGTGAGACAGTGAAAAATTAAAGACAAAAGCCCAGGCTAGTGAATGAGGCCCGGTGTTAAGCACAGTGAAGATAGCTTTCTAGTTAAGAAGAGAAGGGGGCAAACAGGTTAAACCAGGCTCAAACAGCAGGCCCTGTCAAGATTTTTCTAGGGAGATAAGCAATGAGAGATAGCTTGGAACAGTCAAATGGTGCTTGATTTTGGAACCTCAAGACCTGCATTTAAATCTTGGCTGTGCTACTTGTACTATCTGTGTGACCTTCGGTATTTCATTTAACTGAGCCTCAGTTTCCTCACCTGTAAAATAAAGTAGTTGGACTATCTATGACCTCTGTAGGGATGCTGTGAGGCCTCACATAGAAAATATGTATGTATACAGAAAATGGAGCTGGGTGCCAAGATGGCAGAGTACAAATTGGGACTCAGTTGAACTCTCCCAAAGTTCCCCTCCAAACAACTTTAAAATTATGCCTCAAATTAAATTTGGACTGGCAGAGCCAACAAAAGGGAGACATTTTTTCCAGTCTAGGACAACTTAGGAGATACACAGGAAAGATCAGTAACACACCCCATTTGGCATGAGGATCAGACAATTGATCTGAAAGATATTACAGGGAACCCTTTATCATCATTGAGTGCAACTGTCACTGCTGATTAGCAACTCTATGACCCATGAGCAGTTTGGGGTCACAATTTCAGGTTGAAGAGGAGCACTTGTGATTAGTCACAAGGGAGCAGGGACCTGTTCAAGGTTCCAGGGCCAAGAGGAGCACTAGTACTTGAAGCTGAAAGGGAGCAAAGGCCCTTCCTATGTACAGACCAAAGCAGACCAGCAGACCACCCCTCTGCTAGGATAACACCACTTTTGAACCACTAAAAATTTGTAGACCCCCAAAACTAGCTCTGAAAACAACAACACGAAAAAGTCAGAAGCTTGACATAGTGCCTCCCCTCCTCTAGGTGAGCAGAGCCCAACTGTAACATAAGGTTCAAAGTAAAGAAAGAAGATGGGAAAATGAGAAATAAAAGAAAAAGAACTTGACCATAAAAAGTTACTATGGTGTCCGGGAAGAACGAGATATAAACTTAGAAGAAGAAAGCAATGTGAAAACAACTACAAACAAAGCTCCAAAGAAAAACACTAATCAGACTCAAGGCCAGCAGAAATCCGGGAGAGATAAGAAAGAGATAAGAGGAGTAAAGGAAAAATTGGGGAGATAAGAATAAGGCAAGAAAATCATAAAAGAAAATTGATAGCTTGGTAAAAGGAGCACAAAAAATACTGAAGAAAATATCCCCTTTAAAAAACAGAATTGGACTAATGGAAAAGAGGCACAAAAATTCACTGAAGAAAACACCTCCTCAAAAATTAGAATTGGGCAAGTGGAAGCTAATGACTCCATGAGGCTTCAAGAATCAATAAAAGAAAATTAAAAGAATGAAAAAAATAGTAGAAAATTTGAAATATCTCATAGAAAAAGTAACTAGGAAAATAGATTGAGGAGAGATCATTTAAGAATTATTGGACTCTCTGAAAGCCATGATAAAAACAAAGAGTCTAGAAACCATTTTTAAAGAAATTATTAAGGAAACTGCCCCAACATCTTAGATCCAAAGAGTAAAATAAAAATTAAAAGAATCCACCAATCACCTCCTGAAAGAAATCCCAAACTGAAAACTCCAAAGAATATTATATTCAAATTCCAGAGCTCCCAGGTCAAGGAGAAAATATTGTAAGCCATCAGAAAGAAACCATTCAGATGTCATGGAGCCACAGTCATGATCACACAAAATTTAGCAGCTTAAATGTTAAAGGATCAGAGAGTTTGAAATATATTTCAGATGCCAAAGGAGTTAGGATTATAATGAAGAATAACCTCCCCAGAAAAATGGAGCATCATCCTTCAAGGGAAAAATGGAAATTTAATGAAATAGAGGACTTTCAAGTATTCCTGATGAAAAGATGAGCGCTGAATAGAAAATTTGACACTCAAACAGAAGATTGAAGTAAGGCATAAAAAAGTAAACATGAAAGAGTAATCATAAAGAATTCAATGAAGTTAAACTGTTTACATTCCTATATGGTAAGGTAATACTTGTAATTCCCAAGAACCTTATCATTATTAGGGCGATTAGAAGGTGTCTGCATAGACAGAGGTCCTGAATATGAGTTGATTTTGTTGGGATGATCTTCAAAAAAGAATATGGGGTGAGAAAGAGGGATGCCCTGTGAGAACAGGGAAAGGAGAGATAGAACAGGGTAAATTTATTCAAATAAAGGAGGTATGCAAGGATGAATTTTTATGGTAGAGAGGGAAATGGAAGGTGGCAGGCAATGCTTGAACTGTCATAGGAATTGGTTCAAAGAAGGAAGACTCAGTCAGATATAGAAATCTATCTTATCCAATAGGGAGATAGGAGAGGAAGGGGTTAAGAGATAGGAATGGAGAATGATAAGGGAAAGGTAAATTGGGTGAGACAGTGGTCAGAATCAAGTTAGATTATTTAGGAGAGAGAGAGAGAGAGAGAGGCAGAGAGGAAAAGAGAAAAGGATAAATAGAAGAAAATGAGATGGAGGGAAATGCACAGTTAGTGATCATAACTGTGAATATGAATGAAATGAGGTAATCCACAGAAGAGAAGCAGATAGCAGAATGAGCTAGAAACCAGAATCCAACAATATGTTGTATACAGGAGCTACACTTGGGACAGAAAGACATATACAGAATTGAAATGAAGGACTGGATCAGAGTCCCTATGCTTCAGCTGAAGTGAAGAGATCAGGGGTGGCAATCATGATCTCAGACAAAGCAAAAGCAAAAATAGACCTAACTGAAAGAGATAATCAGGGAAGCCACATTTTGCCTAAAAGGTGCCACAGACAATAAATAGCAAAAAATAAAAAATAAAAATTACAGCAAATTTCTCTGATAAAGGCTTCATTTCTCAGATATATAGGGAACTGATTAAATTTGTTAAAATCAGGATCATTCCCCAATTGATAAATGGGCAAAGCCTATACACAGGTAGTTTTCAGAAGAAGAAATCAAAGTTATCTATAGTCATATGAAAAAAATACTCTAAATCACTATTGATTAGAGAAGGGCAAATCAAAAATCTGGGGTACCACCTCACTCCTATCAGAAATGACAAATGCTAAAGGAGATAAGAGAAAAATAGCTACACTAAGGAATTGTTGGTGGAGTAGTGAACTGGTCCAATCATTTTGGAGAACGATTTGGAACTATGCCCAAAGGGTTATAAAACTGTGCATACCCTTCTAATCAGCAATAACACTGCTAGGTCTGTATCATAAAGAGATGAAAGAAAAAGGAAAAGGACCTATACATACAAAAACATTTGTAGCAGCTCTTTTGTGGTGGCAAAGAATTGGAAATTGAGATGCTCAACAATTAGGGAATTAGGTTGTGGCATATTGATTGTGCTCCAAAAAATGACAAGGTGGGGGGCTGATTTCAGAAAAAACATGGTAAGACCTATTACAGTTGATGCAAAGTGAAGTGAGAAGAACCAGGAAATAATTGTGAACAATATCAACAATGTTGTAATTATTATCAATTGTAAAGACTTGAATACTCTGATCAATACAATGATCCATGACAATCCCAAAGGACTCATGATGAAAGAATGCTATCTACCTCCAGAGAAAGGACTGATGAACACTAATCTTCTCACTTTTTTTTTTTGCTTTTTCGTGATATGGCTTATATGGAAACATGTTTTGCATGTAATTGCATTCTACATATATAATAAAGGAGGTATGCAAGGATGAATTTTTATGGTAGAGAGGGAAATGGAAGGTGGCAGGCATATATTGTTTGCCTTTTCAGGAGCAGGGAAAGAGTTGGGGAGAGAGATAATCTGGAACTCAAAATTTAAGAAGAAAAGAGTGTTAAAAATAAATAAGAAAAACATAAAAACAAACATATAATATATGTACATATATATACATGCACATGTATATATATACATACATATATATATATACATACATACATACACACACACACACACACACACACACACACACACACACACACACACACACAAAAACCCTCCTGTTAAAGACCGTACTTGGTGCTTTGGCCCAGCACTGGTCCAAGGGTGGCCATGCTTCTCAAAGGCTTAGCCTAACCAGCAGCCTGATAGCCTCAAGAATGTTGATGACAGACCCAAGGCTACCAAAGCAGGAGGATTCAAGTTTCTATGTATATTTAAGAAGAAAAGGATGGAGACGCAGCTACCTGGAAGCACAAATAGATCCCGTGACTTTTCTGCCACCTCTAGGAAAATCCAGCCCTGTAGAGACTACAGACAAGGACGGCTTGACCTGCACCCTCCATGGAGGGGCTGAGCCAGAGTAGAGGAAGGATAAGAGTGTCCACAAAAGACTGAGATAGAAAAAAAAACCTGGAGTTTTCCCAGGTCGCAGGCATCCTAGTAAATGCTTCCCATTTCTTCTCCACAGTCTTCTCCCTAGCCCCCAGTTTGAGAGTTTAGAGGAACCTCTTCTCCCTGTCTCCCTCAGGCAGGTAGCCCTGATGTAAATCTATACCAAGGCTCCACTAAAGTGCTGTGTCCTACCTAAGGCCTTTCCAACCTCCCTCTGGCTATTAACATACCCCACCCCACCCTCAACTACATTGCACTGTACATATTTTATGTTTATTTCTATGGATGGGTGTAAAAGAACGGAAACTGCCTGAAGAGCTTCTCATTTTTGTGTCCCGAGTACCTTACACAGAGCTTTGCACATAGTAGGGCTCTTGGTAAGTTAAACTGAATTACTCTCTCCCTCCCGATATACATCAGTGTCTATCAATTCTTTCATTCATTTTACCTAAATTTATAGAGCACCTACTATGTGCTTAGTCTTGATTCAGCCACAGTATGCACACAGCACACTGAGGAAGATGTAGACCTAATTTATACCTCCAACAAGACTTATGCACATACAACTTTAAAATTGTCATGTGAGAAAGAAAATCCAAAAGAAATAATGGGCGAGACAGACAATAACATTGGCAGAAATTCAAATGAAGAAATCCTGGTGGGAGGGCGGGGACAGGTCAGTGATGGCTCCTGGAGAGACTGAGAATGGAGCAAGGTCTTGGAGGATGAGGAGGCTTTAGGCCGGCAAAGGAGAGACAAAGAAGACATTCTGAAAGGGAAGGGAATAGGAACAAGGGGAAGGGAGAATAGCGTGAATAAAAGTCAGTTTGGAACAGACACTAACAGCTTCATATGCATTCTTTTTTTGTTATAATTTGTATATTGAAATATTCCTAATAAATATTACTATTTATTAATAATTCAATAATATTATCAGTGTATTTTATTGCAATATATTAATTTAATAATAAACAGTATAATATAATAAATAAATATTTGCAATAAATATTTTAAAATATCTTTTTGAAAGGCCTGGAATATTTAAGGAACAACTAGACAGACATCTCTTCATTCCCTCTACATACAACAGCACATACAAGTCTACACTCCTGTACACACACGCACACACCCCTGGATACACACAAATACACACTGTTCGGTGGAAGGGACATGGATTTATATTCAGAAGACTTGGGCTCAAATCCTCTTTCAGGCATTTTGTTACTTCAGGCAAATCACTTAACTTTCCTGGGTCTCAGAAGACCTTTCTCGGTTTCCTCATCTGTAAAATGACAGAAGTTGTACTACATGAACTCTATGACCTTTTCCAGCTCTGAAATTTATGATTCTTTAACTCCATTCCCACAACTTCTCCATACACATATATCACCCCACACACACACACACACACACTCCACTCTCATAGCTTCCCCTAATATTCATACCTTGACTGTGCATTCAAAAGACCTGGGTTCAAATTCTACCTCCAATACTTACTACTCTTGAGACCTTGGGCAATTAATTTAACTTCCCTGAGTCTCAGTTTTTCCATTTGTAAAAGGAAAGTTGTACCATGTGCCCGCTGAAGACCCTTCCCATTCTAAATCTATGATCCTACGTATTCCCATTACACATAAACCCTAACATACACAGATACACACATATACCACTCCCATAGTTTATCTCCCACACAGAATGCTCCTCAGTTATGTACAGTCATAATCTTATGTAGACAAATGTAAACATCCATACCACTCTCAGCTTACACACATACAGACACACACATGCACATGCACACACACACACACACACACCCTCCTCACTTTCATATCTAGGCGATACAGTAACTACATGTTACTGGATCCACAGTAGGGTTCTGGGGAAGCCCTTGGCCCAGCCAGCCAACTGGCCTTCCTAGGGCTGCTTCATTCCTCCTTTTGCCTCCCTTTAAAGAGAGCTCCTCTGGTAGTTCATAAAAGCCAGCCCTGGGGGCAGGAGAGTCCTTTCAATGTAAATTTTTTGGTCAGTGCAATATGAGCCTGTGTCCTGGATGGCTTCTTAATGCGTCCAAGTTTTCATATTCCTCCTGCCTTCTTGGCTATTTATCATTTTCTAATAATCCCATGCCCTAGAGATAGTGACAGCCTACCTCACCCCTCCCTCCCACACCCCAGTAATGTTTCTGTGGTCAGAGTTCTGTCAGTCAGGGATACTCAGAGGGCCTCCAGGATGCAGGAAAGGCAGCCTAGGGCCCAGGCTTCTGCCTTAAAGGTAGAGTTCCTAATCTTCCTCCAACTGGATGAACTTTCAAGAAAATAGAGTGAGGGATGAAAAAAAACAGGCAACTGGTGAACCCTGAATCTATGTGGGCATACCCACGATTTCCCAAGATTTGCTGGTTGTTTTCATGGTGAAGAGAGGTACCCACTTAATCTTGGTAGGACAGAAGAACAACCAGGGCAGGCCATGCTAGAGGGATTTACCAGTCCCTTCCAGGGCTTTGACAGGGAGCAAAGTGGTGGCACTTCTGCAAACAGCTATGACCTCATGCATTCTTCCATTAGGGATCTTCCTCCCAGAAGCAATCATTTACAGGAAGCATTTACTAATTACCTACTGTGTTCCAGCCCCAGTGCTAAGTATAAAGGATCCAAAGGCAAAAGTGAAACAATCCTTACCCTCAAGAGACTTACATTCTAATGGAGGAGACAAGATGTACATCTTGAGGTAGATATAAGGGATACACAAAGCAAACCCAAGGTTACCTCACTGGGAGGGCACTAAGTCAGGGAAGATCAGGAAAAGCAACCTGTAAAAGGTTCTGGTTGAGCTAAGTCTTGAGGGATACCATAGAATGCAAGTTAGAGGTGAGAAGGCAAAGATTCCAGGCATGGGGCACAGCCAGTGCAAAGGCAGGAAAGTGGGAGATGGACAGTCATAGTTGAGGAATAACTAACATCTCTTAGAGTGTAGAGTGCACAGTGGGGAAGAATGTATAAGAAGACAAGAAATCTAGGAAAGGATACCTCCTAGCTGGAGTCAGGACAGAGAGAGAAAACAAGGATTCACCCAGTGGCTCAAGAGAAATCATTGCTCAGAAAAGACAAGAAACAAAAGCCAGGCTTCAGGGATTGTGGTGGATAGGATATCACACAGCTAGGAAAGGAATGCATAGAGAAGACTGTCCACATGGACAGAGGCTTATGGCTACTGTAAATCCATCAGTCCTCCCCCTACTGTGGTCCAGGGAATCAGGCCAAACCAGAGGGGCAGAGTTTGGGATTCATAATAACAATAGTAGTTGACATTTATATGGCACTTTAAGGTTTGTGAAGCACTTTATATTCATTAGATCCCTACAGAGGCCTTGTAGATAATAGATCTATATCTAGAGACTGCCTGATCCAGTCCTTCCATTGGCCAAAAGGGGTTCAGGGACATGAGAAGAGACAAAGGCAGGTGGCTATCAGGCCTTTTGACTCTAAGCTCAGTTCCTTCCCCTGTACCTTGCTCTTTCCAGGTGTAGTTACTAGAGGTATTAAGATTGCCCTTTTATATGTGAGGAAAACTGTGTCCTAGAGAAGTTTAGTGCCTTGCCCATGGTCTTACATAGCTTCAAACACAGGTCTCTCTTGACTCCAACAACCAAGAGACCAACACAAAGAAGGTGTGTTTAGGATGAGGGCTCTTTCCATGATATCACACTGACCCTTCACAGGAATTAGAATTCCATCTCCCGGACCACAGCTCTTCCTAAACTGTACTCCCCCCAAGGAGAGCAATGATGTTCAGTGTCCAGAGAGCTAGGTTAGGTAGGAGAATATAAGAAGGGGTAGAATGCATATATAGAAGCAGAAGCAAATATGCAGAAATCCCCAACAGGTATAAGACAAAAAAAGAGAGCCAAGATGGAGAGACCAGAATCAGCATCTCAGGGTGGGCCACATGGGAAGTGAGATATGAATCTAGGACATGTGGCCCTCTAGGTCCTCAAGTGCAGCCCTTTGACTGACTCTACACTTCACAGAACAAATCCCCTTAATAAAAGTATTTGTTCTGTAAAACTTGGACTCAGACTAAAGGACCTAGAAGGCACATGCGGTCTCAAGGATACAGGTTCCCTGCCCCAATTTAGGAAGTCACACAATTAGTAAGTGTCTGAGGGTAGATTTGAATTCAAGGCTTCCTGATTCTAGTGAATAGAGTGCAGGGTCTGAAGTCAGGAAGATCTGAGTTCAAATTTACCCTCAGATACTTACTAGCTGTGTGACCCTGGGCAAGTCCCTTAACCTCTGTCCGCCTCAGTTTCTTTAATCATAAAGTAGGGTTAACAAAAAACACCTATGTCCTAAGGTCATTGCATTGATCAAAAGAGATAATATTTGTAAAATGCATAGCACAGTGCTGAGCATATATTAGTTATTAATAAAAGCTAGTTCCCTTCCCTTCCATTCACTGTACCACCTAACTGTCTCATAATTGAGTGTGAAGCAGCATACAGAACATAATCATTGATCAGAGAGGAAGGTGGATGCATTTTTTGGCAAGAGTGAGGCATAATGAGTGGACGGTTGTGGGGCTATGACCACAAAATATTGATAGAACAAAAAGAAAATCTGTGGGAGGGGGCAGAGCCAAGATGGCAGTGTAGAAGGAGGAAAACTCCATGAGCTCCCCCCATAACCACCTCAAATACCTATAAGATATGACTCTAAACAAATTTTAGAACAACAGAACCCACAAAGTGACAAAGAGAAACAAATCTCCTGCTGAAGACAGCCTGGCAGGCCAGCAGGAAGGGTCCATCCCAGCGTGCTGGGAACACAGCCCAGCCCCACATGAGCTCCAGGTTTTAGCCCCATCAGCCTTGGCTAAAGGAACTTCAGGAGAGTGAATCACCAGCAGCTGTGGCCATTTCCAGAATTATCAACTCGTAAATGTCAAAGGCAAATAAAAGGTTAGTGTGGAATTTGGGAACAGGGAGACCAAGAGTGTGGTCCAGCCTCTGCCCCCAGAAGGGAGAAGCAGCTCAGGCGTGGCTATGCAGCTGCCTCCATGTGGCTGCTTTAGGGCTCCTGGCCTACAAATCGTAGGGGGAACAAGTGACCATTCTGAGGAGTAAATGCTCTTGTTTAACCTGCTTGGATCTGGATCACTGTCTTGGGTGGAGGTCCTAGAGTGTGTGACCAGGTGCCAGAGCCTCTGGAGGCTTCAGAGAGGACACCCAACTAATAGCTCCAGCAACTATGAAAACCCCAGCAATTTGGGACAAAGCTCTCCCCTCTGGAAGCAGAGTACTATGGTGGCAAAAAGCTCAAAAGTCAAGTAATTGAGTGGCAACATGAGCAAGCAAAGGAAGCAAAGCAAGCATAGCAATCGAACTTTAGATTGCTTTTTTGGGTACAAAAAGGATCAAAGCATGGAATGGCAGGAAGACAACAAAGTCAGAACTCCCGCACCAAAAGCTTCCAAGAAAAATATGAACTGATTACAGGCCATAGAGGAGCTTAAGAAGGATTTTGAAAACCAAATAAGAGAAGTGGAAGAATAATTGGGAAGAAAAATGAGAATGATGCAAGAAAATCATGAAAAGAGAGCCAACAACCTGATTGAAGAAAATAGCAGCTTAAAAAATAGACTAACTCAAATGGCAAAAGAGGCTCAAAAAGCCAATGATGAGAAGAATACCTTAAAAAGCCAAATTTGCCAGATGGAAAAATAATTTCAAAAGCTCACTCAAGAGAATAATTCCTTCAGAATTAGATTGGATGTGGTGGCAAAAAACTGGAAATTAAGGGGATGCTTATAAATTGGGGAATGGCTAAACAAGTTGTGGTATATGAATGTAATGGAATACTATTGTGCTATAATAAATAGGGATGAGATGGACTTCATATTTACCTGGAGAGGTTTATATAAACTGATGCTAAGTGAGATGAGCAGAACCAGGAGAAATGTGTACATGATCACAGACACATCGTATGTGTCTTGATCAACTTGGACTTGATCAACTGGACTCTTCTCAGCAATGCACAGCTATAGGACAACTCTACAAGTCTCAGGATGGAAGGAGATACCTACATTCAGAGAGAGATCTAGAAAGAACAGAAAGAAGCAACCTACATGCTATCGCTCTTTTCCATGTTTGGTTTTGTTTCCTTTTTCCCATTGCTCATTCCATTGGTTACAACCCTTCTATACAACCAGACTAATGTCCAGTGTGAAAGTATTTGCAAATT
>CM053581.1:272170233-272228166 GCA_028627135.1 Pseudochirops cupreus | reverse complement strand
ATTTAACAAAAACAAATAGAGATAATATAAAAATTGTCAGATTACTTGAAAGTTGTGATCATACAAAGTCTAAACACTATACTTCAAGAAATTATTGAGGAAAATTGCCCTGAAGTTCTAGAACTAGAAGATAAAATAGAAATCAAAAAAATCCACCAGTCATTGCCTAAATGAGCTCCCAAAATGAAAACTCACGAGAACATTATAGCTAAGTTTCAAAGCTCCCAGGTCCAGAAGAAAATATTACAAGCAAGTCAGAAAAAAAAAGCAATTTAAATACTGTGGAGCAATCATCAGGATAACAAAAGATTTACCAGCTTCTACATTAAAAGACCAAAGGACATGGACTATAATATTCTAAAGAGCAAAGGATTTGGGTTGGCAACCAAAAACAACCTCCTCCACAAAGCTGAATGTAATCCTGCAAGGGCAAAATATATATTTAATGAAGTAAAGGTCTTTCATGTTTTCTTAAGGAAAAGACCAGGACTAAAACAAAAACTATGAATCAGGAGAAAGATAAGAAAGTAAACATGAAAGACTAATTATAAGAGATTCAATAAGGTTAAACTGTCTACTTTTTATATGGAAAACTTATATTTGTAACTGTTAAGACTATTAACATTACTGGGATAATTCAAAAGAGGATACATGAATAGAAGGTTTGGGGTTGAATTGATTATTATGGGATGATCCTAAAAAATAAAATTGGGCAGGGAGAGGCAAAATGGAGCAAATTATCTAATATAAAGGAGATATAAATATAGGAACTTTTAAAGTTGAGGGGAGGTTGGAGTATGTGGTGGGCAATACGGGAACCTTATTCTCATTGGAACTGGGTTAAAGAGAGAATAAAAAAGTCTTCTTAACTTAAAGAGAAATGCAAGGGCAAGGGGATAGGATAAGGGAGGATATTTAAAAGGGTGTTAGGAGGCAGTGGTCAAAAGTAAATGGATTTCTGAGGTGGGACAGGGTAAAAAGAGAAAAAGAAAAGGATAAACATTGAGGGAAAATAGGCAGGAGGGAAATACGCAACTAGTAATTATAACTTTGAATGTGAATGGAATGAATTCACCCATAAAACAGAAGTGGATAACAGAATGGATCAAAAATCAGAACCCAACAATATATTGTTTACAAGAAACACATTTAAAAATGAGAGACATGGGGGTAGCTAGGTGATGTACCTGAGTCCAAATCTGGCTTCAGGGCAAGTCTCTTAACCCCCAATAGCCCTGCCTTCCCCCCTCCAAAAAGAAGCAAAAAAAAAAAATGAGAGACACCCATAGATTAAAAATAAAGGGTTGGAGTAGAAATTGTTATTCTTCAGCTGATGTAAAAAAAAAGCAGGGGTAGCAATAATGATTTCAGACAAAGTTAAAGTTAAAATAGAATTAATTAAATGAGATAAGTATGGAAAATACATCATACTCAAAGGTACCATAAATCATGGAATAATGTCAATACTGAACATACATGTACCAAATGTTATCACATTCAAATTTTTTTAAAGAAAAGGCAAATGAATTACAGGTGGAAATACATAGTAAAACTATAATAGTGTGGAGGGGGGAGGGTTCAACCTCCCCCTCTTGGAACTAAATAAATCTAACAATAAATAAATAAGAATGAAGTCAAGGAGATTAATAGAATCTTAGATAAAGACATTTAGAGAGAATTGAATGGGAATAGAAAAGAATATGCCTTTTCTCAGATGTACATGGTATCTTTACAAAAGTTTGCCATATATTAGGCCATAAAAAACTTTATAGTTAAATGCAGAAAAGCAAAAATGTTAAATAACTCTTTTTCAAATCATAATACAATAATGCATAATACAATAAAAATCACATTTAATAAAGGACAATGCAAACAGATTAAAAATTAATTGGAGGCTAAATAAGTTAATCTCAAAGATGAGGGAGTTAAAGAACAAGTCATAGAAAACAAAAAATGATTTTATTAGAGAATGATAATAATAAGACAACATATCAAAACTTATAGGATACAGCAAAAGCAGTAATCAGAGGAAAATATATATCTCTAAGTGCTTACATCAATAAAATAAAGAAAGAGTAGATCAATGAATTGGGTATGCAATTTTTAAAAACTACAAAAGAAAATTTTTAATCTCCAAATTGGAAATCCTGAAAATTAGAGGTGAGATTAATAAAATTGAATGTAAGGAAATTACTGAACTAATAAATAAAACTAGGAGTTGGTTTTATGAAAAACTTTTAAAAATAAATCAAAACATTGGTAAATATGATTTTTTTAAAAAAAGAAGGAAAACCAAATCACTAGTATCAAAAATTAAATATATTAATACACCATAATGAAGATGAAATTATAGCAATTATTAGGAGTTGTTTTGCACAATTTTATAATGATAAATTTAACAATTTAAGTGAAATGAAAGAATACTTACAAAAGCATAAACTGTCCAAACTAACAGAAGAGGAAAACGGAATATCTAAATGAACTTATTTTAGAAAAGGACATTGAATAGGCCATAAATGAGCTTCCTAAGAAAAATGCATCAGAACCAAATGAATTTAAAACTGAATTCTGTCCAATATTTAAAGATCAACTATTTCCAATATTAAATAAGTTATTTGGAATAATAGGCAAAGAATGAGTTGTGCCAAACTCCTTTTATGAAATAAATATGGTACTAATACCTAAACAAGGAAAAACAACATAGAAAGAAAATTATAGATCAATTTCACTAATGAATATGGCAGCAAAAATCCTAAATAAAATACTAGTTAGGAGACTACAACAATATATCAAAAAAATTATACATTATGACCAAGTAGAATTTATACCAGCAATGCAGAACTGGTTCAATATAAGGAAAACCATTAATATAATTGATTATATTATTAACAAAAGTAACAAAAAACACATGTCAATAGATGCAGAAAAAGTTTTTGACAAAATACAATACTCATTCCTATTAAAAAAAATACTTGAAAGTATAGGTATGAATGATTTTTCCTTAAAATGATAAGAAGCATCTACCTAAAAGCATTAGCAGGCATCATCTATAATGGACATAAGCTAGTAGCCTTCCCAATAAAATTAGGAGTGAAATAAGGATGCCCATTATCACCAATATTATTCAATATTGTACTAGAAATGCTAACAATAGCAATAAGAAGAAAAATAAACTGTAGGAATCTGAATGGGCAAAGAGATAATAAAACTATCTCTCCTTGCAGACAATATAATGGTATACTTGAAAAATCCTAGAGATTCAACTAAAATACTAGTTGAAACAATTAGTAATTTTAGCAAAGTAACAGGTTATAAAATTAGCCCACAAAAATCATTAACATTTCTATATATCACCAACAAAGCCATGCAAGAAGAGATAATAAAGAGATAGCTCATTTAAAACCATAGATAGTATAAAATACCTGGGAGTATATTTGCCAAGACAAAACCAAGAACTACATGAACATAATTATAAAATATTTTTTATACAAATAAAGTCAGATTTAAATAATTGGGGAAGTATTAATTGTTCATGGGTGGACTGAGACAATGTAATAAAGATGACAACTCTACCTAAATTAGCCTAATTATTCAGCAGCATCCCAATTAAATTACAAAAAATTTGTTTTACTGTGCTAGAAAAAAATAATAACAAAATTTATTTGGAAGAACAAAAAGTCAAGAATATCAAAGGAATTCATTTAAAATATATAAAGGAAGGAACTCTAGCAGTGCCAGATCTTAAACTGTATTATAAGGTGATAATTATAAAAACTCTCTGGTGCTGGCTAAGAAATAGAGTAATAGATCTGTGGAATGATTAGTAGATATACAATACACCACAGTAAATTATTATAGTAACCTTGTGTTTGATAAATGTAAAGATTTTAGCCTTGGGGATAAGAATTCACCATTAAAAAATTATTGGGAAAACTGGAAAGCAGTCTGACAGAAACTAGGAATAGACCAATATCTTACATCATTTACCAGGATAAGGTCAAAATGGATACATGACGTAAACTTAAAGGGAGATATCGTAAGTAAATTAAAAGAACATGGAACATATTATCTATCAGATTTGTGGATAGGAAAATAATTTTGAATAAATAAGAGATAGTTGAAAATGGATAATTTTGGCTATGTTAAAAAGATTTTGTACAAATAAAACCAATGTACTCAAGAATAGAAGGGAAGTAGAAATTAGGGGGTGGCAGAATTTATAGACAGTTCTCAGATAAAAGTCTTGTATCTCAAATATTTAGAAAACTTTGTCAAATTTATAAGAATATGAGTCATTCCCCACTTGATAAATGGTCAAAGGATATGAACAGGCAGTTTTTGGAGGAAGAAATTGAGGATATATGCAGACATATGAAAAAATGCTGTAAAACCTCATCATTATTATTACTTAAATCAGAGAAATGCAAATTAAAACAAATTTAAGATACCATCTCTTTCCTATCAGATTAACTAAAATGACAAAAGAGGAAAACAACAAATGTTGAAGATGTGGAAAAATTGGGGCACTAATACACTGTTGGTGAAACTGTGAACTGATCCAACCATTTTGGAGAACAATCTAGAATTGTGCCCAAAGAGTTATAAAAGTCTATATACCCTTTGACACAGCAATATCATTGTTAGGTCTGTTTTCCATGGTGATCTGGGCAAATGGAAAAGAACCTTTTTGTGCTAAAATATTAACAGCACTTCTCTCTGTGGTGGCAAAGAGCTGGAAATTGAGGGGATGCTCATTAATCGGGGAATGGCTGAATCAGTTGTGCTATACAATTGTGATGGAATACTACTGTGCTATAAGAAATTATGTGCAGGTTGATTTTAGGGAAACATGGACTTATATGAAATAATGAAGAGTAGGGGCAGCTAGGTGGCTCAGTGGAGCACCAGTCTTGGAGTCAGAAGCACATGAGTTCAAATAAAACTGTGTGAACCTGGGCAAGTCACTTAATCCCAATTGCCTCAGGGGGAAAAAACACAGAAATAATGGAGAGTGAAATGAGCAGAACCAAGAGAATATTAGGTACAATAGCAGCAATATTATTCAAAGAGTAAATGTGAATGACTAAGACATTTTGAGTTATATGAATATTCAAATCAACTACAAAAGACCTATGATGGAAGGTGCTATCCACCTGCAGAGAAAGAACTGATATGTGGAACTATGTATTGTATAGTTTCGTGTGTGTGTGTGTGTGTGTGTGTGTGTGTGTGTGTGTGTGATGTTGGCCTTCTCTATTGCAGAGTTGGGAGGGAGGGAAACAGCAAGAATTTTTTTTTTAATATTGAGTAACTTGTGGCTTCCTCTATTTGAGGAGGGGACAAACAAGGCAAGTATCTGAAGGAAGGAAACATTCTTTGTCTTTTGTTACAAGTCAGTGTATATTTCCTGCTGTATCTGAATGAACGAATGGACATTTTGTAAGTACCTACTATGTGTCAAGCATGAGACAAGCACTAGGAATACAAATGCTAAATTGAGGCAGGTCCTGACCTCCAGAAGCTTATTCTAGAAACTTAACTCCAGAAACTCATTGGGAAGAAATGAATACTGACCGAGGAGTCACCAATGGCCAGGGAAGGGAGTTTTGATTTGGGAAGTCACCAGATTGGTGGGTAGAGCCATAGAGTGATTGGTGATCAGTGATTGGTGATCCTTCCAGATGATAGTAACACTGATACTTTGAGGAGACTCTTGGAGGGACTCTAATATGCTACTATAATAGAATAAGGTTAGTGAGAGGAAAAAGGGTGCCATCTTACTAATTAGGTGCTAAACTCAGCAGTTACTGCCTGCTGATAGAGTTCAAAGGACACCATAATCCTCTAAATTTCTGTGCCCTGTATAAAGCAAATTATAGCTTTGAAGAAGAAAGTAAGAGCAGAGACTAGAATGCCCTTCCTTCACTCTAGCCCCATCTGAATGGGCCAGCCCCTCAATTTGGGCAGCCCAAGGGAAGGGGAATGGAATAAGCATTCATAGTGCCTACTATGTGCCAGGCACTGTCCCAAGCACTTAATAAATTTTATCTCATATAATCCTTATGACATCCTTATAAGGTAGTTACTGCCATAATCCCCATTTTACTGTTGAGGAAACTGAGGCAGATGGAAATTAAGTGACTTGCCCAGGGTTCCATAGAAAGCATCTAAGGCTGGATTTGAACTCAGATCTTCCTAACTCCAAGTCCAGCACTCTATCTACTGTACCACTAACTATCTTTAGAGGTAGCAAGAAAGGTAGCAACTAACCTCCAAGTTAGTAATAACAGTTACCTGAGCATATCAACACTGATACTTCTTCAAAGGACTCTCCCTGCCATACTACAGCAGGGGCAGAGATGGGTTACAGAGGGATGAGGGGCCTCAGTGTATTCATCTGCACTGTAGAATGGGAGTATGGCGGGCTAGATGGTCTATAATTCCCTTTCTAGCTCTAATAGTCTATGAGATTAGTTTTTGCTTACTCTAACCTACCTCCCAGTAGATATAATAGCTCCCTTTTAGAAAGTCCTCTAAGCTCTCTCCCCACAAACTATACTCTGCAGCAGTCAGTGAAACTTATCCCTGTTTTACAGATGGAGAAACTGATACCCTGAGAAATTACATGACTTGCCCATGATCACTTAAATAAGTGTCTGAGGCAAGACTTCATCCCAGATTTCCCAGCTCAAAGTCCAGCATACTCTTTCAACTACCCTTTCTGACCCAGCCTAGAAAGGCTCAGGCCTCCACACTTTGATAAAGTCATGCTAGTCCTACTGTGTGACTGGAGACAGATTTAAAGAAGACTCAACCTAGAGGCTCTTCTAAATTTCAAGCCCCAAAGAAGGATTGAGGGTTCAAGCTCTATTTAGGTCAAACGAAATACAGGCTCATAGTTCTAAGAAAATACATTCAAAAAAAGATTCTAAAAGCCTCCTTTGGTATCAAGTATCTTTGTTTAAAATAGCTTCTGGAAAAGTCACATTTGCAAAATGTCCATATTGAATTTCCCTTAGGAGGCCCAACTTCTTCTCCAGGTTGACTCACATTTTCAGTTTTCCTCTGGGGAGCCAATGCCCTGCAGATGAAAGCCAATGGGAATAGTTCTCTTTATGTGCACCATAGTATTCTTCTGTGCCCATGTGGAGAGCAGAGACCTAATTCAGGCCTTTGGAAAATGCCTTCACTCTTTCATATCCAGTCTGGCTTAAGTTATTACTGCCATACCTCAGACACATCACTTCTGAGTACTTGTCATTTTAAAACAATATATTTCATATATAAACATATATATAATACACATATGTGTATATAACTAAATGCTTATTTTTGTATATGTATGCATATGTATATATGCATATAAATGTATATGTGTATACACACATATACACACATACAGGCATTCATGTGTACATAAATACACACACGTATGTAGAACTTCCTCACTTATAAGCCTGAGCAATGCTCAAGAAGTTATAATGTTACCCGAAATCACATTCTGGTTGGATGGAAACATTTGCGGTAAACTTCACTGGAGGTGAGCACAGACTTGTGGGAGAAACAAGAGGTGATGAGGTGCAAGGCAGGGGTTCCCAGAGCCAGGAAAAGGACAAAAATGTAGAGATAAGGGCTATCCTGAAGACTTATCTTTTACCAGGGCTATCAGACTTTGAAGCATTCTTGTTCTCAGTTCTCATATTGGTTTTAGACTGTTGGTCATTGATGTGGTAGTGCTCTGGTGGTCTCCTGTGGCTTCCCCCACCCACTTATCCATCTATTCCTGGTAGCAGAGGAATAGAATCCCCTGTGCCAAGGAAAGACATGTTCCAGGACATGGAAATTCAAAGCCATCATGCTTTTCCTTTGCACAGGTCATTAACTCTCCTTTCACTGCTCCCTTGGACTGGCAGGCTCTCAGTCTTGTATCCTTAGAGGTTGGGAGAAAGTTTTTTTTAGAAATAGGTTGATGAGAATGTCTGATATTTATCAAAATTTTCTTCTTTTTTTTTCTTAATTTTTGGTTTTAGGTAAATGTCATATAACATTAAAAGACCTACAAAGGCCTCCTACAAGTTGGATAGATCCTCCATTGAGGATTTATGGTGGGACACAGACTCAATTTGCATGGCACAAAAAGCTATGGGTCAGTTGCTTTCTATACAAGTGGAAAACATGATCATGAGATCATGGCTACATCAAAGTGTTGCAATCAGAGTTAGTTTAATGACATCCTTGAATCAGTTCAGCCTCTTTTCCAAACTGGATCAGTGTATTTTTCTCTTATATGCTTATATAGTGCCAAGCATCAAAAAGAAAAAAAAATCAATGGCCTTGGAAAGAACCCTAGTGATGGAGATAATCTGGTTTAAAGTCCAGATTTTGTCACTTACTACTTTTGCAACCTTAGATAAGTCACTTCACTTCCAGGGAGGAAGTATAATTCAGCAGAAAAGGTATTGGATTTGGAGTTGGAGGACCTAGTTTCAAATCCAGACTCTGTCACATGCTACCCATGTGACCTTTGGTCCCTCACTTGTCTTCTCTAGTTTCCTTATCTGTAAAATGAGGGAGCAGGACTATATGACCTAGGCTGTTCCTTCCAGCTCTAAATCTCTGAGTCTATATTTTACAGTATCCAAAAGTTTAAATGACCAACTTCAGTCCCTTCCCAAGCATCTCCAGACAATGTTTTTCACATAAACTGTTACTGTCTAGCCACACATTCTCCATATTCTACTTTTGAAGCTGACTTTTTTAAGTTTCAGGGATTAATACAATCAGAGTCTGAGTAGACTGTATTTGACCAAACCTTTCCAAAGCAAAGAGACTCAGGAATCTGACCTGTCAGATCAATGACCTATTGATTGGATAGTTCCCCAGATTCCCACATCTAAGAATGCTCGATTCTCCTGTGAGTCCCCTCCCAACTGTACTTAGAAAGATCTATTCTCTCTGGCTCCCATCTAGCTCACTGCTAACCCTAACCTTCACTCTCTAACAAAGGGCTTTAGGGAAATATATTAAGGGTAAAATTAGAGCTTTTACAGCAGGTCCCCAGAACCATGAAATCACACAATGTTAGAGCTGATGTAGGGGTTAGAAATAACAACTCTTAACTCCCTCATTTTAAAGAGGAAGAAATGGGTTCAGAGGAGGGGAAATGTCTTGACCAAGGTCAAACAGCTCATGTCAAATTATGTCAGGATTCAAACCCAGATCTTCGGACTATATGTCCATAAAGCTGAATACCAACACCAGAAAGCAAATTCCATCATAGGAACAAAGAAATCTATACATATAATACCTCAGGGGGCACCACCATCCCCAAGCTTTCCCTCTGCTTTTTTTGTTTGTCTTCCCACCAATGAACACTCACAGCTCTCTGCCTGCTTCCTCCCTTTCCCTCAGCTCTAACTGCTCTGACCAACTTCCTCTGGGCTCTGCTCCACCCTTCCTATGCCACCTCTTCAGCAAGTTCCTCCCACCACAGACTCATATGACTCAGGCTTCCATGTGACTTAAGCAGGTCACATAGGCCTATTAATGGATGGGAAAGATCTTGCCATTAAGCAAAAATGCATTAACAGTACAGTCCAGTATTCTCTTTCTATAGCATACTGTGCCCCCATAAGGGTGTTGCCCACAACAAAGCATTCACTTTGGTCATTACCTCCTTGTGGAGGTTAGGAGGGACTTCCAAAATTATAATTGACTGACAGAAGCTTCCTGATAGTACTGAAGGTAAATGTTATTGTCCTTTCTCAGGAAAAAGAGGAAAAAAAAGAAAAAGTTAGGTAGAGAGTAGGTAATATCAAGAGCTCTCTGGAGTAGATTCAAGTCAATCACCTTCACAGAATATAGCATAGGGTCTGTTTGAATTACTATGTCATCTCAGACTCATCTTTTGGGGAAAGAGATCTGATCTTCTGGAGCATGTACTGATCCTAGTATACACTATGGTTTGGGGGTTAAAGAGAACAGTACAGGTCAATGGTCCCCCGCCTCTCCCCCTCTCCCAGTTGCCTCCCCAGTGGGTCAGCACATGCCAGGAGAGCACACAGAAAGGCCCACATAAGGGAACACCCCATAGATCCCCAAGGTACAGCTGTTCTTGACTCTCTTTATCCTCAAAATCGTTATTTTAAAGGTTTTTTTTTTCTAAGTATGTTTTGGCCAGCATGGTATCTACCAGCAAGAGATCCACCTTTCCTTCTCCTTAAATGCAGCAGTTAAACTTCACCTCCCCAAAGGCACAGAATCACTACTTGTCCCCTGAGGGTCTACTTAGCTTCCTTAGTACAAGGTGGCAGTGAGGGATGAGAAAGCTCCAAGGAGTAATGAAACCCCCTCCATTAAGAAGGTGCTGAGAGGAAATGAAAGGGCTGCCAATGGCCTGTCCTTTTGCTTGGTAGGATAGCATAACTACCTGATAGTCCCTTTTCATTGCTAGCAGCCGTTCTCCCCCTCTGACCCCAGTGAAAGGTTCTTTTTCAATGACTGCAGCTGCTCTCTGAGTATCTCTCCATCTAATATAAATCTCCATGGTCAGAAACCTTGAAATTCCTGTTCCCGCCAGCATGGATACATTTCCCTGGATGCATTTTCCCATTGTTAGTTTTGGCTCCATGGGCACCAAGGACACGGATAAGCTTAAATTAATAAATGCTCCAGCAGGTCAGAATTGTTTTGCCTTTTTAGGTGCTACCCAGTACGGTGCCCCCCACCCCTAAACTATTTCCAGTCCTTCCACCTGGTCACTTGTGGAAAGGGTAAATAGAGGGAGGATGTCAGCTCCAACTCAGAATATACAGAACAGCTCAGAAAACATCATTCATTAATCTTACTTTTCTTAGTGGTTATGGAGACAAGAGATGACAAATATAGAGCTGAAAGGAAATTCACCTCTAATCCCTTCATTTTACAGATGTAAAACTGAGATCCAAGGAAGTTAAGTGACTTGCCTCTGGATACACAGGTAGTGTCAGGAGCAGGACTTGAACCCAGATCCTTTGTCTTAAGAACCAGTGCTCTTTCCACTGTACCATTTTAGACAAGCTTGTTCTAAATTCCTAAAAGGGAGGAATTATGAAAATAGTCTGTTGAACACAAGGAAATCTTTCTGCGAGTTGTACAGAAAGGAAAAAACCATTTTGAAAATGAGAAAGTTTTACTTCCAATGATCAAAAAGTATTCATTATGTATCTATTATATGCAGGGCCTTTTGGTCAATACTAAGGATTCAAAGACAGAAAATGATGTAGTTCTTTCCCTCAAGGAGTTTAATAGTCTAGTGGTTGAAGGAGAGAGAAATTATATCCTGATACAGATTAGATAATGATTGTCCATAGGATTGGTCAAATGAAGTGACATGAGAAATTCATAAGAAGGAGGGATCTTTTTAGTAGCATGGATCAGAAAATGTTTTATAGAGAGAACCACTTTATGTCTGTGAGATGCCAGTCATTATTCACTCTCCTAGATTCCCCTAAGAATCATGGAGAAGGTAACATCTGAGCTGGGCCCTGAATGAAGAGAAGGATTTCAACCTTAACATTTATTTATTTTATTTTTAATTTTATTTTCAAACTCAGTCTTATTTCACTCCAACTTCCCTCACTCATCACACCCACAATGAGAAAGCAAACAAGTCCTGTGAAGCAAAACAAACAAAAGAAAAAAGCAAAACAAAACAAAACAAAACAAAAGTTTTCATTGGCCGTGTCCTAAAATGCTCTGGGACCAACACCTCTCTGTCAGGAAGTGAGCAGCATATCATGAATCTTCAGAAATTATGGTTTGTCATTGTATTCATTCATTTCCAAGATTTCAAATATGTGTGTGTGTGTGTGTATACACATATATATGTATATATACATTGAAAGCACAAGGAAAACAATCAATTACAAACAAGTTTTTGTTTGTTCAGTACTTTTTAGTGTCTTGCTCTTCATGACCCTTTTTGGGGTTTTCCTGGCAAAGATACTAGGGGGTTTGCCATTTCCTTCTCCAGCCCATTTTATAAATGAGGAAACTGAGGCAAACAGGGTTAAGTGACTTGCCCAGGGTCACACAGCTTGTAAGTGTCTGAGGCCAGATTTGAACTCAAGAAAAAGAGTCTTCTTGACTCCAGGCTTGGCACTCCATTCCCTGCACTACCTAGCTGCCCAAAAAAAACAAACATAGTCATTTAAAACAAACTTCCACGTTGACTATGTCCAAAAAAAATTGTCTCATTCTACATTCTGAGTCATTTTAATCAGGAGGTGGGTGGTATATTTATTAGCTCTCTAGAATTTTGGCTGGTTATTTATACTGATAAAACTTTGGCACAATAGTATTCTATCACATTTACATACCATAATTTGTTGGCAAGCACCGTCCTCCTGCCCTTTCAAAAAGAGCTCTAAATATTTTTACATCCTTATATTTTGTTTTGCTTAGGATGAATCCCTCTTTTAATATACCTACCTTCTAATTCTTCTCTTTTTCCTCCTAATTCTCTGATGAGCAAAATGTGTTTCCGTATCCAGCTGTATGTGTGTGTGTATTCTTTCTTTTCACCAGTTCAGATGATGATTTTTGATTGTCCACCAGTCTCCCTACTGTTCCATCCTCCTTGTTTGTATCAATATCTGTTTAAACACCCTGATTATATAAATAATTTTCCTAACTTTCCATTTCCGTCCCTCCCTCCCCCTGTATTCCTCTTTCTCTCTCTTTCTGTTCTTTTCCTAAGATTATCAAGACATAACAAACCATTCCCAGTCCTGGTCTAATTGGACTCTCTCTATGAACCCTGATAATAATAAGGGTCAGAAGGTATTCATGTATCATCTCCTAGTAGTAGAATGTAAGCAGTTTATCTTTATTTGGTCATTTATTATGGTTCATTTGTTTATATCATTTTATGTTTCTCTTATGTTGGAACCCCAAAGTTTCTCTGCAGCTCTGGTCTTTTCATCAGGAATGTTTGGAAGTTTTCTATTTTGCTAAAGATCTGCTTTTTCACTTATAGCATTATACTCAGCTTTCCTGAGTAACTTAATCTTGGCTATTAGCCCATATTCTTTACCTTCTGGAATATCATATTCCAAGTTCTCTGCTCCTTTAGAGTGGTGGCTGCTAAATCATGCATGATACTGACTCCAGTTCCTTAGTACTTGAATTGTTTTTCTGGCTGCTTGAAGTATATGACTTCATCACAATGGCCCAGCATCAGTCTGGGACATGCTCTTGTCCTGGTGTACAGCTTCTCCCCAGGTGTTGGAATGCTCAGGCACACAGTCCTCAACCCAATCTCCCCCCAGCTAAGTGGCAGTGGATAGAGTATTGGTTCTGGATTCAGGAAGACCTGAGTTCAAATCTGGCCCTAGAAACTTATTAACTGTGTGACCCTGGGCAAATCACTTGACTTCTGTTTGACTCAGTTGATTCAACTATAAAACAGGGTTAATAACAGCACTTAATTCCTAGGTTTGTTGGTGGGATCAAATGAGATAATGTTTGCAAAGCACTTAGTACAGTGACTGACAAATATTAGGTGCTATATAAATACTTATTCCCTTCCTTTCCCTTCTCCTCATTGTCTGCGGACCTCCCTATCTGTGTCCTATGCTAAACTAGGCTGGACACATTACTCACTGTGATATTTTTTTCAATTTTCCCATCAGGATTCTGTGTGGTACATTTTCTAGACCTGTTTGAAAAAGTTCATGGAGAAGAACTCATCTGCACAGCTTCCTTTTGTTCTACCATTTTGGCCATTACATACATACATACATGCATACACACACACACACACACACACACACTTCAATATTTAAGAAGCAAAGGAATTAATCTTCTCTAAGCAAATGACAGTTCCACCTGTCTCTTATGTCTCTTGCACTGTCATGTGCAATTCAAGAACTAAATTGTAACTTCTTGGAAAAGATAGACTGTGCCTCCTTTCAACTTAGTACCTCCAATTCGAAGCATAGCATCTTGCATATAGTGGGCTTTTATAAGTATGATTAAATGAATGGATGGATAGATAGTTGGGTGGATAGATGAAGTTCCTCTGACTAGGGAAAAGCTTAGAGACATCAAAGTCTGGAAATCCTGCCAGACTCAGAAACAGGGGAATGGGAGACCCAAGTGGGGACCAAGAAGTTCTGGGTTGGAGTTTTTTTCTGCATCTGCCTCTATATTATCTGACTTCCTCCATTCATACTACCATTGACTTACACTTATCTAAAAGAAAATTTATTTTTCCTGCTTGGAGGGCTTGTTGTGGGGATTAAAAGGCCTGTGATTTATTTTGATGTCTTGAGTTAGGAAATGACATTCATATGCATCACAACAGAAAGACTTATCACCTGTCTATACTGCTAGAGTTCCTTTAAGAATGAGCCTCTACTTGCATTTTCCTAAGAATTATTTAGCATGGAAAGTAGAGGGGGAAATGGGATCATAGGACTTAGAGCTAGAAAAACCCTTAGAACATAGAATTAACAGAATGTCAAAGCTGAGCCAAAGTTTAGAACAGAGAATATCAGATACTGGGCAAGACAAGGATCAGGTATTGACTTCAGAACTTGGAATACTGGAGCTAAAAGCTACCTTAGAACAGAGAATGTTGGAACTGAGAAAAACTCCAGAATATAGAACAAAAAATGTTAGATTCAGAGGTAAACAAAGCATAGGAATTAACTGCAGAACACAGAATGTCAGAGTTGAAAGGGACCTTGGAACAAAGGATAGACTGTTACTGTAATATGAGAAGGGACCTGAAAGATCATCCAGTCTGGTGTTCTGATTTTACAGATTAAGAAACAGATCGAGAGAAGGGAAGTGCGTAAGGTCACATCTTTAGTGAAGTGACCTGAGGAACCAATATGAGTCATTCACTAACTAGTTAAAAGCCTGAAAAGCAATAATCTGGGAAAATATGAAAAACTGAGGCAATTCTTGTATTTTGTAAATCATGCATCCATCCAGAGCCAGTGGGTAGGAAAGTCTTCCTTTGGCTCTGCACTGGGCAACAGTAATGAATATGAGCTGGGAAAGCACGCCTAGACCCAACAGCCAGGAGCATTCTTTCCACTAACACTGCATTTTTTTTTTGCCCTGAACAGCCATAAAGCAGGCTCATCTATAGAAGTGGGATATTTCTGAATATAAAAGAAACACAAACTGCATTGAGTAGGTGTCCTCTGATTCTGGTTTAATTTCCTTTGTCTAATGTAAACTCACTGGGCTATGACTAACAGCTAACATATCATTTCTAATTGTATGGCATTATGTGGTGTTAGTACAAACACATCCCTGCAGCCAAGACCCAGAGAGCAGACTAGATTTCTTCTGTCTTGCTGCATATTAGGGAGGGGAAAACACCATCAGCATTAAGTACATTGTCAAAGAAGGAGATTAGAAGCCCTGCTTAATGGGGAAATGTCTCTCCATCTTTCACCTTCTTCCTTGTTAGATGTTCGATTCACATTATAAACCAAACAGAAACCTTCTCATATACACATAGCCCTGACAGGAGAAGCTGAAGATTACAGATGACTGTCCCCTGAACATCTGTGGATGATGAGATCTTCCTTAGCCCAGGGGCCCTGAAGAGAAGCGCTGAACCACCTTGCCAATGACTTGCTTTCACCTTTTCCCTGTTTTTATAAAAAGCCCCCTGGATCTGAAGTAAAAGAGTCCTTATTAGCAGTATTTCCTCAGGCAAGCCCCTTCTCCTCCTTAGATCTCAGTTTACCCTACTGTAAAATGAGGGTGATGGACTAGATGGTCTCTGAGGAAGCTTGTGATTCAGACCTATCAATCAATCAATTAACAAGCATTTATTCTCTAACTTCTATGATCTTATCTAAATCCTATGATCTCTGATTCTGTCTCTTATCTAGGGAACAAACTCATTCCAGGATTCAGGGGCAGGAGGGAAGCCTGGTGGCAAAAAGACTCTTGGCAGCTACAGGAACTAACTCCAAGCTGATCATTTTCTTTCCTTTCCACCAGCCTGGGTGGAAAGGAACACACATTTCCAACCCAGGGATTGCCATAATCAAAGCTGTCATATTCCATTCCACTTGTTTTCGTTGCGGGATCCCTTTCCATGATCCTTGGTCTGAAAATACAAAGGGAGAAATGATTCAATTCAATTCCACAAATATTTGTTAAACCACTCTTATGATAAAGACACCATGAGAGGTGCTAAGAATAAAAAGATAAAGAATGAAAACAGGTCATACCCTCAAGGAGTTTACCTTCTACTTCTACCTTTTACCTGTTATGAACAGATAAGTAGACAAGTCAAGACAAGGTAAGTTGAGAAGGGAGGGATCTGTAATAGCTCAGAGTATTAGAAAAACTTCACTTAGAAGTTTGTCCTTAAAGTGAGTCTAAGAGGCAGAGATAAGGAAAGAGGGAATCCCAGGTATGGGGGAATAACATAAAGTTCTTGCTTTACCAGCCTAGTACAATTGGATCCCGGTTGTCAATGACATGAGGGGCATAGTGAAAATAACATTGAATTTAGAGTTAGGAGATCTGATTTCAAAATTCAGCTCTGTGTGACTGTAGTGTAGAAGATTCATTCTTTCCTCACTCAGAGCCTCAGTTTCTACAAAGTAAAGGAGATCATCTCAAAGTCCCTTCCTGTTCTAAATCTGATGATCCACCTTCATTTTCCTTTTCTTGGCTGCCTTTGGGCAAGAAATATTTTCACCTCTACTTAGGGAAGGTCTCAATAAGACCAGGGCAAAGAAATCAGGAAGAATATGTTGAATCTTCCCAATAAAATATAAGCCCCTTGAGGGCAGAGACTTGTTTTTGTGTTTGTGGGATACAGTACTTACTATGGCATGCATTGAGTACTTTTTGGTTTTTCTGGAGAGAGGAAGGCTGGGCAATTGGGGTTAGGTGACTTGCCCAAGATCACACAGCTAGTAAGTGTTAAGTGTCTGAGGCCAGATTTGAGTTCAGGTCCTCCTGACTCCAGGGCCAGTGCTCTATTCACTGCACCACCTAGCTGCCCCTATCAGGTACTTTCTAAATGTTGAACTGAACATGTGTTACCCCAATAAAAGGAGAGAATTAGGGTTACTGTGACAAATGCCTTAGAAAATCAAATATCCATAGCTTTCTTATATTTCTTTATAAATTCAATTAGTCAACAAGGATTGACCAAACAAAGCCAGGTTGAGACATAGATCAAAGAAGGCTTGGACCCATAGAACCCACAGAATGGCAACGTCATGATCTCAAGTTCTTCATAGCTATAGATTCCCAAACTAAAAGTTAACAATGTCACAGGGTAGGTCACTCAGAGCTGCCAAAGGTCATCCCCAATCAGCAAGAGAAGCTGGTGGAGAAAAAAGACTCCATGACTGGTTACTTGACCACTGACATCGACCATTTCAGCCAGTGGGGACTTGCAATACACCTTCTACTACCCAAATTTGTCTTGGTTTTAAGTCTGGTGCTATTGACATGTCTTATTCTGATTTAAATTTCAAAGAGAGTATGATTTTGAGACTTTCCCACCCCCTTCCCACCTCCTACCCCCAGCCCTGAAAGCAAACTATTATGGATTTTATAGGGCAGGGAGCCCTCAACTCACCCGCTCAATTTGCACAATCTTTGCATAAGCAAAAAGGCAGTCGATGGAAATCGAATTAATTTTAATTGACCATAATATGCTCACAGAAATGTCAAGGAGTTTTTGTTAGCAGATAAACCACAGAATATCTGTTTGGTTATTTACATCTGTATGGGGAGAATAATAGGGTCACAGTTAATTACAGGGCTTTCTGGGACTGAGATATTCTGGAGTTAATCCATAAGAGAGAGCCAGACTCTTTAGTCCTGAGACCCTATTGGGTAGCAGAAGGAGCTGGGGATTTAGAATCAGAAGACCTGGGTTCAAGTCTTGAGTCTGCTATTGAGCAATTGTGTGACTTTGAGCAATTGATTTTCTCCCCCTGATCCTGTTTTCTCATTTCTACAGCTCTAACCTTCTATGAGTTGCCTCATACTAGGATGCAGCACAACAACATCCTGGCTAAGTGAAAAAAAAAAACAAAACAGGTTTGGGAGTCAGGGCACCTGGATTTAAAACCCTGCTCTGCATTTACTAGCGGTGTGACCTTAGACAATTTATTTAACCTCTCTATGCCTCCATTTCCTACCCATAAAATGAAGGAGATGGGCTAGGGCAGGGGTGCTTAACTGTTGTGTGTTTATCGTGGACACGTGGTCCTCTGGCAGGTTGAGGAAATCTATGAACATCTTCTCACAATAATGTTTTTAAATGCATAAAAATAAAATACAGAGGATTACAAATGAAATCAGTTACATTATAATAGTTATCAAAATACATATTTTTAGCTTCCTAGACACCCTCTCTTGAACTCTATTCAAGGATCCCCAAGTTTTAAAAAAACCTCTGGACTAGAGAATTTATAGGGTCTGTTGAAGTGCTAGCCCTATGATAACCCACTTACTCTGAGGGCCTCCAGACATTGGAGGGTTAGGGAATGAGTTATTATTAATAGTGTCATTGCTAGTAACTGAGTGACCCTAACTGCCTGCTAGAAGGAAAGGGGACATGAACAAGGGTTAGGGGACAGAAATGGGAGGACCTGTTCAGAAAATTGGATATAAGGGCACTTAGGTTGGCAGCACTGCCTAGAAACAAGTCATCTCAGTTCACTGGACCTGGAGACAAATTGACTTAATTGACTCAATGCTCCATGTCCCCAGAATCTATATCTGTCTGGCACTTCTGCAGTTCTACATGGTTTGTCAAAAGTTACAAGTATATCTGACTTCCCTTGGCCCCAGCTAGAAGATAAGATGGAATGTGGAGCTATGACTGTTGAGATAATCCATGCTGGACTGATTGGACAATATTTGGGATCACAAAGACCTGGCTGTAGGCACCAAATGAAAAATAGGGCCTCATTCCCAGGCAGGAACAAGTTGGCTTTGGGGAAAAGAAGACAATTTTAGTGTTCTTTCCCACTTTTCCCTCCACATACTCTGTACTCCAGTCAAACTATTCCTCACTCCTCATATATACCTCTCATTTCCAGCTTTCATGTATTTCATCCAGTTTCATGACATCATGCTGTTATGGATTGACTCTCCTACTTCTACCCCACACCATAATCTCTACCCTTCAAAGATCTAATTATTTTCAAAGTTCAGATCTAATGCCATCAGATGCTCTAGTTGTATTATAAGCTCTGAATCACAGGCCGTCAGAGCAGAGGGGACAACAAGAGCTCATTTTACAGGGAGGGAACTTGAGGCCCAGTGCCGTTGGGACTTGCCCAAAGACACAAAAGCAGCAAGTAACAGAGCTATAATTTATACCCAGATCTTTCCATCACACAACTCTGTCTCTCTTTGGAGCTTTCCCAGATCACCCAACCAGAAACTCTTCTGAACTCCCACAGTCCTTTGCTTTCATCTCTTTTCACTTCAACCAAAAACATTTTGAATTGTCTTATCCTTGAAGGGGATACAAAGTTTAAATATGCCACAGTCCCTGTCTTCAATAAACTTAAAGTCTAGTGTGTACATTGTTGGTCGTGGAGAGACCACAAATAACCATTCTGCAAGGGAAAAGGTGACTTAGTGAAAGGGAGAGGGAACAAGTGACATGAGCTCAGAGACACAGAGTGGGAGGAAGGGCTCTCTTCTAGCTATTTGTCTAACTGGTTATTCGTGTACAAGCCTAATTTCTCACATTAGATTGTGAGGCCTGGGGGCTCCTTTATCTATGTATCCCCCTCAGCATTTGATGTAGGACCCTGTGCCTTATGGGTCATAGACTTAGAAGAATTCATGGAGAAGAACTCCATAAGATCATAAACTCAAAGTTGGGAGGAACATGAGGTCAAATTACCCAGGAATTCTTAACCTACAGAGATAAGAAATAAGGAGATAAAGATATAGGCTAACCTATATATACATATATTATTTTAAGATAATATAGTTATATTGCATATATTTTCATATAATAGTTATATGGAATATATTTCAATATGATTGGTTTCCTTTGTAATCCTATGTATTTTATTTTATGCATTTAAAACATTCTAAGTAGGGATCCATAGGCTTTAGCAGACTGCCAAAGGCATCCAAGGCACAAAAAAGATATAGGAGCCCTGACTTAAGCCTTTAATTTAAATAAATAAAATAATATTTTATATTATTGAATATAATATCATATCATATAACATAATATAATATAATAAAAATTTAAAAACTTTATTTTAAAGTTGAGAAAACTGAGGCCAAGAGAGGTTAGATTATTTGTCAAAGGCACACAGGTGGTCTAGATTCAAACCCAAGTGCTCCTTATCTGCAGATCCAGGACTCTTTTCCCTATCCCACACTGCCTCCTACTGTCTACTGAACAAATGAATGCTACATTTACTACAATAGTTAATCAATTTGGAACTCTTCTATTCTTCTGCTCCTCCCAGGTGGGTAAACTGGAAGGGTCCATGGTCCTTGAGGAAAGTGAGAGCTACTGCTTCCTTTAGTCCTTATTAAAAATGAGATTTCTGATGCCTGAGAGAAGAAGGGATAAAAACCAAATCTTCCTATCAGAAGAGATGGCTGAGGACTGCAGGATGAGTACCTCAAAGCTCACTCTTCTAACCAGTAAGTGTATCGACTCTTGCCTTGATCATCAGACTGAATTAGAAACTAGCCCTCTGCTTTTCCGTTACCTTGTAGCAACAGTACCCACCCATCATTTCGCCTTTCCCCCTCTTGCTCAGAGATTGGTAATCAAACCGGTATTGCAGATTGCAACTGTTAAGGCCATGACAACCTTAGGAGCCTTTATGGCTTGACACAAAATCCTTAAGATTCTGTGTCATACACTGTTTAAACAAAAAGTAACTACCTCATATCCATCTATGTCACCTCCATCTGTCTCAATCCTAACCTACCCTTCCATTGTGCCCTCTGGAACACCTGTTCTATTGTTAACAAATTGTCTTTCATATTAAACCTATGCTCTCCCTTTGGAAAATATTTTGTATTTACTTATAGGTATAAATGTTGTTTCCCCAAGTATAGTATCAGGTCCTTTAAATTAGACTGTTTCAGTTTTGTCACGGTATGTCCAGTTCCCAGTTCAATGACTGGCACATAGTAGGCTCTTAATAATTGTTTTCTGAATTACATCAAATGTCAAACCTACCCTCATGTTTTTTATGGGCCATAAAAACGCAGAAACTCCATTAATTCCCATCACAGACATGACTCACCTTCACCATAGCAGATATTGACATGGAGCAGATGATCAATACAGAACAGATTGGAAACTCATTTCCACAAATTGATAAAAGTCCTGAACCAGGAAAGGCTAGTGGTTTTATAGAAAAGGTTAAATCTTTACAATCTGTTGCTCATTTCTTTGACTTTTTTCCCTTTCTGTTACCCAGATCCTGTCACCCACTCCAATGAACCCTTTTTCAAAGACTTTAACAGACTTAATTAAGTAGAATGATGCCCAAAATTGCTATGTTACCTCTTAAGACTAGGCATTATATGGAGAAGTAAACTTGGGAGAGAAGTTGATGTCAGAATACCTTTCTGGTCCCCTTCATCCCAATGTTGTCCTTCATCCATAGACCCCAAGGGTGGAAGCCCCCAGAGACAATCTTCACGGGATTCCTAAAACGCAATGTTTTTCATAACAACCCCACTCTCACACATATTACATGGCTGTAACAAGAAGAGCACTAGATTTGGAATCAAGAAACCAATGTTTGAATCCTGACTTTGATACTTATGAGTTATACAATCTGGGCAAATTGCATTATCTCTCCAAATCTGAGTTTCTTCAACTGAAAAAGTTAGTATATTCATACTTTGCTAACTACCTTTTATATTTATGATCTAGGGTTGGACAGTAACCTAGAGGCCATCTAATCCAACCTCCTACAGTACAGATGAAGACACTTGAGTATCAATAGGTTAGTGACTTACCCAGGGTCATACAGGCAGTAAGTACTAAAGCCTAGATTTGAATTCAAGTCTTGTAACTTCAGAGTCAGTGGGTTTTTTTTTCCCACTATACCAATCCTTTTCAGACAGGGTTACTGTGAAGAAAAGTCCTGTGTATACCTTAAAACAGTGGCATCAGACTCAAATAGAAACGCATCCCTGTGGGCAGCATATTGACTTAGAAAACTGCAAATTAATATTATCTATGTTTATTGCATTTTTATTTATTTGGTTAAACAGTTCCCAATTACATTTTAATCTAATACAGTCCCTACTGGCCACTTGCAGCCAGCTGAATTTGACATCTCTCCCTAAAAGCACTATTTAAAGTCGAGGATTTGTATGTGGGTGTTTTTTGTCTAGACTTCTGATTTCATTAATATAGGAACCTTCCTGTGAAGAAATTCCCTCTATTAATGCATATCCAGCAACGATGCTGAGACTTATAGTCTTAGAAAGTTGCCTAGAGGTTAAGTGATTTGCCGAGGATCAAACTACAGCTATATTATGGGGAGAGGCCTATGTGTAGCAAGACTCCATGTGTGGAAAGGGCCTGTAGCATAGAGGGATAGTGTGACTGAGAAAGACTCAGAATGGACATCTCTAGTCTCTTCTTCCCTCACTCTTCTCCAAAGGAGACTTTAATTTCTGCCACGAGGGAAACCAGGAGGTTGGGATTGCAGGCCAGAAGGCCACTCTGTTCTCCTCAGAAAAAGAAAGGGTACCAGGCTAGAATTATATCTATCTGTTCCTTTAAATGTTATTATTCTGGGCAATATGATCAAATTCAATCTTACTTCTGATCACTGTTTCTCATTATTAGGGAGAAGGGGAATCTCAAGCTATAGATCCAAGGTTTTACTCCTTTCCCGCCAAATACCAGTTCCATGATGAATAAACATTGCAAAGGCAAAGAAACCTATTTATCCAAATCATGGCAATTCAGACAATGTATAAGTAGGAAAGTGTATGTCAGTCAATACAGAGTGAAGGGAGCAAAATAATTCAGCTTAAACCAAAAAAAAATTCTAGATCTTGCCCAAGGAGAAATTCTCTGACATCTCTAGAGTAGCAAGATGGGAATAGGGACATGATGGAGACTGCCAGGTTCTCTTGTGTCTTTCCAGAAGGCTTGACCACAGGTCAGGCACAATTAGTCAATATTGATACACACATTTACATTCAGGGACCATCTCCCCCAGGGCCCAGATCCCATAGAAAAAAGACAACAGCTACGAAACTTTCTAAATGTATGGATGGAAAAGAATACAGGACAAATAAAGTCACTATAAACTTGAGCAAAAGAATTTTAAAATCTCAATAGCTTAGAATTTAAAGTTTTCTTTAGGATTTTATTCTTCCTTTAGATGGCATTTGAAATTTCTTATGTGATTTTTTTTTAATTAGAAGGCTTAGAAAAACAACACGATAAATAATTCAGGAATACTGAAAATGTTGCACAAACTCAACACAATGACAGATCCTGCTATAAAACAGAGGCACCTTTTTTAAACCATGCAAGAGTCTGATTATAGATCAAGGAAGAACTTTCATCCAGACAGCACTGCCAAATAACTGTTATTAACTTGTTTCAGTGTTCCCCAGCTCTTATCTAAAACTAAAGCAGCAGTAATAACAATATTTAGCATTTAGTAAGGCCTTTGTGTTTTTTTTGTCTTTATAATCATTAATTAATATGCCCAATATCCACGGATCTCAAAGAATCAGGTTGCTCCCCAACAATGAGGTGCCCCAAATTCCTTGTCTCAGGCCATTGAGGCTCTATTCACACCCTGATGATCTCTGATGGATTGAAGGGGATGGCTTGCTTTAGCTTCACCTCAGCTAGGTAAGATCTTCCATACCTCCATGAACAAGGACTTACCAAGATCACTACAGGCCCCCCACACTAAAGGTCTTCAAGTAAAGGCTGGATATACTTAATAAATACTTGTTGACTGATCACCTATCTGGCATATTGCAAAGGGAACTCTTGTTTAGAAAAGAATTAGACTAAATAGCCTCTGAAGTACCTTCAGGCATTCCATAGTCAGGCAATTGGAGCAACTGTCAAGCCCAGAACTGAAGGGTGGCCTCCTCCCCTTCCTGCATTGATTAGCTTTTACCTAATGACCCTAGCCCACAGTGATAACCCATTCCATAAGCCCTTTGCCATTTATTGTGTGCCCCCCCAGGGTTAGTGGCCATTGATTGGGTTTTACCTAATGGCCCACAGTGATCAACCCATTCCATACGTGTTTATTTTTTTTTCCATTTATTGTTTGCCCCACAGGGATAGTGCCTCACTATGCCATCTATCCACCCTCAGCACTCAGACAGCTTTGAATATTTGTCTCTGAGTTCAGAGAACCTATTGTAGACCCCCAAAGTCTCTCAGGAAATACAGTCTCGGTGAGCATGGTGACGTGTACCTGTAATCCCTACTACTGTGAAAGCTGAGGCTGCCAGATCTCCTGAGCTCGGGTATTTTGAGCTGCAGAGGACTAAGCTGATTGGACATCTACACTAAGTTCAGCATTAAAATAGTGAGCCTCTTGGAGAGTGAGGAGGCTACCAGGTTGCCTAAGAGAGATCAACTAGCCTGGAAAACAGAGGTCAAAGCTTGCCTGCCAGCCAGTGGAGGACCAGACCCATGAAGTAGAACAACAAAAGCAACAATAATAATAACATAATGAGGCTTGCCTTTGGAGCATGACCAGATGGTCTAACATGGACGCAACTCTAGGAGATGCTGCCTGGGCAAGACTACTGCTAGGTAGAATCTGAAATCAGGACTCTCTATTACAATGAAAACAAAATCAAAATTTCTGATTGGTGGAGCCCTAATGACTCTAGTAAGATCTGGTATGTCCCTTCCTCTACCCAGGCTTGATCCTGAAGCAATCACCAAGCACACTCCTTCCTGGGCTCTTCAGCATCCTTCTAGCAGGCAGCTGGCCACGGAGGCCCCAAGGCCAGCCCTGTCCTGATGTGTCCTCCTACAAGAATCTGCCGTGTGTCTTCTGGGTCCTCTTACCATGTCTTCCCAATAAAACAGATAGATTCACTTCTTCAAGTGCCCCCTTCAATATGACACATGAGAACAATCTTAGACAACTGCTTTTATCTTAAATACCCTCTGTTAATTCATAGCCACACTCCCTGGTTTTCTCTGGGAAGTGATGGCAGAAAAATAGGAAAAGAAATCCCTGCCAAGTGGAGGTGACAAGAGTTTGATGAGTTAAGAGAAGACCCACATCCACAGAAACCTTAAATCCTTGATGGATCAAATGACTGAGATCAGAAAACATCTCACTAAACAGCAGCAGCAGCAGCAGCAACAATAACAGAACATATTTCTAGAGCACTTCACAGTACACAGGAGAGGCAGGGAGGCATAAAGGCCAGAAAGCCGGCCTCAAAGCCAGGAAGACCTGGATTTAAGCCTCACCTCTGATACGTACTGACTGTATGACCCTAGACAAGTCATTGAACTTCTCAGTTCCCAAAGCAGCTCCCTAAGATTCTGAATTACAAGGAAGTTGCCCACCTACATTGACAGACACTGTTTTCTCATCTTGGAGTTCTCTAATACAGAAGAAATCACACATCCAGTCACTATCCTGATCTCTATCTGGCTACTGAACCAGATGGCTCTGGAGGAGAAAGTGAGGCTGGTGACTTTACACAGCCCTTCCTCACTTAAATCCAATTCACTTGCGTGTCATGGTATCAGCTCCCTGATGTCATGGTCCTCTTTAGGACCAAAGGACAAACAGCAAGCAGCAACTATCCTTAAAGCACATCAAGCCGTAAAGTATATCAAGTCATAAAGTATATCCTCAGTCATCCATGTGAGAAATAGGTGGTGCAAGTATTATTATACCCATTTTTCAGATGAGGAAACTGAGCATGAAAGAAGTGACTTTCCCAGAGTTCCACAGTAACCAGCCCAAAGCACTTTCAACTTCCTCCTATGTCTAAACCAGAGCTTTGACAGGAAGCAGGAGGTCACCTATTATGATGTCCCAGGGCTTGGGCTCTGTTCATCATGGGGCAGGCATGTCAAGGAAAGGGTTAATTTCTTTGGATAAGGGAGAATGTCGAAGGAATTGAATGTCAGCACCTACATGCCTGCCCCAATCCAGAGTGCGTGAAAATGGAAAAGAATGAATGGTAAGGGAAAGAGCTTCATTCCTTTCCATGTCCGGTTCCAATCAGATTTATTCATGAGCAAATTGAAATTTCACCCACATTAACTACACATTCAATTAATCACAACTCGCAGATAGCTGGCCTGGCCCACTATACCTCTGACAAGGCCTTCCTCTTACCACATGCCTTCTACCCTGCAAAAAACCACAAGCATGGCTCAAATATGGAAAGAATTCAGAGTATGAAATCTAAAAGAGAGGAAATATGGCTCAAGTATTAATAAAAATACCTTGAGAAAGGATGCAGGTTTAAAATAGCTTAAGGGAGAAAATGAGGTTAGGCAGCTGTGTTTCCAGGAAAAAAAAATCTCAATGCTTCTCAAATTTGAAACATCCTTATCTGTACCTCTCTGTTGGCCAGATCCCCATGCCCAGGACCTGCCTTGGTCGCAAATGGCACAGTCAGAGTTGAAGAAGGTTCCATATGCCACCCCTCTAAATCATCCCCACACTGACATGCTTTGGTACCTAAAATGCCACCCATAGAGATTCCTCCCTGTGGATTATGGTGTTGTAGGGGAGGGGGGGAAAGCTGTATTATGTGGTCTGAATCTTTTATCTTAAATATGTTGAAATTCAGGCCTACAGAAGGGACATTATTTGCACAATATCCCACAACCCAGGAAAAGAACTTGAGCCTCTTGGCTTTCAATCCAACAAGGCTTCAGTGTGTAGGGGATAGCACTGGGCTCCAGAAAGAAAGGATAGTGCAGTGGATAGAGAACCTGGCCTAGAATTAGAAAGGCTCTTCTTCCTAAGTTCAAATCTAGCCTCAGACACTTACTAGCTGTGTGACCCTGGGTAAATCACTTAACCTGTTTGTCTCAGTTTCCTCTTTAAAATGAACTGGAGGAGGAAATGGCAAATCACTCCAGCATTTTTGTCAGGAATGGGATCATAAAGAGTCAGACCTGACAGAAATGAATGAATAATAGCAGGACGAAGAAACACAGTGATAGCAGAATGCTAAGTTTTACTTCAGGCCACAGCCCTTTCTTCAACCCAATCCATGGAAGTGTATACATATATCAAAGAAAGTGATATTTTAGAAAACTTGACTTCCCTCAAGTCTTCCTGATAGCCCAATGAAACCTGAAGGTGACTTTGTACTCTCAAAAACCAAACCAAGGTACATCTGAGCTCTGATAGGAGTCCTACCAAGCTGGAAAGGTTTCTTGTGCTATCCCATGAAGGATTTTAGGTCTGCTGTCCAAAGACTAGCCTGGATAAAGTTTTGGGGAATTCATCATTCAGACTGATTGGGAAAGGATAGAGACTTCTGCCCCAGCAATTCTCAGAGATAGCATACTGAGCTTCTGAGAGACAGGGATGGGTGGAGTGGTGGCCCACACCAACAAAATCACAGCTCTTCAAGTTACTGAAATGTGAGCAGGTACATCCAATGCCCAGTTCAGAGAAAAGATCTACTTTGGGCTCAATTATCTGGATTGCCTCTGCAAAGAAAATACCTTAGATGTATGGTACAACTTCTCAAACATACAATTTGCCATTTGGTATGCCATTCTTACCGCAACCCTATCATTTCAAATATAAATTCGTCAGTCTGGTAGTTGAAGGCTTGCGTAAACTGACTTCAGTCCCCTTTCTAGGCCAATATCACATTACTCTCCCTCACACCCTCAGGGTTTTTTGTATACACTGCTTAATTTCCTATTGCCATATCTTCACCCAGACTGTATCCTGGCTCTAGAATGGTCTCCTTCCTCACTTCTGGTTCTTAGAAGCCTTAATTGCCCCCCAATTGTTAGTGCTCCCCATTTCTTGAAATACTTTGTATTTGTTATATCACTGTCCTATAACTTACTGTATAAACCCTAGGGGGTTACCTGAGAATCCTAATGATGCCAGTGTTCACAGGAGTTTCAGGGGTGGGCTTTGAATCCAGGTATTAATCACCCAAAGTCCCACCCTGAAACCTCCAGACAACAATACCTTTCTGTTAGATATAAATATATAAAGGAACCACTCTCTGTTGCATAGACATACTTGGCTATCCTATATTTACAAGTCTCTATATACGTGTCCTTATCACCCTCATCAAATGTTTGCTGAAGACCTAATGCATTTGGGGCTTTATGCTTGTTACTGGGAATATGAAGAAGTATAAGGCAATGCCCAGTTACCTCAAGGCTTTCACAGATTGGTTTCTGAGAAATAAATTCCATAGAAAGAATGTTATTGTTGTTTTTAATTTATGGAGTAGTTTATCCACAACCTTCCTCAGGGTAGTCATTCAGTCAATAAGTATTTAAGTACCTATATTTAAGTACCTACTGTGTGCCAGGCATTGTGCTAAGCATTGGAGATACAAAGAAAAAAAAAACAGTCCCTGCCCTCAAGGAGCTCACAATCTAATGGGAGAGATAACATGGAAACAAGTAGAGACAAGTAAGCCATATGGAGGATAAATAGGAAATAATTAATGGAGGGAAGGCATTAAAATTCATTAGGATTGGGAAAGGCTTATTTTATACATGAGGAAACTGAGGCTGAAAGAAAGGAAGAGACTTGCCAAAGGCTAGATGGTCAGAGTAAGGAGATGCACTCGGACCCAGGCTCCTGACTCCAAGTGCAGAGACTTTCCTCCTAGCCCACACTGCCTCTCCAGAAATCCAGGCTCCACACACATACAGACAGTTAACAAACCAAGGTAGTCCAGACTCACTGCCAAACGAATGATACAGACAGCAAGTGCCCTGATGAATTAGAACCACATGAAACATTATCTAAACATCTATAATAATTACCAGAAAGATAGAAACCAGTTTCCACTCAGAGCTGCCAGACAAATAAGCTATTATCTCTGGGCTAACTCTCAAAATGTCCACAGGGTGAAAGGACTGAATCTTGAAATGAAACGCAACCTGGACTGTTTCCGAATGGTCTTATCACACCTGTACTGGAAACCAGACCTCCGAGCCCCACCCCCACCAGAGGAGGCACCACACATAACCATAACACACAAGATGCCTGGAGAGGAGCAAGGATTTAATTCTGTCACCTCCCCGCCCCCCCGGGTTCCAACAGTCAGCACACCCAGGGAGGAAAACACACCTTTGACTCATATTGAAGGAAACACAAAAAAATCAACTTGCCCTTTCTGAATCTAGAGGCTCACTTCTGTCTAATCTGTCTTAGGGTGAAAGAGTATTGGGAAGCCTGGTTGTCTGCCAGCAATAGCTGCCCTTCTTCCAGATCTCCCTCTTGGCATGTTGTCCCTCTGCTTACATCATAGTGGTACACATGAGGTGCCCCTGCTGGCATCTCCAATGGTTCCCCTACCAGGGTTGGGGAACCTATGGCCTCAAGGTTATGTGTGGCCCTTTAAGTCCTTAAGTGTGGCCTTTTGAATGAATCCAAACTGTTCTGTGAAGTTTGGATTCAGCCAAAGGGCCACACTTGAGGACCTAGAGGGCCACACATGGCCTTGAGGATGCAACTTCCCTACCCCTGCAACTTAGCTATTGCCCAAGCAAAGAATACTCCAAGACAGACATCTTTCTGCAAACATCTCAAGCAAGTAAGCAAGAGGCAGAAGTGAAAAGAAATAATCCTCTAAGGGCATTGAGGGATAGGTTTGAGCCAGAAAAAAAATCAAAGATTTATAGAACTGAATAACCAGTAGGAGAGTTAATAGGAATAGAAATGTGCCCCCTAACCAACACTCCATCTCTTAGATGACTCATGCCTAGAGAGCTCTTCATCCTAACTTCTCCCTATCGGAATTCCTTGATCCATTTAAGGTTCAACTCAAAGACCACCTCCTTCGAGAGACATTTTCTGATCCCCCCCATTTATTAACATATCCATCACCCACAAATTATTGTGCTATGTTTTTCATACTTGGTGTTGGTTTTTCTGGGTGAATACCACTTCTCCCACATGGAATGTTAATTTCTTGAAAGGAGGGAGGTTTGAGTTTTCATCTTTGTATGTTTAGACCCTCACACCATGCCTGGCACCTAGAAGGGCACTTCATAAATATCTGAATTAAGTTGATATGGCTTGAGAAATGACATCAAGTCTCTCAAGCCTAAAGCTTATCTTTCTACCTCACTGGTCAAGCAATTACCATGTTTCCTCCTTCAACTCACAGTCAGGATTCACAGAAGTCTCATCTCTAAAGTAACCTACTCATCTCTTCCCTTCCCTTCTCCTCTTTCTTTCTGATGGCCTCCCCAAAGTAGCCCTTCCCATAGTGACAAATGAAGCAGTAAGAGTGGTTGTAATTTAACTCCTTGCATCTACTTAAAAAACCACCCTAATTACTGGGTAATGGGTCCACTGAGGCAAGAGGCACTGGGTGAAATCTACCTTCAGGGCATTGCTATAGTTCATCTGTCTGCTCCCTAATAGCACTCTAAAGTTCACCCTTATAAACATGTCACCCAGTCTATAATTAAGTGACTGGTCATTAGGTAACATGTGTGGTACCTGTGGGTCACATATCAGTCAGCAGGTGATGGATCTTTAGCCGATATTTGGGCCAGCTCCATAGCTCTCTGTCGCCAAGAGCCTGACATTCCTCACAGACGCTGCTGAACTGAGGATAATCAGGCTTTCCAGTCAGGTAGGCTTTCTGAGCTATGACAAAACGGGCTAGCAAAAGAAGGTGAGGACAGAGGGAGTTGGGGGACAGGTACACCACCTCTCATGTCATGAGTGAGCTTCCTGAGGAGGCCTCCAGGATGTCTCTTCCACTGATGCCACCAACTAGATCAGCTCCCAGAGGGCCCCAGATGAACCACCAACCAGGCCTTGACAGGCAGTACTCAGGATAAGCATCATTCACCCTTGTGTGGTGCTCTTGGAATTATAAGTTCTTTTCTCCCAAGCTCCTCAGAGGCAAGGTCTGCCTAGTTATTGTATTAATGTCCCCATAGTCTTGGTTCTGGACCTGTGCTACCGGGTAATGAGAAGTTAAGACCTGGCCTTAGAACCAGAAAGACCTGGGTTCAAGACTTGCCCCAGACACCTATTAGCTATTTGACCACGAGAAACTAAGATTTAGTGACAAATCTGTTGCTCATCTGCATTGAGAGACAAAGTTCCCACAAATAACTGATGTCCACATTGATGAGAAATCAAAAGCCTTGCACATAGTAGGTCCCTAATAAATGCTTGCTGAGTTTGAGATAGATGCTATTATTCCCATTCCATGGATAAGGAAACTGAAGCTCACCCACCATCACCCTGTATTGGAACTGGAATTTGAACTCAGTTCCCTTGACTCCAAATTTAGCACTCTGAGCTATACAATACATGACAATGCCTCCTTCCCTCCCTCATTTCTTAAAGAGTTCAGTGCCTGGTCCATGATCTTTCTCCCTCTCCCAATCCTTACCCTCATTCTTAAGGACCTCAGTATATATGTTGATGTCCCCTCAAACAACTTGGCCTCCCAGTTCATCAATCTTCTCAACTCCCATGTCCTACACCTTCATTTCACCTGCACCATGAGGTTTACCTGCATCAGAGGGAAAGGGAGAGAAGTGGAAGGACATCGAATACAGATTACATCCTCCAGAAATCTTGGGGATTCAAGGAGGTGAAAGAGAGGACAATAGCTAGCAGAGGACATAGGAAATGGGGGAGGGGAAGGGTTGACTTTTTATTGAAAGAATTAGGGAGATGTGGGTATGTTTGTAGGTAAATGGAAGGAGCTAGTGCCAAGGGAGCTACTGAAGATGCATAAGAAAGAAGGAGTGAGTGAAGGATCACTGTGGTGCAGTAAAAAGAGCACTGCAGCTGGAATCAGAGGACCTGGGTTCAAATCCTACCTTTGACACTTATAACCACTGTAATGTTGGGCAAGTTACTTAACCTCCTAGATCAGTTTCCAGGTGGGTATTTGGGTAGGTGGTTTCTAAGGTACCCCCCGTCTCTAAGAATCAATTAGCATAAGCATCATAATGAACACACCATTGTGTTCATACGGTGGATAGAATGAGTGAGTGATGAGACACAGTGTGATGTAGCAATAAGAGAGCTGAACTCTGAGTCACGAAGACTAGATTGAAGTCCTGTCTCTGCCACGTAGTGGCTGTGTGACCCTGGACAGATCATTTAACTTCTCAGTGTTCTAGGCAACTCTCCAAGTTTCAGACTCAGACCTACCTTGGTTCAGAGAATCCTTCAAGTGTTAAAGCTCCATGATAATGAAATCACAGGGCTAGTCTCTAGTTCTATATGAGTGGGGCAGACTCACCAGTTACCTAGATGAAAGGCCCTTCCTTCTCCTTAGACTTGGTGTTCTTTCATCTCCATCCAGCTCAGTCTGTCCCCTCCCAAGTTCCTCTCCAATTTTGCTCTCCCTTCCTCCAAACACCTTAGCTTCCCAGTTCATAAGTCTCCTCAACTCCCACAATCTACTCCTTCACTTCACCCTGGCCAGATCTCTAAATGGACATCTTATAGCCACCTCAAATTCACCATGTCCAGAACAGAACTCATTTTTCTCCCAAACCCTGCCCATTTTCTATTGAGAGTTCCAGTGCCCTTCCAGCCTCCCAGGTTTGCAGAGTCTTATCTGACTCTTCCCTCTCCCTTAGCCCCCACAGCCAATCGATTGCCAAGCCTTATTCTACTTTCATTCCATCAGTAAAAGACTTCCCTTCTTCTTAGATATCATCCTCTCACTCTCATTCTGTCTTTGGGCATTCATGGAAACTTGACTTCTCCCAGAAGACACTGACTCCCTAATCACCCTCTCGTACCATGGATTTGCCTTTATCTCATCTTCCCCCAACCCCATCCTTGACAGACTGGGTCAAGAGGAAAAATAAGTATGCTCCATGCTCCTCAGCACCATTTTCAGACCCTTCCCCTGAATCCATAATTAGATATTCTCTCTCTTTGAACTTTACTCTCTCTAGATATAAAACTCTATCCAGACCCTGGCAGCAGGATTACACATTCAGAACAAGACTTAGAAACCATTGGGTCCCTTACCCTCATTTTACAGATAAGGAAACATGCCAAGAGTCATACATATATTCAGTGTCTAAGACAGGATTTTAATCTATATCTTCTTGACTCCCAAGTCCAGTGTTCTATACAATACATCTCAATGCCTCCCCTCCTTTATTTCTTAAGGAGTTCATTGCCTGGTCCACAACCTTCCTCTCCCTTCCAATCCTTGTCCTCATTCTTATGTATGTACATGTGTACATACATGCATATAAACACACATGTACACATGTTTGTATACATGTACATGTAAGTATTTTATATAGACATTTTTATGTAGACATATATAGGCATATACACACATATTTATATATACTCAAACACCTTAGCTTCCCAGTTAATCAATCTCCTCAACTCCCACGATCTACTCTTTCACTTCACTCTGGCCAAATCTCTAAATGGACACCTTATAGCCACCTCAGATTCACCATGTCCAAAACAGAACTCATCGTTTTCCCCCCAAACCCTGCCCATTTTCTGTTGAGGGTTCTACTGTCCTTCCAGCCTCCCAGGTTTGCAAGCTCAGAGTCATATCTGACTCTTCCCTCTCCCTTAGCCCCCATAGCCAATCAGTTGCCAAGCCTTATCATTCTTCTTCCATCATACTTCTCCCAGTGGCCCCCTTCTCTCCACTCACACAAACATTACTTCTTACCTGAATCATTTTAATAGCTTCCTAATAGACCTCCAAGCTTCTGATCTCTCTCCTGACCAGTGCATACACACAACTACAAAACGGTTATTTTTTAAAACCCAGATCTGACCATGAAGTTGTCTGCCCAAGAAACTTCAGTAGCATCCTATTACTTTGAGGATAAAATAGGACCTCCTCTGTTTGGCATTTACAGTCCTTCCCAGTCTGGCTCCAATTCAACCTTTTAGACAAATTTCATATAAGCCTGCATGTTATTGTCCTGATTTCTGCTGCTTATGCACAAGTCACCTCTGTAACTGTGCACAGACTGTCTTTCATTTCTGGAAAGCACTCACTTCTCTCTGTTGTCAACATTCCTCTCTCAAGCAGCCCTTCTTTCCTTTTCTAACATGCTGCTTCAAGTCTGTCATGGGCTGAGAAACAAGGTCATCAAGCTTATTGGAATTGTGTGTAAAACAGCAGTAAATTAACTCTGAGTCTGAACCTGAGGAGCACCTCCCCACCCACCCCTGCCATGAGGCCAGTACATGAGGTGTACTGATAGATTTTGTGACACTCTTTTGGCTGCTCAGAGCATTTTCCCCTCTATTCCTCATTCTTTCTTATTTTCTAAATGAGAAAAACCTATGGACCGATGGACCCAGGTTCAAATCCCCTCTCTTTCACTTACTACTTGTGTGACATCTAACCCCTCTGGGCCTCAGCTATTCCTCATAGCTCTTTAATTTCAACACTAATGAAGGCTTCATAGAAAAAGGTAGCATCTGAACTGGATGTTAAGTGACAGTTTGAACTATATTAAATAAGGGAACATCTAGCAAAGCATTTTGAAAATGATAAAAAAAAATACAAACATGACATATTATCAGGGAAATAAAATTCAGGACATTTCAGATAAGTGTGTATATATGTGCTATCACAGAAAAAAGTGATGGCCTTGAAGTGGAAGGTCCTGGGTTCAAATTGCTCCCTTTTTTTTTTGCTTTTTTTTTGGAGGGTAATTGGGGTTAATTGACTTGCCCAAGGTCACATGGCTAGGTTTTGTGTTAAGTGTCTGAGGTCGGATTTGAACTCAGGTCCCCCTGACTCCAGGGCTGGTGCTCTATTCACTGCACCACTTAGCCGCCCCCCAAATTGCTGCTTTTTTTACTAAATTATTACCTGTACAATATGGGGCGAGTCTTCCTTTTTGTAGTTCTTGGTTTCCCCCTCTACACAACCAGAAGGTTGACCAAAAAAGGTCAAAGACAGAAAGAAAGCTCCTATGAACACCAGAATAGTTATAGAAACACTTTTTATTGCATAAAATAACTAGAAATAAAGGAGATACCCATCAGATAGGGAATGGCTAAACAAATGGTGGTGGCTGTTACTCAGTCCTTTCCCATTCTTCATGCCCTCATCTGGGATTTTCTTGGCACAGATACTGGAGGGGTTCGCCATTTCCTTCTCCAGCTCATTTTACAGAAGAGGTAACTGAGGCAAAAGAGTTAAGTGACTTGCCCAGGGCCACACAACTAGTAAGTGTCTGTGCCTGGGATTGGACTCATGAAGAGGAATCTTCCTGATTCTAACTAAGCCCAGTGCTCTATCCATTGTGCTACCTAGCTGCCCCTTAGCAAGTTGTGGTATGTGAATGTAATGAAAGATGACTGTGTTATAAGAAGTGTTGAGTGTGAAGAAGACAGAGAAGTATGAAAAGATTTATATGCACCCATGCGAAGCAAAACCAGGAAAACACATACACAATTACGACAACAATATAAATGGAAAGAACTAGCCAACAAAACAAGGACAAAAAAAGCCCTAAACATTTCATTAGCATAATAATCAAGCATAGTCCTAAAGAAAAGATGAAAAAATGCACTTCTTCACTCTTTGAAGAGATGGGGGAGTTTGCACATGAAATTAAATGCAATCTAGTACAGTGGAAAGAGTATTGGCTTTTGAGTCAGAGGACCTGGATTCAAATCCTGGTTCCATACTTCTTGTGTAATCTTCAGCAAATTATTTAATCTTTATGGGCCACAGAGAGAAAAGGGCAAAAGCATTTATTAAGTACCAATGTACTTTATAAATACTATCGCATTTAATCCTCATGACAACCCTGGGTGGTAGATGCTATGATTGTCCCCATTTACAGTTGAGGATACTGAGGCAGACTGAGTTTAAATGTCTTACCCAGCATCATACAGCTAGTAAGTGTCTGAGGCCAGATTTGAACTCACCTCTTCCTGACTCCAGGCCCAGCACTCTATCCATTGTGTCACTTAGCTTCTATTTTTATATCAGGGAGTTAGATTAGATAGTTTCTAATGTCCTTTCCACCTCTAAATCTGTGATCTTATCGTCCTAAATCTGTCAGTCTTCATTCGTGTGTTTGCTAGTTTTGCAGGGGGAAAGAAAGCAATTGAAAGAGATCCTCCCCCCCCCCCAAAGTCCCCTCCAGGACCAAATCCTATGATCCAGTTCCATGAGATGTCACAGCAGTAGCATAGGGAACCATTGGGTGAATTGACAATGGAGGGTGTCGAAGATGTGACTGTCCTCCAGCCATGCTCTAGCCAGGGGACAGGATAGTAGGACTCCTCCTCTACCCATTCTCTGCCTTTGCTTCTCCATCTTGGAAATAAGACATGGATATTTGCCAATTACATCTCTCAGGGACAAGGCACAGAGAAGCAAGATCATATCAGGTACGTGCTTTGAATGTTTGGTTGACAGCTGTATTAATAGTATAATGGAATTATCTTTTATATAAAAAAAAAAACTCCACAGTTACCACGATAAATCAAGCTGCAGGTGACATACAATAAGACCTCTTTCTTTCCTTTCCTCCTCTCACTCACACACAAAATTATTATAGGATGCGACTGTTAAGACAGAAATATGATGTTCATCAGCAGAGCTGGGATACAGACCATATAATTCTGCGAAGTATGCTCTTTAAATTGGCCCAGCACTAATCGCACTGTGTTTGACAGCTCAAAGAGATGGGCTGTAAGAGAGCTGACTTTCTGCCATTTCCTTCATCCTTCAACCCCCTTCCCTCCAGAAAACTCAGGCTGCTCCAGAGAAGTTAGCAAAGCCCAGGGCCTGCTCGGGGTGGGATATCAATCACCCATGATGGATAGGTATCCTATAACGGGGTCACTCGTACCTTGGCGGCGTATCGAGCTGCACTGCTGGTCCTCATTGAAGGCTGACGGCTGATCCATATGGTTCAAGTCCAATCAGAGCAGTGATTTCTCAGTCTTAAGGACCCTTTCAGTCTGGCATGTCACACACCCCTGGCTAGAGTCTGGGTGAAACCTTCTGGTCTCCAGTCTTCCTGTGAAATGTCCAACATCCTGAGCAGAGGCTAGGGTCCATCAGGGAATTTTCAAAAGCTTTTCATGTAGGGTAGCAAAAGGCTGCATATTTAAAACAGCTTCCAGCTCAGAAAAAGATGTCAATTGACTGGTTCTACTGGCGATGGAGGCTTTTCTTGGGCTTATAGATAAAGCTGCCTCTCAAGGAGGCTGCAGGTCCAGTTCTCAACTCATTGTGCCCCCTCCATTCACTCTTGGCTAAAGCCAGGACTGTGGCCAGATGGGACCAGGAACTAGATGGAAAGCAACACCAAGGTCTAGCTGGAAGTGTGCCCAAGCTCATGATGAAAGCAGCAAAATGAAGAATCCAATTCAACAAACATTTATTAAGTGACTACTGTGTTCTAGGGAACTCTAACAAATAACAGCATAATTTTATGCCTCTCCTTAATTCCCCTACCAAAATCACCAATTTTACCGAAATCTAGTAGAATTCACCTTGATGGAATTATACCAAGTTATATTATAATCATTAAAATATAACATAATTGAATAATTAAAATTTACCTTTCCAGGACACAGACAAGGAAAGCAATTTGTTAATAATATGTTAAATTCAGATATATATATATATATATGTATACATGCATGTATATATATCTATATGTGTATATATAAATATATTCATATGTAAGTAAATATATTTTCAAATTGTACATAACCAAAGTTCACAGTTTCATATACAAGGCTTTTTTCCATTCTCTGTATCTTAAATTGTTCATGCTTGTTGATATTTGTTAAGTTCATAATAAAATGGAAATTTAGGTTATAAATGATACCTTTTCTCACATCTTTTATAGGATAACCAGGATTATGATATTAAATTATAGCTTTGCCATAATTTCCTAAACTATGACCATAATTTTTAAGGTTTGTATATAGACATATCTACATATTCTATCTCTCTGTCTCTGTTTTTCTGTCTCTGTCTCTCTGTCTGCCACATGCACACATTTTCTTATGCAGTTATAGACACCCAGACATAGGCCCACATAGGTCCCTTGCTTTCCTCTACCAGAAGAATTGTTCAAAAGTTTTTTAGGAGAAAAAAGTAAGAAAAAAAGAGCAAGACAGAGATAGAAAAACTGAGGAGGGAGAGGAGAAAGGAGGGGGAGGGAGAGAGACAGAGACAGAGAGACAGAGACAGAGAGACAAAGAGAGACAGAGACAGAGAGACAAAGAGAGACAGAGACAGAGAGAAGAAGAGAGACAGAGACAGAGAGAAGAAAAGAGAGAGAGAGGGGAGCAAGAATGTGACCCTCTAGGATGCAGTCTAAATGAGATGTGATCTCAAATACAGTCAAGAAAGAACTAAAGAAGCAAAAAAAGGAGGGGGTGATAAAGAGGAGAGAGACGGGACCAAGGAAAAGGGACATATTATGGAGTGAGACTTAGAATCCGACTCTACCCCTTTCTCCACTCCCCATGGGCCCAGCTGTGGGACGCTAGCTAAGGACCTCGGCCCAGACTAACAAACCATGGCCTGCCTACAGCTGCTGGACTCAATCAGAGGCCCCAAGGCCTGACCACAGATGCCTTGGAGCTGAACTGTAACTGGTGTTGGAAGAAAACTGATTTGAACCCTGAGTTTTATGTTAGGGGTTTATTTATGTATCTGTTTTTTTCCTGTTGGATACTAGGAGTGGCCATTCTAGTTGCTCCTCAAAATTAATCAGATAATCCATTATCCTCCCTGTAACTCCTTCTCAATCTTACTCAACCATAACATTAACCCCCATTGTGTGAAGGTAGGGATGGGTCAGGATGGGCCTTTTCTGGACTAAGACCATGGTATGGAGACTCAGAGCAGCAGGACTCAGGGTTGAACCTGACCCAGTAGGGACGTGGAGCTTCTGTTTCTGATGAGGTAAGTAAGGCATGGGCTGGGCCAGCCCAGCTGGGCCTTGCTAGCCTGCAAATACTTGGCCCTGCTCTCTGCCAACTTTGTGTCCTCCAGATAGCAGCATAGTAAAAAAAAAATCCTACAAAAGGAAATAGACTCAGAGCCTGAACATGATGTGGACAAAAACATGCTGAATTCAAATTGCAGCTCTGCTGCTTTCTGTCAGCCTTAAGAAAGCCACCCTCTGGACTCCAGTTTCCTCATCCATAAAATAAGCAGGCCGAACTATACAGCCTCCAAGATTCTTCACTGACTAAATCCTTTGATTCAAAAGTGTCCTGGTGTCTATAATGATTTTTAGACCCATTCCTGAGATTCTTGGCATAAGGAGCTTCCCCGTGAGGAAATTCCCTCTACCAATGCTCATTATTAAATGCTCAGTAAACTCTTAGAGAGTTCCCTGGGACCCTGAGAGGTTAAATAAATTATGTAGGGTCACATAGTCAGCCTTTACTAGAGACAAGATTTGAATTTAGATCTTTATCCACTATACCATGTTGCTTCTTATTTATAATTTCATTAATAATAATAATAATTGATATTCCTGTAGTAAGGTCTGTGCATTTCATTTGAAATACTCATCATAGCCCTGTTGACCAGGTAGAGCAAAGTTACAAAAATTGACGAACTTTATCTTTTCAGGTGCCCAACCCCTACTATCAATGACCTCTCCCTGCCCTACCCCCCAACACCTAGAGGCCTCCACCTATGACTAATCTCCCCCACCCCTATCCCCACCATGATATCCCAAGCCCAGGGCCTTTTTTTTTCTTCCCCCATCAAAACATCCCGTCCTATGTCTCCCAAGGTAATCTGATCAATTCTTAAGATCATCTCTGCTTATGTGTTCATAGTTGATCAGAGCTTGTATGCCCTGGTGACAGTAGTGCATCTTAATGGAGTTCTTGGATGTCCTGCATCAGCAGAGTGGGCACAAGGCATTCTGCACACAATAAGTACTTTTTTAAAAAGTTTGTTAAATGAAAGGCAGTATGGGAGAGCAGAAAGGGGGCTTAGATTTGAAGTCAGAGGACTGGGTTCCAATCCTTACTCTGCTTCTTCCTCTCTATGTGGTTGTGCATCAATCACTTAATTTCTCTGAACTTTACTGGATACTAAGATCCCTTGAGGCTCTAAAACCTATAATCTTCCAAATTGGAGTGAATATAGAAATTCCAGGCTCTGTGGCAGTGTGAGGGAATATTTGGAAGAGCTTGGTTTCCATAAAAGTGATCCATCCTATATAATAATTTAGGAAAGTAATTAGGAATTATGCAAATAGTGACTAAATGTTTGTCCTTTGAACCAGAGACTATTACTGGTTTTATACCCCCAAGAGAACCATCAATAAGAAAAAAAGTCCCTATATATGCCAAAATATTTATAGGAGTACTTTTGTGATAGCTAAGAATTGAAAAGAAAGTAGATGTCCATCAGTTGCGGAATGGTTAAACATATTGTGATAAATGAATGGAATGGAATATTTCTGTGCTGTAAGAAATGGTATGTATGATGAGTACAGAGAAGCATGAAAAGATCTATATGAATTGATGCAAAGTGTAGTAAGCAGAGTTGAGTAACTATAATGATATATGGAAAGAACAACCACACACCAAAAAATTCAAAAGTAAATGTAACAAAATTATAAAGATCAAGTATGACTCAAACGAAAAGAGATGAAAGGACGTCCCCAACCTACCTCTTTGTGGAGGTGGGAAGTCCACACATTGCACATGTTTTTGGACTTTTCCAATGAATGGATCAATTTTGATGACTTATTTTTCCTCTCTAAAAAAATATTTGTGACATGGGAGGACTCTCTGGGAAAGGGAAAGGAGGAACACTTGGGATAACTACAGTGATGTAAGAAAAAGAAAGCAACAAAAACTTTTTTGTTAATTATCCATCCCCCAGATCCGCAAGAAAACTACTCCACTGAGGCTTACTAACCCCCTGAAATGTCTGGCCAGGATGGTCTGAACTCATGAGAATAAGGATCCTTGTTCTAAGCCTTTTTACACTAAACAGCTCCTCTTTAAACAGAGAGACACTCTGACAGAGGTGTACCTCACCTTATGGAGTAAATGTTTCTGCAAAGCAAATTTCTGTAGGTGGAAGTGTATTATACAAGTGACTTTCATTATGAAGCTGTGTTGCTGTGGAAAAAAAAATATTTTGACTTAAAGAAATAATAAAGTCATAACTATGAATATAGCAAATATTTTAATAATCATTCATTCATTAAACTAAATTCTGTGAATCAAAATAAGGAAGCAAGGGAGTGGTGAATGGAGGAAGAAAAGAAAGGAAGGAAGAAAAGAAAGCATTTATTTAATGTTCCGGGTACTAGGTGCTAAGGATACATATATAAAGATGAGGTAGTACCTTCATTCCAAGGACTGAAATTTTAGTGGAGAAGACAATATACATAAGAGAATGTTAGCTTCTTAGCTTTGGTCTAGGAAACTGCAGATATTATGAGTGGAGTCATAGGACAATTTACTGACATGCACTTTCCCTTGTGCTGGAAGTTATTAGGACACATATCCAACACAATCCAACAAGCATTTATTAAAAGTCAACCATGGGCAAGGCACTATGCTTACCATTGAAGATATCAAAAACAACAAAGAAAGAAAAAAGCCCAAGAGATCACTGTATATAGTGATAGCAAGATTGTTTTAAGAACAAATTTGAATGAAAAAGTCATTTTGACTATTATAAATACCCAAATTAATTACAAAGAACCATGAAGGAAGATGCTATCTGTATCCAGAGAAAGAAGTGATAAACAGAAGTATGTAGGGAATGATTTTACATAAACAATATGCATATTTGTGTCTAATGGTAGCCATCTCTAGGACCAGGGCTGGGAAAAGAAAAAAAGGAGAAAAAGTTACATGATAACTTCATTATATATTTAAAAGGAATAGCAAGTTGTACATAATAGATTTGTAGTTTTGTGTACAATCATCTTTTTTTCTTCTCCTATGTTATAGAAATGCTTGTTTTGTTTCATAAATTAAAAATAATATAAATAAAAGTTTTAAAAGAACAGTCTCTACCCTCAAGAAGGTTATATTATGCTGGGAAATGCAGCATACAAACAGATAAGTATTTATCTGATCATTTGAAAGGAAACAGAGAGAACAACTAAGGGGATCATGAAAGATAACCTTTAAGAGTTGAGTCTTGAACTGAACCTTGAGGAGAGAGTGCCTTCTAAGCAGAGAGGCACATGGAGGCAGGAGATGGGGCATTATGCTCAAGAAACAAAGAAGCCTCTATGTCATTTGTGGACAACTAGTTTGAGCATATACAGTCTTATGGAGGGCAGTAGACCCCCCCCCCAATAGCCTAAAGCTTTGCCTTGCTCTATAACCTAGTTCCAAACCCAGTGCTTTCTAACTATTCCAGCTGCTATGGAGTGTGGGCCATGCTAAGTAGGGTTGTCATAAAATATCTTTCTCTAAAAAAATGGCTTCTCCCTGATGCAATCCAGCCTCTCCCTGGCCCCATACAAGGAACTAGGATATTGCAGGCCACCGTTAGCACCCCAAACCAAGGACTTTGGCTGGGCCACAGAGCTTCAAAGGCCAAGCTCAGCTCCGAGTCACTTCTCTGCATCTCCCGACATTCAGGGAAATGCCTATGCTGGGAGCCAGCAGGTGGCTCCGAAATGCCAAATGTAATTAAAACCTTCATTTTCATTTATGATTTCTGGTCTGCATGGCAAGGAGAGCTGCTTTTCTGGAATAAGTTATCCCTGTGCTGCAGATGTCTTCAAAGGATCGTAATCCAAAACTGCTCTCAGACACCCTGGCTTTCCAGGGGCCGCTCATCCGCACACGGAGATTCATCCTTTGTGGGCACAGATGGGCTTTTGCATATGTAAGTGCACTGCTGATACAGCACAAAATTCCAGGAATCCCAGCCAGAGGCAGCATTCCCTCCTCTCCCTCCTGGTAGAGTTTTTATCTTAGAAGAGCTCAAAGCACTAATGGCGATTGATTCACACTCACACTCACAAAGGCATGTGGGGAAAACTAAGGCTCTTAGAATCTCTAGAGGGTCAGATCAACGAGCCCAATTCCCCTGTTTTACAGCTAAGGAGACTGAGGCCCAGAGATAGGAAGGGTCTTGCCTCAGCTCACATAAGACCCCAAAGGAGCAGAGTCAGGATTTTAACCCAGTACCTCATACTTCAAATTCAGTGTTCCTTTTACCACACCACAATGTGGCTGAAGGCCAAACAGTAAATATCCTGTTATTAATCAGCCAGAAAAAAAATCCCCAAGGATTCCTGGGGTTAAATAAAGGCATTGTTGCCACAACTGAGGTTTATTAAAGATACCATCCATAAGAAAAAATAATAATTCAAACTTCTGCCATTCTTTAAAGTCTACAAAGCATTTTCCTTCCAAAATCCTTATGAAGAGGCAGTGTGTTGTGCTCCCATTTTATAGATGAGGAAATGGAGGATCAGTAAGGTAAAATGAGCCCAAAGGTTCCCTACCTCTGAACCCATGATCTTTCTACCATAACAAACTACCTTCAGGAGCTCAGTAATAAACTTGACTACACTGATATTTATCAGCCTAAGACGCTTACTAACTGTGTGACCCTGGGCAAGTCATTTAACTCTGCCTCAGTTCCTCATCTGTAAAATGAGCTGTGGAAGAAAATGGTAAACCACTCACTCCAATATCTTTGGCAAGAAAACCCCAAATGGGGTCATGAAGAGTTGGACATGACTGAAAAATGCCACAGCAAGAATAGACTTCAAGTATGCAGATCTTTTTATAAGTAAGACATGTCCTCCCATAATACATTTCAGTTTTTTATGTTCAGGTACTCATAAGTCTACAGTGGCTATGCATTCAATGCTCTCCTCTTTGCCAGCAAGATAAATAGCCTCTCTCTTAATCTCATTGCCTTGAAAAAAGATTTCCTCTGAGTCCTAGCCCTACCAATGGTCACAGCAGAGAAGAAGCATTACAAACTCAAACAATTATGTTTCTACGTAAACTTCAATTTTCAAAATGAATTGTTGATTTAAACCACAAGATCTGCCTAGATCCGGTCCGTTTGTACATGAAAATAATTTTTATCTCACTAACAGGCCTGATTTTCACAAACTGTGATCTGTTACTTATTATGAAGGAAAAAAAATACTTAATATCTCAAATAAGTAACCTTAACAATGGATGTGTAAATAGAACCATAATTCATCAATCTGCTTGTGTTCCTTTTTATGATCATAACATATATTTAGTCTTTAGTAAGATCACCTATGTGCTAATCAGATGAAATATCACAATTCTGTCTCCTCCATAACTGTTGTTCAAGCCTATCCACCACCATAGAATGAGCATTGATCTTAGAGTCAGAAGGTCTGTGGGTCTCAATTCTGGCATTTAGTAGCTGTATAATCCTGTATAGCCTCAATGATCCTCAATTTTCTCAACTGTAATATGGAGATATAATACTTGCATGATCAGTTCACAGGATTGTACTGAGAAAAGTAATTGGCAAAATTTTAAATGCTATGAAATACTAGGTTATCATTATTACTATAACTACAAAATGGCGTGATTGGCTATAAGAGGAAAGAGTCTTGACTGCTGGGGAAAATAAAAACATCATTGTCTGGCAAATCCTTACACTCCACACTGTCCATCCATGGATGGGGCTCAGCAAATTGAATCTTGTGAGGAGCATGGCATATTCAGTAAAGCTGAGAAAGAACAGGATTTCAGACACAGAAGATTCAGATTTCAGTCCCAGCTCCACTACTTAGTTTCTGTAGAGCCTTATTCAAGTGTCTTTACCTCTCCACTTCCATTTTTCTCTTTTAAAAAATGGTGTTTTTTTTTCTTTTGACTGGAATGAAAAAGCATTTATTAAGTACTTCCTATGTGCCAATTCCTGGGCTAAAGATTGGGAACTCCCACAGGAGGAAATTCCCTCTACTATGGCAGGTTGACAACTCCTCTGCAGCTTACAGTCTCAAGGAGCCACCTGGAGCCCTTAGGTTGAATGATTTGCCCAAGCACACACAGATAGTATGCATCAGAAAGGATAACATGAACCTGTTTTCCTGACTTTGAGTCAGTTTTCTGATCCAAGCCGCCTCTCTAAAGAGTTGGACTAGATGGCCATAGGAGCCTTTCCAGTTCAAGATATTGTCATCCTAAAGCTTTTGTCTCTGTGATTGTAACAGCAATGCTACTTGCAGTTGCTATGGGGGTGTAAGATCAATAACACCAGCACACAGGAGGACTGCTAGTGCAGGTTCTTTGATCTGCTTTTCTAAAGGAAAGCAACTCAAAATGGGTCAACAATCCTACTTTAATCAAATATATATAATTTACTTAGTTCAGGTGGAAAAGTCAGCACCATGAGCTTCAGAGAAAAATAGCATAAAGACCAACAGATAGGGCTTCTGTCTGACCAAATAATTCATACATCATAGATCAACAGACAGATCCAATTGTCTGACCATTACATACATACACAGTTACCAGAGAGAGAAGCACCAATATCTGGGTTTTCAAAGTCAGGGGACTCCTTAACTCAGAGTCTCATCTGGCTACATCACCCAAACACTCTTCCCATGAGTAAATCCCAAATGAGTTAGCAAAACGCTAACCTCAGAGTATATACACTTCTTTAGGGCCAGTGGGTATCACAACCCTTGTGACCCGTGGCCTAATTACAAAGTAACAAAAGGTGTGGGCCTTCCTGGAAAAAAACAAACCTTCCCTAACCAAGCTTCTCTTGTTGGGCTTCACGTGAGGCCTGTTAATGGCTGGGGAAGATCTTCAACTCCCATTAACATTACAGGGGTCTTGGTAAAGGAGGCCTCAAACATGGCCACCCCTCCAGGATCCCCTGCCATGGAGATTCTGAACCTGAGATCCATGAGCTACTTTTTTTGTTTTGGGTTTTTTTCTTACATATTTTGATACCTGGATTTCAGTAGAATTGTTTTCCTTTGTAATCCTATGACTTTATTCACTTAAAAATATTATTCTAAGAAAAGGCCCATAAGCTTCCTAGGACAGCCAAAGGGGTTCAGGACACCAAAAACGTTAAGAACCTCAATTCTGAAGGATCAATTCCATTCAATTCAACAAACATTCGACAAACACCTACTGTGTTTAGAGCTCTATTCAGGAGCTGAAGGAGACACAAAGTTTGGACACGCCTTGTGCTGCAGAAACCAATAAAAAAAGTAAATGAGGTGGGCAAATTCTATCTATGCTGTTCCTTATGGTGTCTCATGCCTTTACACTGGCCATTCTCCATGGCCTGGAATTCCCTCCCTCTTCATCTCCACCCCAAAGAATCCATCTCTTCCTTTAAGACACAGTACAAGCACCAGCCACTCCTGATTCTCTTCTTGCCAGTTTCCATTTTCCCCAACAACCCTGAATTTATTTTGTATTTATTCTCTCTATATTTATCACACATCTATATGGAAATGGTTCTTTTCTCTAACTCAACTGGCATGGTCACAGAAGGGCCAGAATATAATCACAGGGTATTAAAGGAAGTGTTAGATTTACTCTAAAAGATGCTTCTAAGCCCTGATCCCTTTAGAAAATATTAAAACCTCTCTGATTAGGTCAAAGAAGGAAGAAATCAAGTGCTTATAAGCATGTGTTTTCTCCTAGGTACAGCCTTTATAAATATCATCTCATCTGGTTTTCACAACAATCCTGGGAGGGAGATGCTATTATTGTCTCCATTTTACAGATGAGGAAATAGAGACAGAGAGAGGTGACATGATGTACCCAGGCTCACACAGCCAGTAAGTGTCTGAGAGAGACCTGAACCCAGGTCTTCCTGACTCCAGGCCCAGAATTCTATACACTTTGCCATCTAGCTGTCTCAAGAAGGGAAAAGTGACATTGGCTGAAGCCCAGAGATAATAAAGCAAACAGACAGGCATCTCTGACTTCAGAGACACAACTGAAGAGACACATGGATACAGAGAGACAGACACAGGAGCAGTAAAGCAGCTTTAAGAAGTGAGACCTCTGGCAAACAGTAGTTAAGGGAAATGAGAGGAGCAGAGCCCAGGATCCAGATGAGCAAAATTCCAAGCAGAGACGCTGCACCCAAGGGGAGTTATATGAGGACTTCTGCCTCTAAAAAAGGGAGAAAGAACACTTTCAGGCCCTTTAGTTCTATGAGATTTGAGTTGCTTTGACCAAATATGAATCCTACATAATGTGTCTTACTATCATTGTATTTTGTTGGAGGTTTGAACCTACTATTCCTATGGACATTGGGTATATTTATGGGAGAATGAGCTCCAGGTTTTTGGGAGGTATGTTTTGAAACTACTGCTCTCACTATTTAAATGAATAAATTACCTTTGTTAAGAGGTGATTGTGTCTACTGGATGATCATAAATAGGAAGCATACCGGTAGGGGGCTCATGACCTACAGTAGTAGCAGTACAGAGACAGAGTTACTTACCTGTAGAATCTAAAGTAGCATTTCCCCTTTGGGGATCAAATCTGGAAATCTTCCTTCTTCTCCTCCTCTTCCTCCTCCTCCTCCCCCCACTACTACTATTAGCATTACTACTGCTACTACTACTAACAACAACGAGACTAATAACTAACATTTCTATAGAGCTTACTATGTGCCAAGAAATCTGCTAAGAGTTTTGCAGTTATGATCTCAGTTAAGACCACAGATTAGAGAGGTAGCCTACAGGGGGTGCTATAATTACATTTGTTTGTGTTGTCTTGATCAATAAACTATGAGTAATTTGAAATCAAGTATCCTTTTATGTTTTGCATCTGTATCCTCAGCATCTGGCGCAGGGCCTGGCACGGAGTAGGCATTTATTTAATAGATACTTGTTGATGGATTGAATTACCTTAGCATGATACTGAAAATAAAATTTGCCTCAATAATGAAAAAGAGAATTGGCTTTCTACTTTAGAAGAAAACATAATGATCCTGAAGGCTTATAGTTAGTTTAATCCATAGATTAATCACAATTTTTAACATTTTGTGGGATTTATATATCAAAAGTGATGGTAGATTGTTCAAAACCACCTTTAAATGTTTTTTCTTCCACCTCCTCACGGCGCGATGGTGACCCTGGGCTCTCAAAGACTATGCCAATGGTCCACAAGTTTAGGCAGGGCCTCTCAGATCAGCAGGCTTTAAGTACAGGTTCAGTGACGAATTGAGTGCCTGTTGGTAGAAGACCAACCCAGCTAATCACAGAGAGACTCATGACCAAGTCTGTCACAATGTGACGGAATTTTTAGTCAATTCAAATCTCAAAATTCCATTGACTTAAACTTGGGGGATCTGTGTTCCACAGCCACAGTATATGCACATAGATGAAATCTAAAACCTTTGTTTTGGTGTTTGTGGGTTCACATCTAAATTTAATGCAGAATTCCAATTGTATGGTCAAGCTTCATAGCTGCCAGGAAATAACAGGCAGCTATTGGGAGTGGGAGCTGTGGGGTATTTGCCAAGGTTGCCCAGTCTCAGTCCTGACACTAGCAGACTTGTGGGGTTCAGAAAGTTGTGGTTCTGGAAGCCGGGTTCTTTTTTTTAAGCACTTTACAGTCTGGGAGCTGTGTAACTTTCTAAACTTGGGTAAATTTAGGTAGCATAGTGGAAAGAACACTGGACCTGGAATCAGGAAGACCTGAATGCAAATTTGACCTTACATACTTACTAGCTGTGTAACCTTCTTTGCTTCTATTTCCTTAACTCTGAAATAGAGGTTATAACAGCACCTACCTTCCAGGGTAACTGTGAGGATCAAATGAGATAGTATTTGTACAGCACTTAGCACACAGTGCCTGACACGTAGTAGGCATTATGTAAAAGCTTATCTCACCCATTCCTTCCCCATACTTATTTTACAGTTGTGTGTAAATTACTTGGGACTAGCAATAATTTTCATATGGCTTCACTTTGCATTAGCAATAACCATTTGTGTAGGCTTCCACTAACAAGAAGCTGATTCAGAACATCTGTTGATCAGGAATAACCAGATAGAATTGTAGACTCACCTTCATTAGTTCTTTGTCATCTGAGTATTAGATTCCATGATGTACACAGGTGTTCAATGGCTCTTTTATTGTGTTTTTAATTCTGTGGTTTTAAAGTATGGATATTACTCCAGGGAAGGAGCTGTTGCTAAGATAAAGCCTAATTAATCCACAAAAACAAGCAAAGACTTTCACAGAGACCTGGCAACTAGAGATGTTGTTAGTGATTCCTCCATGGTGTGATACAGGCTTCTTGAAGTTGTAAGAACAGTAGGAAGACCAGTTTTTAAAAAAAAGGAAAAAACTGCTAGCAACTTCTATGAAAAAAAATTTCTTGTCATGGCTGAGACAATTATAAAGACCAGAAAAATGAAGATTGGGGAAAAGTCATTTTTACTGGTAAAATTCACTTTTTCATTCATTATCTCAAAATCATAGTCAGAAGTCCAGAGGAGCATCTGACCATCTTCATCAAACTGTAAAACAGTCGCTCAAAAATGTTTAGGATTTTTTTGAAGAGTGGTCTCTGTTGAGGAAAGGATGAGCTCTAATAAATATCTTTATAAAATGAAAAGCAGAATTGTTTTAGAATTATAGAAATTGCCAAATAGACATGTAATACTACAACAAGATCCTGCACTGTGCCACACATTATAAAGTGGTTAAGGAATGTATCTGAAGGATAGAGATAACCATAATTCAATGGCCCGAAAAAATGGTCTGATTTACATCCCCACTGAAAAATCTATGAATTATTATCAAAACTAAACTTGGAAAAATAAACTGTTCACCAAAAGTACATTTAACATCCAATATGACAAATGTGATTTCATGATGAATAATTAAAGAATATGCATCATAATCTTGTGAATTCAATGTCAAATTGTGTAAAGCAAGTGATGGCAACAAAAGGGAAATAATGAATACTGGAAGTTTTTTTAAAATATGAAAAAAAATTGTTAGGTATAAAATTAGTTATTTTGCTTTGCCTCAAGTAATTTTTATGCCACCATATATTATTTCCCTTCATGTTCTCAGTGTTCTAATGAAACATACTTAACTATTATTTCCCCAATTATACTATCTCCCACCACCATGACTTTGTACAATCTGTCTCCCACAAATATAATGTATTCCTCTTCCCCTGAGAACCATTAGATCTCTTCAAGTCTCATTTTAGGTATCATAACTTCTGGAAAGCCTTTCATACTTCATTATCATTGCTCATTTTCTCTGCCTTTTCAAATTCTCTCACATTTACTTTAGCTCTGTACATGTTGTACTCCCCTATAGAATGTAAGCGCCCTGAGGACAATTTTGCATTTTTTCCTCAGGGTCAAGAACTAGTGACATAATATAGAGAGGGTTCTGCTTACAGCGCCTGATAGGCATGGTGGTGTACACTTGTAACCCCTGCTATTGGGGAGGCTGAGGCTGGTGGATCTCTTGAGCTTAGGACTTCTGGATTATAGTGGGCTAAAGACAACCGGGTTTCCACATTATGAACCAACTATTGTGAGGCCTCTGGAGTAGAAGAGTACAAGTCTACCTAAGAAGGGATGAATTGATCCAGGTTGGAAAAAGAGCAGGTCCAAGTTCCCATGCCAATTTATAATGGGATTGATCCATGAGTAGCAGCTATATTTCTAGCCTGGGAAAAGTAGGAAAACCAAGTATTTTTTATTTTATCTATTTTATTTTTAATTTATGAAATAATACAAGCATTTCTATAACATAGTGTAATTTTTTTAAAAAAGATGATTGTACATGAAACTTTAAATCTATTATGTGCAACTTGCTATTTATTTTAAATATATAATAAAGTTATCATGTAAATGTAAATTTCTTTTTTTTTCTTCTTCCCCACCCTCACCCTAAGGATGGCTATTATTAGACACAAATACATGTATGTGTGTGTATATATACGTGTATAAAATCATTCTATGCACACTTCTATTTATCAATTATTTCTCTGGATGTAGATAGTATCTTCCTTCATAAGTCCTTTGTAGTTAATTTGAGTATTTATAATAGTCTTTAAGAAGAAACCTGGGTTCACATCCTCCCTCTGACATTTATTAGCTGTGTGACATTGGACAAGTCACTTAACCCCTCCAGGCTTCTTGAGAGACCTACCTACTACATCATAGACAGGTTACAACATGTACTGGTAGAGGAAATTCCCATGAAGGAGTTCTCTACCTCCAGGTATTTACATCTCTACAGTGCCTTACATATTACAAGATTTTAGTAAGTGTTGGTTGAATGAAAGAACTTCCTCCTGAAAAAAAAAAAGGAATTTTAAAACGAAAATGCCCAAGAAAGCACAAGCATGTACACCCCTAACTGGATACTTGCTCTTGCTCACTGCCCAGCTCAGCATTACATGGAGGTACAGTGAGGGTTTTATCTGGGAACCCAGGAGCACTTCAGCATTTTGATGCAGTATGTATCTTTTTTTATATTTTTTCCTCTAGCTCACATCATTGAATAAATCAGAAGCCCCTTTTTCTGCTGAATGTTGCATTTCCTGGCAATCTTCAGGGTCAAGAGAAGAGTAGAGAACCAAGAGCATCAAATTATAAATAAATAAGTAAATGGATGGATGGATGGATGGATGAATGGATGAATAAATAAATGAAAGAATGAATAAATAAATTAAAAAGTAAACCATCTAATGGGAAGTTCCGAAATTTTCTTTGGGAACTTCCTATTAGATGGTCTACTTTAAAATGTCAGATGCCATGTAATGGGAAGATCTTTCCCAAAACAATGGTGGCTGCTTCCAGGAGCCTCCCTATAGAACTGACTAGTTTCTTGGTGATCACTTAGCATAACCATCTTGTTTTAAAGACAAAGGCTGACTAGGGGATTTATGCAAGCCTACGTTCTCTGTCATTGGCAGGGTTAGGTCTCAAACCCAGGTCTTCTGACCCCAAATCCTATGCTCATTCCGCCATGAATCTAAATAAGGTCTCCATGCCAGGGAAGGAAAAGAAGAACCTCAGAAGGAACTGGATGAAGGTACCGGGACACAGGTGATAGTTATAGAGCCAGACCAACATCAGGAAATCTATTTGTGTCAAGAAAAGAACCTTGACATTATTAGCAAGAAACCTGGGTTCAAATATTGGTCCTGACACTTGCTAGTTGTGACTATAACAACTATAACAACAACTATAACAAAGTTCCTTAATCTTTCTAAAGTTGTCTTCATCTCTAAAATGGAGATGATACCCTTTCTACTACCTGCCTTAGTGGGTAGTTTTGGAGCGGGAACTCTGGAAAAAATAGAGTTCTAGAGGAATAGGAGTTGACTGGTCACTAGGAAATTCAGTTGTTTTCCAAGAACACCCTTAGACCATAACCACAGATTGCACCATAAACTCTGGCCAAACCTCATTAATTCAGAGAACTGGGCAAGAATGGAGACAAATCAGGGCATTTCATAACCACTGGGGAGAAAAACTAGAAGCCTATGTCCTGCTGGAGGCAGAACAGAATCCTCATCTTTGTATAGGAGAAAGAGCCCTTACAGCTAAGTAAGGGACTTCATTGGGCCTACTCTGAGGGAGGTAAGTAGTTCCCTCTTCTTCCAGTCTACCAGACCCTCCACCTCTCTGCCATGTCCACAGTGCTGTACAAAATCCCAGAAGCAATAAGTTCCCTGATGGAAATGTCTGCATTAAATAACCCTTTATTGGGAGAAAAATATTTTGTCAGCGCCAAAGACTTCAAGGAGTCCATAAAAGCTTAAATGCAGGGAATTATACATGCCACATACAGTTATCCCTCTAGTGTTTTTGGTCTCTAGATCCCCTGTTCTCAATGTGTAGTCAAGCGATCCACAGCTCTAACATCCTTTCTGGGGGGTCCACGAGGTCAAAACTATTTTCATAATAATACGAAGGCATTTTAATTTCCAGAACAATAAATATCAGTAGATGTAACCCACATAAACAAAAGTTCTCTCTTTTGACGGAGGGGGAGAGAGGAGTTTTCAGTAGTTTTTAAGAGAGTAAAAGGGCACCTCAGACCCAAACGTTTGAGAACTGCTGCTCTCAGCCATCAGGGGAGCACGGGTTGATGAGTGACTTGTGGACACATGTCTATCTAAATGTGTACCCATTTAGCAAAGGCTTTGGAGTTCATTCCTTTAGGTTTCAGCTCTGGTGAACCAATATGAAGGCAATCCCTAGGGACCAGGGACAACAGAGGAAACTGATTCCTTCTCACCAGTGGTTTTCACAGAATTTTTTTTCTCCTAGCTATACTACATTGTCCCAAGAGAATTGGCTTCAAAGCCCTACTCTTACACTTAATAAGAACAGGAGAGCATTTATCAAGCACTGTGCTAAGAACTTTATTATCTCATTTGATCCTCACAACAACCCTAGGACATGGGTGCTATTGTTATACCCATTTTGCAGTTGTGGAAACTCAGAAAAAGGTTAAGTGACTCTCCCAGGGTCACACAGCGAGTAAGTGTCTGAGGCCAGATTCGAACTCAAGTCTTCTCCACACTCTAGGTGTGGAGCTCTCTCTATCGAGACATCTATTAATATGACAAATCACTTTAACACTCTGAGGCTCAGTTTTCTCATCTATAAAGTCCAGATATGATACTTAGCCCACCTACTTCACAACGTTGTGAAGAAGAAAACATTTTGTAAATTTTAATAATGTATAATGTATAAATATTTAATAATGTAAATTATAATAACTACAAACTCTTATGATGCCCATGCAGTCCTTCTAAAGGCCTTGTGGTTAGTGGCACAGAATGCAGACCCAGGAATCAGAAAGATCTAGGTTCAAATCCCACTTCTGCCACGTACTGACTGAGCCACCCTCAGGAAGCTACCTAACCTCGCAGGGCTCTGCCCAACTCTCTGAGACTCTAGACTTCAGAACAGGGGCCAAGCAGAATTGGTAGAGGAACCTTGTTCCCAAGAATTCCCTGTATCAAGGAAGTAATTGTTCTAGTCCCAAACAGAGAGAAAAAAAGTTCAAGGCACTGTGGATATAAAAGTACTCTCTGCCCTCCAAGAGCTTCTATTCTTTTGGGTGGCTGAGAGGGGGATCACAGCCCAGAGAAGTGTAATAAGCCTGGAAGTCTCATACATCCCTAAAGGTGAAGTGCAGCTTTCTGGTGCTGAGTCTTGTTGTTATTCAATCACATACAACTCTTCATGACCCCATTTAGGGTTTTATTGGCAAAGATACTGGAGTGGTTTGCCATTTCCTTCTCCAGCTCGTCTTAGAGATGAGGAAACTGAGGCAAACAGGGTTAAGTGACTTGCCCAGGGTCACACAACTAGTAAGTATCTGAGGTTGGGTTTGAACTCATGTCTTCCTGACTCCAGGCTAGGCACTCTATCCACTGTGCCACCTAGCAGCCTCCAAAACAAGGTTAAATAAGGGTCAAGCTAGTAAGTGTCTGAGGCCAAATTTGAATTCAGGAAGATGAGTCTTCCTGACTCTAGGTCTGGTGCTCTCTCCACAGTGCCACCTAGCTGAGCTTAAAGGTCTAATTCTAAATTCTAAAACTCTGGGTTCTAAGTTTCCTTCCAGATATAAAATCTGATTCCTTCTTTGTTTCCAAATTCTCCCTATCAAGGAGTAACCGGACAGTGTGATGTTCTCCACGGTCTAGGACAGCCAGCTTTCTCACAATTCCTCAGGCAATTCTAAGGGTCCACTTCCAACCCTATGCCTTTTGGAAATAGGAGACAGCCTGGAAAAGCTACCAGACTTGCAGTCAGGAAAGTACTAGATTCCATCTCTAGTTCTGAGACTTACAACCCTCATCAGCTCACAGAGCCTCAGTCTTTTCATCAACAAAATCAAGATAAGTAATAATTGTGAGAGGCTGTATGGCACAATAGATAGAGAGTCTAGTTCAGAAAGGGGTAGGGGGCTCCAAAGAAATGCTCAATGTTGGGTGTGTCACTGGACATTCTATGGACATAAGAGCTGTTCATTCCTTCCTCTAGGGCACCAACAGAACCAGGAAACAAGACCCGGTGCTCTCAGTAACTCCAGACCACTCGCTGTCAGCTTCTTCCCTGGATAGCTGGCTAGAATTCGAGCTATATTTAAATAGGTTTGATTTTTAAGGGAAAAGACATAGGACTGAATCCTAGCTATAAGATAAGCTGCTTGAAACAAGGGGAAAAGTTCTGTCCTGAAAGTCAGGATATGTGGATTGTGGTCCTATTCTCTCACAAGGTTTCTGTGTAAACTTGGGTGAATTACTCAGTGCCTCTGCCCTCAGTTTCTCTATAAGCAAAGTGAGCTCTGACATCCCATGGTCTAAGGCCCCTTCAGTCTCTGATAGTCTAGGTTCTAAGGTCCCTTCTAGCTCTGACATTACATGGTCTAAGTTCCCTTCTATCTCTGATATTCTATGTTCTAAGATCCCTTCCAACTCTGACATCCTATGTTCTAAGATCTCTTAAAGCCCTGACATTTCTTCTTTGTTTTAATGACCCTTTCAACTCTAAATACTATGATCACTTTCTTTGTCTCCAAAAGTCTAGAGATGAGGATTGATGGGATAGCACTGTGGCCTCGTGGCAATTGTACTATCCCTTGATTGGCCATGGACAAATCTTTGGTGTTTCCATTTCCTTATCTATGAGCCAAATTATGTGGGGAGAAATGGAGGGGGAGACTAAAGACACCTACTTCTCCTTGTGACTTCTTCTGGGCTCAAAGAGTGTGTTAAAGATTCATTATTGTCCTTTACTTTTGTAAGTAGCTGGTTCTCTGTAAAGCACTTCATGGAGAATTTGATTTCCTGAAAGATGCCGTTAAGTGAGGAGTAATTAAATAGAGTTAAGGTTTCGGCAGTTCAGGTCTAATACTGTGAGGGCACCATTAAAGAGGTGAAATTGAAGAACAATCGCATCAGGGAAGGAGTAAATGCCGGGGAATATCTCCGGCTGAAAGAATGGTAAAGGAAGCAGCCTTCTCAGAGGCCCATCCCCTCCTTCCCCCACTACAGGAAAAGGAAGAGTGTCAGACTAGGAGTCCCGAGGGAAATCATTTAGAGGAGATTCTCTGGAAATGGGATGAAATGGAAAAGGAGATGACACATATGGAAGGTTTTCAGGTGAGAGTCTAATGGAAAGGTCCCATGGTCTCTAGGGGCTTGCAGCAAAGCAGATGGTAATGCCTCTTCTGTAATGTCATTTCCACTGATAAAATCATACCCATTTCTGAAGTTGAGTTATTGGACAGTGCCAAGAACTTTGAGGACATAAGCTTTCTTTTCTGGGTCTTCAGTAATGGCAGGTCATCCACTGCATCCTGGACCATCACCTTGACATTTGTCCTGCCACTGGACTTCAATGACTCTGGAGGAGAGAGTAAGGCCAATGACTTTGCACAGCTCTGCCTCACTTAAATCCGATTCATGCACAAGTCAGGGCATCGCCCTAGTGATGTCCTTGGTCCTTTTCAAGAAGGAAGAGCAAACAACAAGTAACTGCGGCTGTAGCCTCTGTAGAAGCAATCATTGGCCTCCAACTAGCTCCACAAGGCTTGCTTCCCACGCTGGTGACTGAGGGTCCTGGGCCGGAAGCATTACTATTTCCAAGTCTCTTAGGTTCAATGTCTTGGAAAGTCTACATCAGGATCCAGGGGAGAGAGCTAACAAAGTTTATTTGCCTGGTAAAGGCTACCTCCTGTCTCTCTTTCATGAGGCTTTCCTCAAGGGAGGTAGTATTCTCCACTGGCCAATTCTATCATTAAAACTATGCTTTCTGGGTTCACTGTTCTATAAGCAAAGTATGGTTTATTTTTTCTGAATGGGTTGTAGGATCATCAGATTTATTAAAGAAGGAACTTTAGAGTTCATCTCTTCTTACTCTCTGATTTTTCAGATGAGAAAACAGAACCTGGAAAGATTAAACTAATAAGTAGCAGATTCAACACTGAAATCCAAGTCCTCTTATTTCAAATAAAGGAGGCCTTCTACACCTCTCCTATTTCCCAAATTGAAATTCAACTGCTGCTTTCAGTCACTTGGAGATTCATGAATTAGGACTCCTTGGTGTCATCTGCAGAGAAAAGTATGCTGGACTTGGAATCAAACAACTTGAATTTGAGTCCCAGCTTAATTATTTCCTAACTATATGCCTATGGATATAACATACTCTCTCTGAGCCTCATTCTCTTCACCTGTAAAATGAGGTTATAGTACTTGAATTAACAACCGGACAAAGTTGATAAGAGGAAACACTTTGTAAGCTGAGACAGTTAGGTGGCCTGGTGGATGGAGCACTGGACCTGGGATCAGGAAAATCTCAGTCTTGTTGCTGACACTTCTATGTAAACCTGGGTACGTCATTGAACATCTTTCAGCCAAAGTTTGATCATGGGGACAGTATAACAGCACACTATTTGTAAGTGTTTTGACCTTAAAATATTATATAATTGCTAGTTTGTTGTTGTTGTTGTTGCTATAAAGCATAAAGCACCATAGGAATGGTAACCATGATTTTTCTTTGAAAGTATGCCACATAGGCAAAAAACTGGAAATTAAGGGGATGCCCATCAACTGGGGAATGGCTAACAAGTTGTGCCATACGAATGTAATAGAATACTATTGTGCTATAAGAAATGGGGAGGAGACAGTCTTCATATTCACCTAGAGAGTCTTATACAAACTGATGCTAAGTGAGAAGAGCAGAACCAGGAAAAATTTGTACACAATCACAGACACATC
>CM053581.1:272102928-272169733 GCA_028627135.1 Pseudochirops cupreus | reverse complement strand
GGTGGGGGAAAGACAGGGAGAAAATATGTAACTCAAAATCTTGTGAAAATGAATGATGCGAACTATAATAAAACTGAAATTAAAAAAAAAGAGATTGTGGAACTGAATCTTGTAAACTAAAAGTAAATAAACAAATCAAATTTAAAAAAAAAAAAGAAAGTATGCCACATAGCTAAGCCGGAGAATGGTTACTGACTCCTAGAAACTCAGAGTTGGGAAGTCATCCATATTTTAATACATATGTGAAACAGAAATCTTCTCTTAACCCAATTCTTTTCCCCAAGACTATCAGAATCATAGGATTTAGAACCAGAAGGGAATTAGGAGATCATCTATCTGATCCAACCCAAGATCCAATGAGTTAAAGGAATTTGCCCTTAGTCACACAAGCAGGAAACAGCACAGCTAGAATTTGAATGCAGATCCTCTGACTACGTATTAAGTATTCCTTTCATTACACCACCCTGACAAATAGTAGAGATGCTGTCCTGGCCAGAATATAAGTACAGTCTCCTACGTGGCAAATGAGAATTCTACCACTCAATTCTTCTACTCTGCTACTGACTCACCAATGCCTGGTGTACCTCTTTTGCTTCTTTCCTTCTGTTGCTCCTTCATGTGGGAGATGTCTGGGTCTGGCACACCTGACTCAGAAGGCCTGGAAGGTTGGGAAGCTGAAGATTGAATAAGAATGATTCCAGTTGGAGATGACCTTCTGCGCTGATTGACTTTCGTGAGATGTAAATGACGAACAGTAAATCAGGCAGCATACGGCCTCCGTGAATCATCCCATTCCCTTCCAGCTCATCAAGAGAGAGACACATAAATCCCCCAGTGCAGGCCACTGCTCCTGCCGTCCTTCAGATTTCCAATTAAAGATGTCCTGTCCTTTGCCCCTGATCAGTGGGGAGGCTGCACATTAATATGGTAATTAGTAGCCAAGGCGGTGGCCATGGGAGTCTCGTTCCCTTTCTCCGCCCCATCAGTCAGTCTGTCTGTCCATTTGTCTGTCTGCTTGGGCTATCAGTAGGTCAGAGTAGGTCAAGGAGGTGAGTTTGCGGAGAAAGGAAAAAAGGCAATGAAGTTTAGAGGAAATTCCCCTGCTTCTTGCCATGTCCCCTGTTCCAATCAACATCCATATACCATTCACCTTCTTATTAGACCCCATAACCACCACAGACCAACAATAGCTCGGGCACTGAGGGTTAATCAGTTTCCCTCCAAAACCTGAAATTCTTTGCAGTCATCTCATTCTGTCCCATCTGCCAAAATGCCAGATTTTTTTTCCTGTGTCTGACAGATGAAAATCTTAGCTAATCATTTCCCATCCCCTCCCTAACCTGGGTTGGATATTTCAAATACCATATTCCCAAGGGAGAAACAATTTTAGCCACGATCCATAGAAATGCTTTAGACAATGAATTGCCCTCAACTCTGCCTCATGTGGTGAGAGGCAGAATGTTAAAATTCCCCTTGGGCTCTTTGTATAACAATCTTTCATCCTTTCCCCCAGGAAAGGGACCAAGAAGTTCAAGTTAATGTCTGGAGGCTGCTTTGACCACAGTTAATTTTTTTTTTTCAATCCCTCTGTCCCTTTTAAGCAAGTGGCCCAAAAGACCTTTTCCCTTGCAGAGTAAGGGCCAAAGCTAAGACATCATTGTAGTATGCAGAACTGAAAGGGGCCTTAGGAAGCATCTGTCCATCTACAAGCGGGGAAGCAATGTCTGAGAGAGGAAATAATTTGCCCAAAGATACAGATGAAGTAGCAAAGGCAAGATTCTTCCTCGGACACTCTTACTCCAAATCCAATGCTGTATAATGCATACTTTCCACCACTCCACACTGTCTCTTGAATTTCACTTCTCTGCTAGACAGTTTGAGGTTCTGGTCACTGAGCTTTTATTTATGAATTGGAAGAAATGACCTCCTTCCCCCTTACAGTGGACAGTTTAGAAACTGCTTGAGATCTGAAGGCAAGGACCTGAGTTTAAGTCCTGCCTCTGCCACTAACTGCCTCATGTAGTTTTCTCCAGGAAGCCTTTCCCACTCCCTCCTAATTCCAAAGCCTTCCTTCTGTGGCTTACCTCTTCTTTATCTGGTCTATAGCTTGCTGGTACATAATCGTGAGCTTATTGTCTCCCCCATTAGCTTGTGAGTTCCTCAAGGGTGGGGACTGTCTCCTGATTCTTTTTGTATCCCTAGCACAGTGCTTGGCACATAGTAGGGGTTTAATGACTGTTTATTGACTGACTTTGTGACTTTGAGCAAATTAACAAGTTCTTTACTCTCTCTGGGTCTCAGTTTTCTCTTCTGTAAAATTAAGGGGCTGGACCAGGTAGTTATTAAGGCCCCTTCCAGCTCTATACCTATGGTCTTATGATCCCTGCTGAGTTCCAGGTGACTCTCAATGGCCAGCATTTCCCAAGCAGTGAATTTTCTTCTCCTAGATCTGCCTCTGAAAGAATTCTCCAAACACACACACAAACACACACATACACACACACACACACACACACACACACACACACACACACACACACACACACACACCAAACACTAGATGGAGAGACTATAAATCCCAAAGCTCTTCTCCTTTCACCCAACCCACAACTCCCCACTCTTCCCTCCCACAGGCCGCTATGTTATTTTTACATCTCATTTCCTCACATTATGGAAATTCACATACTTAAGCTGAGCACATCCGTGTCCAAAACACAAGCAAAGTGCAATAATACATCAGAAAGAGCTCTATTAAAAAAAAAAGATGTGCAGGATATTTCAGAAATCAGTTGCTAAGGCAAGTGGTTCCCTGTGTGGGAAGCAAGAGAATTCTCTGCCACACTCCACAATAAGCAGACGTGATGAGGGCTGAGCAGCCCAATCGTTCCGGTGGGATTGCACATTGAGAGCTGCATTCATCCCCGGGAGCCCATCAGGCCCCACATTGTTAACATGAATACTGAGAGAATTGCAGAGAAGAGCCGGTTCTCCATTACCAAGTGCTTCCGATTTCTCTAGCCTTCTCTAGTCCTGCCATCTGTGTCCTTGGGAAACTGAGAAGTGGCAAAGGTCCGAACTGCAGGCCTGGGGGTGATCCAGGAATAAAGCTAGTAGCCTTTAGTGGGAGCTTGTTGTAGGGACAGGGAGGGGGAAAGGGGAGACCTCCACTGTCTGGAGGAGGACAAATGTGTCATAAAAAAGTGCTGAGTTGAATTGAACTGAACTGAACTGGACTGAATTGAATTGAATTGAACCAAACTGAATGATGAAAGGGCTGATTGACAAAAGAATCTGATTTAAGAGACATACTCCTCCTGGAAGAAGAAGGCCATAATCTCTTGGTACTCTGACCTTGCCAGACCTTACCTGCAGTATCAGGTTTTGCTCTGGATGTTACAATTAAGGAATATTCATATGCTGGAAAGCATCCAAAGGGGACAATGAGGATGGTGAAGGGCTTTGAAAAGTCCTCATCATAGGAGTCAAGGGAAATAGGGATGTTTAACCCAAAGAAGAAAAGAGTCATGGATGCCGTGATAACTATCTTCAAGTATCTGAAGGTCTGTCATCAAAAAAAGGATTAGACTCATTTTGTTTTGCCCCAAAAGGCAAAATTAAGAGCAGCTAGGTGGCACAGAGGATAGAGCACGGGCCTTGGAGTCAGGAGGACCTGAGTTCAGATCTGGACTCAGACATTTACTAGCTGTGTGATCCTGGGCAAGTCACTCCTCTCCAATTGCCTCCCTTTCCCCCTCTCCCCCCAAAAAAAGCAAATAAGTAGGAGTTGAAGAGGCATATTTAGGCTTGACGTCAGGAAGATTGTAGCAATTAGAGGTGTCCAAAACAGGAATATACTGTCTTGGGGATGTAGTGGGCTCCCCCTCCTTACAGGTCTTCCAATAGAGGTTAGAAGAGCACTTGTCGGATATGGTAAGGTACGAATTCATCTTTTTGCCTGGGCTGAACTAGATAGCCACAAAATTCTCAAATTCAATGGCTTTATAAAATGGTGGCCTTGATCTGTTGTGTCATTGCAGAAATTGGGCCTTAGTTTTATGATAGGGACAGAGTCAAGAGCCCTGGTACACCTGTAAATCCCACATCGCCAAGCATACACCCAACAAAGTGTGACGGTACCAGGAAGAACAGTGAACCAATTTGTGTATTTTCCTTCTGTTTGTGCTTTCATTCTCAAAGCTGACTGCTGGTTTTTGTTTGGGGTTGCCTTTGGTTTTGTGTTGTTTTTAGTTAATCGTTACCTCCACTAAAATTGCCCTCTGCTGCCTCATTGTCAGGTCCGACCCTGAGCTCTCAAAGGCTTTATCGGTGGAACAGAATGCTGGCAGATCCAACCAAACTGGAAAGATTACGTCTGTCATCTGAGGTCCAGCCGAGAAAAGTTCTGGGACTCTAGTTGCCTGGCAGTTGGCCAAAACAAAATATATTTTTTCCACCACAAGCAATTCTGAAAAATCATCTACTAAGTTTGGAGGGTATGAAATCTCCTTTGGTACAGGAAAGAAGTACCTCTACCAGTAAAAACATGGGTCTTGGGGCAGCGAGGTGGCACAGTGAATAGAGAACCGGCCCTGAAGTCAGGAGGACCTGAGTTCAAATCCACCCTCAAGAGACTTAACACTTACTAGCTGTGTGACCTTGGGCAAGTCACTTAACCCAAACTGCCTTCCCTCCCCCCCCCAAAAAAATAAAATAAAATAAAAGCACTAGTCTTTTAAAATTCTGAGATATTTATCCTTAACAAATGAAATGTGTTCACAAATATCTTTGCACTTTATACATTTTCCAATTTTATATGCAAACATTTCTGATGAACACGCACACAAGGCTCTGCTTAAGCAATTAGTTTTAGGAATAGAAGTCTATAATGAGGCTAACCCTTAAATATATCACTCCTTCTACTGTAGACTTGATATATGTAAGCCAAAATTTGAATAGATCATCTGGTACCTGTCTCTCTAGTGATAGTACACAAAAATTGCCCTCTCCTTCCCTACAATATTTTATGTTGCATGTTATCAAGGGCCCAAATAAATGATACAGACATGAAATCTTAGGATATCAGAGTTATAAGTAACCTCAGTGGCTGTCTAGTCCAACTTGGGTCTAGAAAAGAATCCTCCCCTACAATATACTAGAAAAGTGGTTCCACAGCCTTGCCGGAAGGTCTCCAGAGAGGGAAACCCACCACTTCCAAGGCTACCTGTTCCACTTACACAGAGCTCTAGAGCAAGGAAGACTTACATTGAGACTAACAAATGTCTCTTGTTGAGGGTCCAGCGGGACAAATCTAATCCCTCCCTCTCCGTAATATCCCTTCAGTACCTGGAGACAATTAGCATGTTCCTCCCGTGCTTCAACGAGTCTTCTCTTGGTTAAACATCTCTAATACTTTCAACTAATATTCATCAACTCAAGGCCCTTCACCAGCTCGTTTGGCCTGCTCTGAATATTCCCTAGACGGCATTGCATAGTGGATGGAGCACAAGACTTGGGGTCAGTGCTCAAACAATAGGAAGAATAAGGCTCAAATCTTGCCTCGGATGCTAACTAGTTCTGTGACTCAGACTTCTCTACGCCTCAGTTTCCTCACCTGTAAAATGAGGTAATAACTGCACCAGTGTACACAAGTTATTGCCAGGGACAAATGAGATCACATATATAAAGTGCTCATCCTGTAAATACATGGTGCATGTTCTTATCAATGTCCTTCCTAAAAACATGGCGCCCTAACTAAGCAAAATACTCCAGATGTAGTCATGGGATCATAAACTAAGATGGAAGGGACTTTCAAGGCCATACTGTCTGACCTTCTCACTTTACAGATAAGAAAATTGAGACTGTAAGGGAGGTGAGTGAGTTGCCCAAAGTCACACAGGTGACAGAGTCTGTGGCGTTGTGAATAGAGCGCTGGGTCTGGAGTCAAGAACACTTCATCTTCCTAAATGCAAATCTGGCTTCAGACACTTACTAGCTGTGTGACCCTGGGCAAGACCCTGTTAGCCTCAGTTTTCACATCCATAAAATGAGCTGGAGAAGGAAACGGAAAACTGCTCAAGTATCTTTGCCAAGAAAGCCCCAAACGGGATCACAAAGTATCAGACACAACTAAACAGCAGCGACCTCTGCCTCAAAAGCTAAGCTTTTTCCTATTACACAACAAGCAGAGAATAGGAGTGTTCTCATTTTTTAGAAATTCTAAGGCGGGGAAAGTGATGTGGTCTGTAAGACATAGGGCAAAACTTTCTAGAAAAGGCAGCACTTTGATTGTGTCTGCCTAAGGGAAGTGATTTCATCTGGGAAGAAGTGTGGTAGGTGAGAAACCTTACAACCAAATGATCACTTTGAGAGGGAAATTCTGTGCTCATTTGAAGGAAGCATCTGCTGAAAATGTCATCCCATTTTTCTCACAATTTAGAAATTGATTCCTTGCTGTTCTTTATCATTCTCTAATTTCCTTAGTTGCATTCATCTTATCATCATGGCCTTTAAACCTCTAAGGCTAAGAATGGGTCTTTTCCTCACCCCTTGCCATGAAGATCTTTAGCACAGGACTGAGCACCCTATTAGAGCCCTGCAAAAAAATTATTGATAGATGATTTCATCTCCAGTCATGCCTAACCCTGATTGGGTATGACCAACAAGAGAAAATTGCAACTGGAAATATTGGGGAAAAGAAAGTTTGGGGAAACTGTCTTGGTGTTTCTCTCATGTGGCTGGTATTGGGGTCTCTTCCTCTACCATTAATTTGAGGGCATGTTTAGTGTTACTTAACTTGCTTGCTACAGCCAGCTATACCTCTAATGTTGTTTGCCCAGTTCCACTTGTCGATTGTTAAGTTCCATATTGGAAAATGGCCCCATGGCTTACCTTGGGCAGCTTTCAGAAAATAATAGTTGTCTCTTATATTGTGCCTTAGCTCATTTGATCCCTACAATAACTTTGGGAGGTGAGTACTATAATTGTCTCCATTTTACAGATAAGGAAAGTGAATCTGCGATACATTGAGTAGTTTATCCAGAGTCACACAGTTAGTAAGTAATTGTCTAAGGCCAGAGTGAACTCAGGTCTTCTTCTAACATTTATCCACTGTACCACCTAGCTGCCCCTAAGTACAGTAAAGTCCAAGTCAATGGGAGATGGTCTAAGAAGGAATATATGGAGCCACAAATAGTCCCAGGATCTTCCCAGTGAGTAGTGGGCACAATTGGGGATGGAATCACATTCTGAGCCTTCTGTCTCAGGAGTAAGAGAACACACCCTCCAGACACAGGGAGCCAAACAATATCCATTGAAATACAGTCTTCTCTCTCTGGCAAATTATTTTGGGCTAATCAATACGTTTAATAAATAATATTCCAGTTGATTTCATTACTGACGATATACAAATCAATAGAAGGTTATTGCATAACTTCCCATTGATATTGTAATCCTCCTGATTTAATAAATGTTGCTTTTTCAGAGGATTGCTGTTTGTATGAGGAATTGGGGGAACGTGGACAAAAATAATTCCATTGTAAAACCCAGACTACAACTAAATTTTTTAAAACGTACAAAAATGAGCCAGGGTGTTTCCGGGGACTTTCCAAAGTGTGCTTAGGTCAGGATGCTGGGAAACAGTTCTCTGCTTCCTCCTTAGAACATAAACATTTCAGACCTCCTTCAGGACATTCCCAAAACAGAGAGGAAGAAAGAGGCTTGGACACTTGGGCAATATTAAGGTAACAAGATGTAAATGATGTTTGTTTGGGGGTGGTTTTGAGGGGTGGGAGTGGTTACTCTTGGGTAAATAAGCAAAAGGGACCCAAAAAAGACACATTTCTGCTGATAGCAAAACTTCCATTTCAGTCAGGCAGTAGATTTTGATGGCCTAAGACAGGGTCTAGGATGTCTAAGTCTTTGTCCTAGATTTAGAACCTCTCATCAGATCATGGAATCATAGAATGGCAGAGTTAGATGTGACCTGGAAAAATAGATCCTCAGCCTTTGTGTAAAGGGCTCCTTCCTGATAAGAAAAGCCCAGTTATACCTTGAGCAGGGGAAGAGGAAGAGGGAATTCTCAACTTCTGTGATGTTCATCTGCCCTAGGAGTATTCAGATCTGTCTCACCTGTTCCCACCCATCCCCTCCCCCAAGAGATGGTGCCAGCTACAAGCAAAGCCACTGATTTGTAGAGCTCTTCAGAAAGCTGCAGCTCTTCAGAATGAAGCAGCCAGGACTAAAATTCCTCATTATTGTCTGAAGCCTTCAACTCTTTTAGGCAGATCCAGGGTCCAAATATCTCTGGGTCACTTAAGACTTTCTACTCTCTCATGTGAGTCCCACAATCCAGTTTTCCCTACAAAGGGTCTTGGTCCCAAAGGAGCTTCCTTTATCACCCTGAGCAACCAAAAGCCTCAAGTTCCCACTCCTCACTAAGTTAAATTGCACTGATAGATTGCCCTCCTCCCTTTTGCAGTGCCCTAGCAGCTTGCCTCTTGATGGGTTTTGATTTCCTACTTAGTCCTTTTTCAGATTCAAAATGGTGCTCCAACTCCCATTTCCCCTGCCTTTCCACTTCCCACCTTCCTCTTGGGAAAGATCATGCAAATTACCCTGAGGCTTCTTTCCGTCTCCTAAAAGCATTGGAAATAAAGTAGAGGAGAAGTGGAGTTGGCTGATCCCTAAGTAATTGCCTGTCACATACCAGGAGTAATAGAGAGCTTGGGCAGGCGGGATATCTCTGCCACAAAGTCAAACATCCACGTCCATCATACAGAACATGAGACACCTCATGTGGAAGGACAAAGCACTTTACTTACACCATCTAATGAAATTTCTACAAGGGTTTTGCTGTTTAGTCATTTTTTATTCATATCTGACTCCTTGTGACCCAATTTGGGGTTTTCTTGTCAAAGATACTGAAGTGGTTTGCCATTTCCTCTCTAGCTCCTTCTATAGATGAGGAAACTGAGATAAACTGGGTAAAGTGACTTGCCCAGGGTCACACAGCTAGTGTCTGAGGTTTGATTTGAACTCAGGAAAATTAGTCTACCTGATTTCAGGCTTGGCACTCTATCCACTGAACCACCTAACTAGTCTTCCTGGGCCAAAGTCTTCTCTCAGTCTGGTACTCTTTCCCTTGTGTTTCATGGCCTTGCCCAAGTGAGTCACATCTAAACTCCCATATTATTTATAAAAAAACCTCTGTAGCCACCAAATGAGAGGAACACGGACAACAGTATGGGAAAGTGATAGGATTGTACAATCAGTTGTGTGAGTCGGATCCTCGGGGCTAAGCTAGTGTAACCATGTAAAGACTAAGGTACCCAAAGCTAAACAAGATCATTGGAATCATCCACTGAAGGGTTAGTTCTCCTCAAAGAGCTCTGGGTGATAAACTACAGCCTTGAGCAGGTTTCAGTAACACTCTGAGCAAATCACTTCCCATCCCTGAGACACTGTTTCCTCACTTGTAATGTCCCTTCCAGAGCTAACATCCTGTGCTCTCTGTTCTGCCATTCTAAGATGCCATGATCTTTCCAGGAACAACACCTGTGTGCTGCTCCTGGGCTATGCCACAGCGTGTGAGCACATAGGTTCTTGGCTGTCATGGTGGGAGGAATGGGTAATAGGCCTGATTTATGGTGAGCAGCATGGGACCTGGCTCAGAGCTCAATCACTGTGGCTCCCCATGGTGGGGTTCATGCGCTGTAACGGGTCTTGAAATTGGAGAGGAATTTACCCCCTGCTGCCGAACATTACATAACAATCAAGAGAAAGCAAGCGTTGGCAGGCAGGGGGTCCCCATCGTTAGCCTGCACAGTCGTGTTAATGCAGATGGGACAGAAAGTCATCCGTCTGTGCCTATTAGGACCCTCACCAGCCTGCAGGAGGGAGCAGAGAGAAGCAGATCCCAGGGAGAGAGCTCAGAGAGTGGAGGTGGAGGTGTTATCTCAGCGAGGTGGGTTGTAGGGGCTCAGACTCAGAGGGGATACCTGAGATGTGGTTTATACCCATTTCAGGAGCAGCTATAATACATTCGTATCATCCAAGATCTAAAGCTGAAAGAGACATCAAAAATCATAAGATCCTGGATCCAAAAATGAAAGGACACATAAGTCATCTTAGTCAGTCAATCAATCAAGCAATTATTAATCACCTTCTATATTCCAGGTGCTGTGCCTAACTCACCATGGAAGAGAAAATTGAGGTTCAGAGAGTGAAAAGACTTGCCCAAGCTCTCCCAAGTGTTCAGTGGCAGAGCTAGGGTTTTAACTCAAATCTTCTGCCTCTAAATCCATACCTCTTGGAACTAAACAATCCTACCAGCTCCTATGCTAGGACTCCCAGCCTCTTTTTCACTGGGACTCTACCCATTTGGAGTTTGGGATATGTTCCCAGTCACCCCAATGTGGATAACTGAAATTAAGAGCCAAGCTAAGACATACTTTTGTCTATACAAGAAAAGGAAAGGATGCTGAAAATTGTACTATAAGAAGATGGAAGAGGAAGGATGTTCCATCTTTTTCAATTAATGCATTTCGCTTTTATTTGCATACAATCATTCAGTTCAATAAGTATTATTTAACACCTGCTATATGATGTACAAGGGCTTGTGATAGATATTGAGGATAAAAAGACACAAGAAATAAACCCTGCCCCCAAGGAGTTGATATTTTGAGATGATGGTGGTGCTGGTGCTGGTGCTGGTGGTGCTGGTGCTGGTGCTGGTGGTGCTGGTGCTGGTGGTGGTGACAGCAGTGCTGGTGGTGATGGTGGCGACAGCAGTGGTGGTGGTGGTGGTGGTGGTGAAGACAGTGGTGGTGACGATGTTGGTAGTGATGATGGTGGTTGACAATGACTGCGATGACAACAGATGACATATAGGTTTCACAGTTAGGAAACATTTTCCATACATTATTTGGTCTTTGTCAACAATATTCTGGCCTTGAATTCCTAAAACCTTGGCCAGCTCACTTTTCTGGGACTCAGATTCCTTGGGTTAAATCAAAGGGTTGCACTGGAGGATGTCCGAATTCTCCTCCAGCTCTAACAATCTAAAGCCATGAGTCTATGATTCTATGGTCCATATGCCACAAACCAAAGAAACTGAGGCTAACAGAGAGCAATAACAGTATCAGTAACACATTTCTGATGCTACTGATATTGTTTGTAATAATACTTCCTGAAAAGTTTGGGACACTGATTCTGATGGTTCCCAAAGTAGGGGGAGTGGGAGCAGAGAGTTAAATAAGTAGGCAAGAGGTATACCTTTAGCCCAGATTATGCGGACCAGAGAAGTTAAGTGACTTACCCAAAGACATACTGCTAATCAGTGGGAGAGCCAAAACTAGAAACCAAGGCTCCTAGCATCTTGTCCAGAATTTTTCTACTTTCTTTTTTCAATCTCTTCCTTATAAAAACTAGTCCACTTGGTCCCAACACATAGGCTACATATTTCACTTCCAAGTACGATGTAGCTTGAAGTTTCTGTTTCTTGACACACTCAGAATAAGACAATATCTGGGTCAGAATTGAACCAACACTGGAATGAATATGAATGTGCATGCCTAAGTTCCTATACTACTACTGGAACTGACGAAGATCCCTGAGAACTAAACAGAAAGCAAAGCGAGGTTCTGTTAATCCTTCATTTTTAAAGAATTTTCTGTGCTTAGCTTACATTTACGTGGGCAGAAGGAAAAAGAAACTGAATAGATTAACCACTGGATTTGGGCAGATTGACAGTTCTTATAGATAAGTCAGGCATCCAAGTGGATTTTTTTTTCCTAAATAATACTGTTTGGACCCTGGCGCATTAGTTGGCCTGTGCTTCTCTTTCTGGCTCTCTCAGTTCTCCAGCTAGGCGCACACTCAAGAAATGAATTGAAACCATTGTGAACAGAGTCCAAATCACAGCTTTCAAAATCAAAGAGTTGAAAAGGACCTTAGAGCTAGCTCATTGAGCCCAACCATCTCATTTTACAGATGAGGAATCTGAAGCTCAGAAAGGGAGACATGATTTGCACAAAGCCCCACACACAGTGAATGGGTGACAGAGCCAAGACGGGGAGCCAGACGACTGTACATCCAAAATCATTTTAACCTAAAAGATCCAGAAGGCCTGGGCCAACAAGGAACATGGGGTATAACTTATCCAGATAATTAATTGGCTTGATTATTCCTTTTGATTGGTTGATTCAGACCTGGCCTCTGTCATCACATGATTTGCTTCTTCAATACTGTCCCAGATCTAGGATTTCATTAATATGAGTATCACCTGCATCAGCACAGCTCACAACCCATCCATCCCTCCTCATTCCTTGGGAATTGTGTCCATATTCTTCTATGGATCCCCCAGAGAGAACCAACCCCAGAGTTTGGAATTCTTCCTCCAGATTCTATGATATGTGACTTTCTTGAGACATTCTAACTATTCATCTGGCATCCTTCACTCTTACTACGTGATCATCCCACTCAAACTTCCAATCATATCATCACCTCAGTGATATTTATGGTACAGTGAAAGGCTCAATGACTCTAGTCCAAAGTCCTGGACTCATCATTGCTTGTGGTACAATAGTATTCCATTACATTCATGTACCACATTCTCTAAATGATGATCCTCTACTTTGCTACTATCAAAAGTGATACTATAAATATGACCTTTTGTTCTGCCCTTGACCTCTTTGAAGTACATGTCTAGCAGTAGGGCATCTCTGAGTCAGAGAATATGGACATTTCAGTCACTTTCTTACTATAATTCCAAGTTGATTCCAAGAATAATTGGACCAATGCACAGATCCTCAGCCCTCCCACCACTGTATTAGTGTGCCTGTCTTCTTAATTCTGTCTCCCTAAGTACTCTTTAACTTCCTTGTACATCAAATCTGGGACTGAAGTATTAAGGTACAAATTTGTTGGTTCCTCTGAAAAAACAGATCTTTGCAGAAAGATTTGTTCCATTTTCCATCTGTAAAAAAAAAAAAAGTAAGAGAGGATTTTTTTTCCCTGACCACTTCTCAAAAAAAAATATGTAATTAACCAAAACAGGGGGCAGATAATAGAGATGTTAGCATGCTTTTGTTGTCGTTCAATCATTTTCAATCATGTCCGACTTTTCATGCCCCTATTTGGAATTTTCTTGACAAAGATACTAACGTGATTTACCATTTCTTTCTCCAGTTCCTTTTACAGATGAGGAAACTGAGGAAGCTAATGGTTGAGTGACTTGCCCAGGGTCACACAGTGAATAAGTGTCTGAGATCAGAGTTGAACTCAGAAAGATGAGTGTTTCTGACACTTACCCATTGTACCATCTAGCTGCCCCATTAGCATGCTTACTGAAATACAAAGATGTGTCTATACTCTGTTATTCATTTATGAATTGTGAAGAAGTTTTCTAATTGGATTCAAATGGGAGCTCCTCAGGAGATACCCACCTCTCCACCATATGAGTAGGTGAGGCTTGGAGCTGGAGGAGAGGGGGCCAACCGTGGAACTACGGTTAGAAGCAGTCACCAAAGCACAAAGATTCCAGGAATGAGGGTTGGGGGCTCATCTAACATAAAAGGTCAGGAAAGATGATATATCACTGAAACTACCCCAACTTACCAACGTAGATCTCAAGGTAATAATTTTATATTTAAAATTTAATTTTCTCTCTGGGACACTCATTGGATTTTGAAGGCTTTCCTCTTGGCAAAGGGATGTTATAAGATGTTATAAATGTTTAGGTTGTCTTTTAAACTGGCAGTTGTGGCTCACAAACATTGTTTATCTGGATGTATTTATCAGGAATGTGCCTGGGAGGATGCATTTAAGTAGAATATCTGAGCAGAGGAGAGATAGATTTAAAATGGTGGTGTTTTGCCAGGGTTCTGTCTCTGAATGGGAAGTTGGAGCTAAAAAAGAATTTTCTTTAATTTAAAAAAGGGGAGAATTGTAGATTCCTTTTTTTTTTTACAACTTCTCAGAGCAAAAAGAGTTTGCTTATGCTGGGAAATCCACTTAGGTAATGAAGGAGTCAATAGCAAGATGGGGGTAAAGAAAAATGAAAGAATTAGTCTTATCATCAGACAACCCCACCATTGCAACCCATTTATTTGTTGCCCTTCTGCCAGATTCATCTTTGAAAGTCCTTGAAATGGCGGGTCATTTCAATCTTTTGCCAAAATTTCTGCCAATTTGTTTGCATTTCCATTACTTTTGTGAAATAATACTGCTCGTAACCTTACAGAATTCTCCTTCACTGTGTTTTACAAATGGGTTTATATTCCAAACTGGTCTTAACTGTTGGCCGCCATGTCTCTTCACTTATCAAGAGAAGAAAATGTTTTCAAGTTAAAGGAGTTTTTAGGTCATTTGACTTCCTCATTGTGACGACTGACTTTCAATGGTTAAATTTTTATATGAAATGGTGACAACTATGGTCAGTGTCTTTGCCTTTTTCCATTTCTCATTTTTCCAACATTGAAGGTTGATTTGAATAGGTCTAGCTAAAAGCTATTACAATTGTTCTCACTGTCTTCACTTCATTTTTAGCCTCTTTTCTAATTTGATGCTGATTTTGACCTTTAACCTAGTTAGCTGATGATCTGACTACACACAATATTTTCTGGTTTTGATATGATCCCACACACACAAGTAATTAATCATTTCCCATATATTCTGATATAATCAGTTTTGGATTTTTGTGATCTTATATGGCAATCTTCGTGTACAGGATGTTTGAATTCTCTTCTGAAATAAAGCATTCATAATATGTAGGCTATGAGGTTTCTGAGTAGCTTTTTGGGCCTTTATCTCTTTAGTTCTTAAACCTAAATCATATTTTCCAGCATACTTTCCTCTGTTTTCCATTTTCCGAACCTGAGTGAAGCTGCTCAGCAACAGAGTGTACCTTGACTTCATTTGTGGTATCTTGTCAAGATAACAGAGGGAAAATGGAGAAACTTATTTTATGGGTATTCAAATATGTATACATAGCAGGTTCCCCAGTAATTCAGTCCATCAAAACTAAAAATCGGGGCAACTAGGTGGCTCAGTGAATGGAGCACCAACCCTGGAGTCAGGAGAACCTGAGTTCAAATCCAACTTCAAACACTTAACACTCACTAGCCATGTGACCTTGGGCAAGTCACTTAACCCCAATTGCCCTGCCTTTCCCCCTCCAAAAAGGAAAAAAAAAACTAAACTAAAAATGACATTGTGGTAGAAGGCACTTAAGTAGCATAGTAAAAACAGAAGTAGTGCTCCAGGGAGGTGTAATGCATATTTTTTAACTGATCGATTGATTGATATCTTTACCAAATTGATAAATTAAGAGGATCTACTATAGAACAAGGTGGTCATGAGGAAAGCATTTTGTAAAATTGAAGTTGTATATAAATGTGTGACAACCATTGTCATTAATATTAGCAATAAGAATGATATTCAACAAGCATTCTTGAAATGTTTACTGTGTGCCAGGCATTGTGGTAGGTGACTGTAACACCAAAACAAAAATTAAATAACCCTTGCCCACAAAGTGCTTACATTTTATTATGGGTATACATCATGTATACAAGTAAGTAATACGAATAATAAATAATATAAAGTGAAGCAATACCAAATGATTATTAAATAAAGGAGAGACTCAGAGTTTGAGATACAATAGGAATTTAGCACCAAAAGGAGACAATCTACCTTTTTAAAGGTTCTACAGCCGGACGGAGCACTAACCCTGGGTGATTAAAGGCTATGCTGGGCACAGACTCCATTAGGTTCTATCTAATCAGAAGGACCAAAGCAATAGACAGTGTCTCCTACACGAGGACTAGCCTTGGTAAGTACAGAGTAGCTTATCATCAACAGGCTAACCAATGAGTGATGAATTTTTTGGCCATAGTGACCCTAAACAGATTGAAAATACAAAATAGTCCTCAGTCCTATGTGTACAAGCTCTCCCACTTTCTCTTCCACAGTAAACAATGAGAAAGTGTTAGAAAAGGGAGCAGAGAGTGCTAAGCATCACAGGGTTTTTAGACCATCTACAAACACTGCTTTAACAGTTACAGGAAAGATCTTTGTCTGATAACAAAAGAATTGGTAACAGTACAGGAAGATTTCAATCAAAGCCATATTAGCATTCTTGTTACATAGCAATCCAGAATAAAAAATTGTACTAGATGGAAGGGTGACTCATAGGTATTGTCATGCACCCAGGGGCAATAAGAAGTATCATTTCATGAGCATAGGGTCATCATATCTTGCACATTCATTTCAAGTATGGTCAAAGTGACCACCATGCAGATAGTTAGACTGTGTATCCTCATCTATCACATAGGATAAAGAAATATTTTTTTAATTTAAAAATTTTTAAAGAAATATAAAAATATTTTTTAAATTTTTTTGAAGAAATATTTTTAAAATTTAATTTTTTAAAAATAAATACTAAAAAATCTGTGAACAATTTGATAAAATCCTCTATATTAAATCACACATACTTTGATATTCAGTGACTTCAGAAGTAAAAATGTGTACAGGAGAGAAAGGCAAAAAAAATGTTGGAAAGTGGTTCAGGATTAAGGAGTGAAAGAGCCTGAAAGCTTATATACTATTTTTAAGTTTCATACTTCTGTCTTTAAGGAGAGAGTTGAAAAACATTGTCCTAGAGTGTCAAGTACTGGATTTCCAGGCAACATCACAAAAAATGAAATTGGATATATATCAACAGACAAGATTATTTACCAAAGTGGGAGCAATTTCAGATATCTCTGCAGTCAGATCAATAATTTATTATAGAAAGGATATCAAACTAAGGGGGGGAAGATAAAATCAAGAATACATTGTCTATAATAGCAACAGTTCTAACCTAACCTATTTAAGTCAACTGTTGCCTCTGAAAAATCAGAAATGGATGAAAGAAAAGACATTAGTTTTCATTACTTAGAGAAGTTTAACCAAAGTATGAACAATCACCACAATGAGGAGGTCAAAAGGGTCCAGAAACTGTGCTCTCCAGTGAACACTTGGTCTTCTTGCCAAGTAGAGGGAACTGCCAAAAACAGCTTCCATTCAGGATAGAATCTCAGGTGTGAAACACTACAGAGAAAGATGAAATATTTACAAGCCTCATCAACTCAAAACGTATTGAGAAGCAATGAAAGTGCAGGGGGTACAAGGGAGGAGGAAGAGAGGGAGAGGAGCTTGCAGAAAGCATGGCATAACACCAAGGGTATGCTGGAGCCAACTCCTACCAGCTCACAAGAGCCAGTTGTTAAATTTTTCAGTGTGAACATTTACACCTCAGAAATTAGCAAACACTACATAACAGGGTTTCGTCTATTGTGTTTCTTACTCTAGACTTGTCATTGTTTTTCCTCTGTTCTCAAGGAGGACCATGATATCCAGGAGGTGTTGCCATGACATGCAAATGAATTGGATTTAAGTGAGGGAGGGCTGTGCAAAGTCACCAGCCTCACTTTCTCCAAATGGTGCACTCCTAAAGGATGTTGGGTCTCTTTGTTTGTTTCTAATATAAAATAGTGTTAACTCCAATATTTGGAAGTCATTTGGGTCAATTTATAATCCTTGCAAAGCTGAAGAACTCCTGGTTGGACCTTCTGTATGCTGTGGTATGATCTAAATGAGGACAAAAGAGGTGCCAAGTGACTATGTCACAGGCTAGTGCATATTTTAATTCTGCATTTATTTTTATATCAATAAATCATAATTAGGTCAGTTCCCCATGTGCTGCGTCTGTTTCCTTTGAATTCTAAACATTCTAGAACAACTATGAACTATCATTCCATTGCTATATAATCTATATGAGACCATTCTCTGTACCCATTGAGGGAATTCACCGTAAGAATGTGAAGAGGCAGACTTTTGAAAATGACCTCTACAGCAGACTACTTCTTCAGTCACACGACTGACAGAGCTGTGGAGAATATAAGATCTCGCTTAGTTTATTGCCTTCTGATTACAACAAAAGCACTTGATTAAGTTGAGCAAAATTCCTCTTTGAGGCTCTCCTCCAACATTCCATGCATCTGTTAAGAGCCATCAATCAATTAGTAAACATTTTGTTACACGACAGGCACTGTATTAGGCGTGATGGATGCAAATTGTGAAAAAAGAAAATAAAATGGTCCCTGACTTCAAGGAGCTGGCATTCTATTGGAAAAATATTCAAAGTTATAAGTTTTAAGATGATGCAACTCTAAGGGTAACTTTGCTCAATGATCATCTGATCAACATTATCAAACTTCTATGATAATGGAGTATATCCTATAGAAATTCTTTTTTTTTTTTTTTTGCTTTTTGGAGGGCAATTGGGGTTAAGTGACTTGCCCACGGTCACACAGCTAGTAAGTGTTAAGTGTCTGAGGTCGGATTTGAACTCAGGTCCTCCTGACTTCAGGGCCGGTGCTCTATTCACTGCACCACCTAGCCGCCCCTCTTGTACAAATTCTAAACAGAAGAGAAATTCTCTATAGACGGTGAGGTCCTCCTGTTTGTGAATGGCAGTCTAACCTCCATCAAATCTTAGAACACTTCAGGACCTTCTCGGGAAGATCCACCACCTAGACTATGGAGTGCAGTTGGATGGACAGCCAACTGGGTTCATCTATCAGCACGTGCTCCTTAGACAGGAACCACAAAGAAACATGAGCAATGCCCGAAATTGAAAAGGAGACAGAAAAGGGGATAGATCACATCTGAGTAATTACATAGTGCTTTCAATGACCCCAAATGGCTCCCTGCCCCCTAAAGCCCATCTTTTTCAGACTAATATTCTCCTGGTGACATTTTATGGTTGCAAATCAAAGTATACCACAACCACAGAAGAATCAAAAGTGCAGGTGACCCAAAGGACAATTTAAAGATATATAGATATATGGGGGGTGTAAGGAAGCCCTAGCCTATTATCTATCATAAACTTTATTATTTATCACAATATTATCTATCATAAATTGAACATAAAAAGTAGCATAAACAACACCAGGCATGTATGACCAGAAAAGTACATGGACTGGCTATAAGAATGAAAGATGGCAGAAGCACAATTCAAGTCCTACAGAGTAAAATACCCCCTACAAAGTCCTCCAGGGCAGTAGGTAGATCTATGGAGAATTTATGGAAGAATCACATCCCACTACTACCACCATCACCAACTATTCAGTTCTCTGGCCCTGAGACTAAGAAAATTCAAACACAACTTTGCCACTCTTTCAATATAACCCAGGCTTTCCTGGGGGGAGAGCAGGACAATTGTGATTAAATGGGTTGTCCAAGGTCACACAGTTAGTAAGTGTTAAGTGTTTGAGGCTGGATTTGAACTCAGGTCCTCCTGACTCCAGGGCCGGTACTCTATTCACTGTGCCACCTAGCTGCCCCCCAGGCTTTCTTTTTTAACAAAGGTTGTTGGTACTTTCCCTGCTTAATTTATTCAGTGTAAAATAAATTCAGTAACATATTTATAGACTAACTGGATCATTTAAAGAGTGTTTTAAGATCACGGATCATAAAAATTAGAATGTCAAAAGGGAAAGAGAACTTAGACAACATCTAGTTCAAATCTGCTCATTTTATAGATGAGGACACTGAAGTCTATGAAAGGCAAAGAAATGAGACCAAGAAGGAGCTGAAGTTGTAAAATGTTGTCACTTGAAGGATAAAAGATCATTCAAGAGTAAAATAATCCAGATACAAAGAAAGGCAAGAACAGTCCTTGCCCCCAAGGAGTTTGCATTCCAGTGAAAGAGACAACATATAAACAAAAAGGGACATACCAGGTAGGAAGAAGGGAATCTTGGAAGGGAAACTAAAGCCCAAGGGACTAGAGGTCCAGGGATTGGGAATGCCCCCCTGCAGAAGTTAATTTTTCAAGAGTTTGGAAGAAAACCAGGGATACTAAGAAACCAAAGTGAGAAGGAATATGATTCCAGGCAGAAGAATTCTACAAACAAGAGGCGCTGTACAGTATCAGAGAAACAGCAAGAAGATGAGTATGAGTATCACTTGATGTTGGAGCACATGGGGTGTGTGGGGAAGGGAGAAAAGGAAGAGGAGAGGTCGGGAGGTGGGAAGGGGGGAATAAAGCTTAGGAAGCGTAGACAAGTAGGGTGTAAAGAATCTTAAAGGACAAAGGATTTTATATTTGATCCTAAAAGTAATGGGTAGCCATTGGAGTTTATCGGGGAGGGGGAGTGAGATGGCAAGACCTATGCTTTGGGAAAATCATTTTGTCTCCAATGTGGACATGGACTGGAGTGGGAAGAAAATTGAGGCAGGAATCCAATGGAAGAGCCTTACCAGGGTCCAGAGAGAAGTGATGAGTGCCATCACCATGGTGGCCACCGTGTGAGTGGAAAGAAAGAGAAACTTGTTATAAAGGTAGAAATGACAAGGTTTGGCCATAGAGTGGATATATGCGGAGAGAGATATTGGGGAGCCAAAGATGACACTGAGATTGTGAGCCTGGGTGAATGGGAGGGTGGATAATGGAGCCCTTGATGGAAATATGGAACTTCTTCCAGCTGCAAATCAAGTACTCCTTCCCCTGTATCCCACTGCCCTTAAACATAATAACGTAAGTAAATTTTTAAGAAATAGAAATCCAAATGCTATGTGAGGCCCCAGGAAGAAGGCCAGTAGTGACCAGAGGGAATCAGGGAAGGCTCCATAGAGGAAGCAGCATTTGAGTTGGACTTCAAAGAACAGATATAGAGGCAGAAGGGGCATTTCAAGTATAAGGAACAACATGAGCAAAGATCCAGAAGCAGAAAACCCCAGGGAATATTCTAGGGACAAAGAGCATTTTTTTCACTCATTCATTCTTTCAATAAACATGTACTGAGTAGCTACTATGTACAAAGCACTTTGCTCAGCATTAGAGGAAATACAAAGATTAACCAAGACATAGTCTAAATCTTCATGTAGGCCTAGAGCTAAGTAAGGTGTAAGAAATGCAGATACATAAATTCAGCACAGACATGGAAAAGTCTACATGAGTTGGAAAGTCATTGAAGGATCAGGGAAAACTTCCTAGAAGAAGGGGCATCTTTAAACAGTGGGTACGAATTCAAGAGAAAAGGAGGGCTGAGGGAATATAGTGCAGGCAAAGGAACAGAGGTGGGAAAGGATTGATCATATAATCAACAAACATTTATTAGGCACCCACTTTTTGCCAGTCATTACACTAGGCACTGGGGATACAAATGCAAAAGTTAAACATCCCTGTCCTCTGGGTGCTTATATCCTAGGCAACATTTGCAAGGATAGAAAGTAGTCAAGTTTAGCTGGAAGACAGAATTCATAAATAATTTGAGCTAAAACTAACAAGGCAATAAGTTGTAGAGGGCTTTAAAAGTCAGGCCAAGGAGTCTGGATTTTGTTCAATAAGCTATGGGGAGAAGACTTGGGTAGAAGAATAATATGACCATACATATGCATAAGAAAGATTTCACAGCCAGAAATATGAGGATAAATGAGAGCAGGAAGAGAGTAGAGGTAAGTAGACCTCTTAGAAGGTTATTGCAAAAGTCTGGATACAGCATATGAGAGTCTGGACTAGGGTGGTGACTGCTGGGAAGGGAGAGAAAAGGAAGAATTCCAGAGATGCTGCAGAAATTAAAACAATGCTCTATTGTATCATGATCAGGTCTATGTACAAGGATATTAACTTGCTTGGAGGCAGAGGACTAGACCAGATGACCCTAACTGGATAACCCCTCAGTATCCCTCCTTCTTTCTATGATTCTCTCTAGTTTAAAGGATGGCAGAAGGTCCGTGACCTGACTCTAACCAGAAACAAACAAATAAATAAATAAAAATCAATGAATCCCTTGCTAATAAAGGTTCTGTGAGGGAAATGTACTTGCGAGGAAGTTGGATCCAATAGGTCTTTTTTATTTTTTTGGCCTCATGCCCCAGAGTGATTTACTCTGAGGTAACATGATGGAGCCTCCACCATAGAAAGGAATTAAATAAAAACGCAATAAAGGAGAACAAAATCAATCTGCTTACAGTTTTGTTTAATAAAAATTCATGACGGATGGGCGGGTAGGCCCATAAGAAATGCACCCGTTCAATGGAAGCTCACAGTCATCAGTGCAGCATGGCGTGGGGCAGGCAGGACAGCTGCCTGAGCAGGGGTCAGACTGCGTGAGGAGGTGTGGGATCAGTCACTTTGCCCCATTATTCCAGGCTCTGTCATTGCTGCCAGTCTATACCGCATTCATCACTGGGAATAATAGCAAACTGCAGCCCAGGAGCCAGGACAATGACCTTCACTGGGAGTCTGACCCCAAAGAACTCAGCCGAGGGGGAGAGCCTGACCATCCAAGCCTGCTGAAGAACAAGGGGGACACTTGTCACGCAGCACATTCCATTCCTGTGATGCTGGTGGGCAGCGGGGCTGACGAATGTTTCAGAAAGAAATAACGCATGCACTCAGGCACAGGGACCAGCAGGAGAACCAGGACAGTCTGGCGAAAAGAGACTAGATGTAGAATCAGAAGATCAGGGCTCAAGTCCCACCGTACTACTTGCATAATTGGTCTCTTCATCTTCACAAGGAGAGGGGAAGGAGAGTTTCAACTTCCTCCTCTATACAAAAAAAAAAAAAAAAATGGAATTAGATTATAGTCTTATGTCCCATGTAGCCCAGCTCTAAGATTTTGTTCACTCTCTTAGGGCGGCTAGGTGGCACAGTGAATAGAGCACCAGCCCTGGAGTCAGGAGGACCTGAGTTTAAATCTGGCCTCAGACACTTAACATGTGCTAGCCATGTGACCTTGGGCAAGTCACTTAACCCCAATTTCCCTGTTCTCCCCCCTCCAAAAAAAAAAAAAGATTTTGTTCAAAGGCCTTCTACAGTTCTGACATTCTGTTCTAAGGTCCCTCCCAATTCTAACTTTCTGTGATTTCTTAAGTTCTTAGGTTAATTTCTATGTTAAATAATAATTAAATTTGGTAATTCCCTAATGTGAAGCCATTTCTGGCCACCAAACTGTCCAAATGTCCACACAATAAAATGAATGCTTCCATCAAAAAGATCCTGACTGTCCACAACCCATGAGCTACCTCAGCTTCCCATCCATACTTCCCATCACCTCACCATTCAGTTAATCAGCACTCACCTTATGTGAGCCATCCAAAGGCTATGGATTTTCCAAAGAGGAAAGGATCACTTCCAACACAAGGATCAAGGAAGACTTTAGGGTGGCAGCGGGCTTTAATGATAAAATGGGACCAAATCAGGGAAGCATTAAATGCCAGAGCAAGTAGGAAGTTGATTCTCTAGGTGAGGGAAAGCAATCGAGTTGGCAGCTGTCCCATGGGGCTCAGGACAGTCACAGACCCATTCTCACTCCTGACCTGCAGGAAACATAATTGGCTTCCTCTCCCTCAGGCCAAGGGGCTGCTGTTGTTGATGAGTCATTTTAGCAGTGTTCCACTCTCTGTGACCCCATTTGGGGTTTTCTTGGCAAAGATACTGGAGAGGTTTGCCATTTCCTTCTCTAGCTCATTTTACAGATGAGGAACTGAGGCAAACAGTGTTAAGTGACTTGCCCCACAGACACAGAGTCAAGTAAATGTCTGAGGCCAGATTTGAACTCAGGAAAAGTAGTCTTGCTGACTTCAGTCCAACCACACTAACCACTGTGCCACCAGGGCGGGTGTTAACAACCATAGTAGAATTCCTACCCACCCTTTAATGCCCACCTCAAATGCAAATCTCCTCCAGGAAGCCTTCAGTGATCCCTCCCCAAATTGTGACCTTAGACAGTACCCCACTCATCATGAAATAATGTATATTATAATCATATGTATTTTCCTCTTACAATTAATTAGACTGTGAGGTCCATGAGGGCAAAAGCTACTTTTCATTTATATTTTATATTTCCCATCACCCCTCAGCATCGAGTATAGGGAGCAAAGGGCTTGACACACAGTAGGCACTTAATAGCTCAATTGACTTAAATTACATTTCTAGTAGATAGGCAGTCAACAAGTATTTCCTGAGGTAGACTATGGATCTAACTCTGCCTTAGTAGGCACTTGCAGAGATTTTCAAGCCCTCCCTGAAAAGAATCTTACCTGGAGAAGGAATAAAGGCCAGGGAGCAGGTGGACTGTGGCAGTGGGAGATGGAAGGCTTATTGTCCTTTATTATTCTTATACAGGTATTGTCCTAATGACTGATTGAACACCTACTATGCGCCATGCACAGTGGTAGGTACTGGGGATACAAAGACTAAAGCAAAACAGCCCCTGCCCTCAAGGAGCTTACATTCTGTCAAGGGAAATAACATAAACACAGATAAATATATCTAAAGTACAAGATAATTTGGGGACAGGGGCAGGCATTGTGAGCTGGAGAGACACATGTATCCTACATGTATTATGTAGGAGCTGGTTCTTGAATTAAGCTTTAAAGGAAGCCGGTCCACAAGCTTGGGACTGAGAGCCCTACCAACAGGGGCTCTGTGCCCTAGCAACAGGGGTGTGCTGGTAAATGTTTAGCAACCAGTTGTCTGAAAAGTTTGCCACTCTTTTCACTTTAATCTGCATTTTTAACATTTTCTCAATTATATTCTTATGCCTAGACAATCAATAGAACAATAAATCTGGCCCTGATTTTAGGTTTGCTGATTTCTGAGGTATAAGTGTTCACAGATGTCTCTTTATTTCCCACTTTGGCTACACTTCTTAGGACTTCTCCATCATGCCCCCAGGAAGTTCATCATGCTTAAGACTGCATCAGCTTAGGTACTTAGATCCCATCAGGACCCTCCATCCGTCTGACTGGAAGGTTGAACAAAGAGCTCCTCCATTTAAAGAGGGTACCCAGGTTGGTCTTTATTTCCCATCCAGCTACTAAGTACCTTTCTCCTCCTTCTTCTCTACTCTTCCTTTTCCTCTTTCCTCTCTACCTCTCTTCAATTTTAGGCTTCAGGGTGGGCTTGTGAGTTGTCTTTCTTCACTGGGGCAGTGAGGTTGTGCAGTGGATAAGGTATAGGACCTAGGGTCAGGAAGACTTATTTTTGTGAGTTCGAATCTGGCCTCAGACACTTAATAGCTGTGTGACCCTGGGTAAGTTACTTAACCCTGCTTGCCTCAGTTTCCTCATCAGTAAAATGAGATGGAGAAGGAAATGACAAATACTCCCGTACCTTTGCCAAGAAAACCCCAAATGGAGTCACAAAGTCATATATGACTGAAAACAACTAAACAACAAAATTATCTAAAGATAAGTAAAGAATGAAGTTCCACACCCTTCTCCCCTCAGTTAACAAGTTAACTCCTAGATACCTTTATGAGGTGAGAAGATTCTCTGAAATACAAAGATACAAGGTAGATTCCCTTTGTGTTCCCTTCAAGCACCAAAATCCTCTGACTTGCTGATTCTAATCTGACCTCTGAAAGGTGGCACAATTAGCACAGGAGATTAGAGAGGGTTTCAGAAGAGAGGAACAAAGACCTAGAGGTGGAAAATGCACATTGTGCCTGGGAACAGGGAAGATCCTGGTCTGTATGGAGGGAACGCTACCTTCCAGGAGGAAGGGGAGACGAGGCTGGAGGGGAAGGTGGTTTGTTGACCTTTTACAGGTTAATGAAAGAATAGGGGAGAAGAGGCAGAAGGACAGCTTTGGCAGTTCACAGGGAACATTGCTGGAGCTAGACTTAACCTAGGGGGGCTTGGCGATTTACTTTCTATTATGCCTCAGACACACTTAGTGGGTTCTTTTGATTTTAAACACAAAAGTCCACAGTCTGATTCTCTTAACCAGTGGTTAAGTTGCTGGGAAGGGACCTGCGAGTCAAGAATCTGTCAAACAGTTGTTTTATTTCCTGCAGTGTTGGCTGACAGTCCAAAACCTTATAAAATTTAAATAAATAAGTAAATCGAGCACAAAAGTACATTCGCGCGTCCAAGTTTTGTGGGGTGTTTTCTCCTCTTTTTGGAGCAAAAAACAGGAGATGATTTTCTTCTAGCTATAGGCCTATATAATTTATGAGATTCTTTTACTCCATCCCTTGGGTTTTTTTTTTCCCCTCTGGTCCCTTTTGGCTATAGTACTCCACCTCTTCCCAAATGTCCACTAGGGTCTAGTGTGTTGGCGAGACCCTATACAGCCCAGCCAGCTTCATTCTATAATGTACCTAATGTCTCTAACCTAGTATCCAGGAGTATGTGAAGTGAGGCCAAGTTGTATCACCTGCCCTAGGCCCACCCTGAGACACTCTCAAAGTCTAATTCTTACCTTATTTCCCTGCTCTTTCCTCCTCTTTCTTCTCCTCTTACTCCTCCTTTTCTTCCTCCTCCTCCTCTCCCTCCTCTTCCTCCTCCTACTTCTCCTCCTCTTCTTCCTCCTCCTTCCTTCCTTCCTTTTTTCATGAGCCTGAGCCAGCTCATGAGAGGGCTTGTTAGCACAGGACATATCTCTGCTGTCTAGCTCCAGACCCAGTGAAATGGGCAGGGTGGCCACAAGACTGAGTTTCCAATTTCATCTCAAACCACGGTGCTGAGCACAAAATCGGTTCCAGGATTTAGAACTGGAAGGGGCCTTGGAGATTATCTAGCAACCCCTTCATTTGGCAGAGGGAGAAACTGGAGCTCAGAAATTTTCCCAAGGGTATAGTTAGTAAATAGTAGAGCCAGGATTTGAATCTTAAGCCCTCTGATACCAAATGCCAGATTCTTTCTATTCTACCATGTTGTAAACATGGTACCACTTTGTAAACAAATACTTGAATAAATTAATTGGTGCTGGGATTCCAAGGCAGGCAGGAAACTGTGGAATGACTCCCATAGCCAAACCCAGGGCCTTAGTCAGTGGTATTAAGTCAATGGGAAAGTCATGGAGTCAGGAGTATAATAAAAGTACATTCACTTGGGGTCAGAAAGACATGAGTTTGACTCCTGGCCCTGCCACTTACTAGCCAGGTTACACTGAACTGATCACTTGATCTCTCTAAGCTAGTTTCCTCATTTATAAATTTAATTTTCTTCTGTCCAGACCTACAAATTTAGTAGAGCAGGGGAACTCCCCAAATGAAAACTCCCTCCAAAAAAACAATGCATCTGTCATTTAAGAATATTAGAGAGCTGCCTGGGTCACTGAAATGTTAAGTGACTTTCCCAGGGTCATGTAACCAGTACATTCCTGACTCCATGGTGTATTCCTTGGACCCCAATATTTTTGTCTCTAACTGGGGGTAGGGGAATGTAATAATACCTGAACCACCTTCCTTACCACTATAGTAAGAATCAAATGAGATAACTTATGTAAAGTATTTGGTAAAGTGACCATAGAAATGCTGTGGAGAATTAATCCCAGTAACCACTGTGTTCTGGTAGAATTCTCAAACAGAGCCAAAAACTTCAAAGAGTAGTCTCAGCATCCTCATCTCTAAAATGGGAATAATAACACTACCTACTCACAGAGGTATTATAAGGAAAATGTTTTATAAATTTAAGTCCTATATAAGAAAGGAATTATTATTATTATTATTATTCCTTAAATGTGCCCCAAACTGAAAATAGTAGTCAAGATATGGTCTGATCAGGGCAGATACAGTGCTACCTTCTTCATTCTGGATATGTTTCTCCTTATGAGACCTAAGATAGCATTACCTTTTTGGTTACCACATCACACTAATACCCACAAAGAGGTAGCAATCCAATAACAGCGCCCCCCAACCCTTCCCCCAGGTCTTTTTCATAGCAACAATGGGCTAGTAATGCCTACTTATCCTATACTTGTGAAGCTAACTTTGTATACCCAATTGCAGAACTTTGAATTCGTTCCTATTAAGTTTCATCTAATTCCATTCTACCCATCATCATAACAAGCCTAAATTATTTTAGATTTTAACTGTGTCATGCAGTGTTTTAAATATCCTTCTAGCTTTATGTGATCTGAAAATCTGATAGATATATATGGTTTTATGTAAGTCAATAATGAAAAATATTAAATAACATAAGGTCACAGACAGACCTTCTGATACATTCCAGTGAAGGCCTCCCTCCAAAGTGATTTTGAGCCTTTAATGACAGCTCTTTGGGTATAGTCATTCACCCAGTCTTGAATCTACCTAACCCCACTATCATCCAACCTATGTCCTTCCATCTTGACCATGAGGATAGAATAAAAGATTTTGCCAAATGCCTTATAAAAATCTAATTATTCTGTTACTACCACTATTCCTCTGGTCTGCTTGGCAAATGTTATCCTTGTCAAAACAGAAAATAACAGTAGCCTGTTCTTGATGAAGCAATGTAGCTTTCAGTAATCGCTTTTTCCCTTCCTAAGTGCTCACAAACCGTTCCTTTAATAATGTCTTTGAGAATTTTGCCAGAAGGAGAAACAGAGGTCACTGACAAAGTTTTCAGTCTTCACCCTCTTCCCTTTGTAAAAAATTGAGGCATTTTCCCTTCTCTAATCCTGTGGCAACTCTCCCAGGCTCTAAGCTCTTTCAAAGATCACCAGCAGCAGCTCAGTAATCACATCTTACAGTTCTTTGACTCTCCAGGGATGTAGTTTGAGGAGGTCAGTTGTAGTTGAATGCATTGAAGTCTTCTGCATATTGCCTTAACATTCCCTCATTTTTCCTGGATTTCCACTCCCAGCTAACCATTTTCGTTATAGCCTTCTGAATCCAGAGATCATTTTCAGTGGAAGAGTAAACAGAAGCAAAACGGGATTTGAGTACTTCAGCCTTCTCTTTGTCATCCATTAATCACCATCTCACTTACCCTAACCTTTACCTTCTTTGATACTGCTATTGCCTTGAAAATAATTTTTAAATGTAATATATTTAGCATTAATAGTCATACTCATCTCATTCTGGGCTTTCTTTGGCATTCCTGACATTTTTATTGGACCACATCACTCTTTTGTATTCACCCTCAGTTTCTTGCCCAAACTTTCTCCTTCTGCATATATCTTTTGAAACTTTGAATTGGTCAATGACAGTGTGGAGGATCGAGGACCCCTGCTCCAGGAACTCTGAACCTCTAGCCCACTCTCTCATTCTCAGTGGTGATGGGCCTGGGCCTGTCCAGATCCTTGACCATGGTGCAGAGGTGGCCCCTCACATTACAAGATCATGGAATCACCAACTATGATGTTACCATCTTTCTTATCACTGTGTTATGCAGACTCCCAAACACTATCTGCTTTGCCAGTGTACTCTAAGGACTTGTTGGTTTGGACATCCCAACCTGCCACTATGCTCCTACGGACCACTGGGCTTTTTCATCTTTCCCTCAGCTCAATCTTCCTAAAGGTGTTATCCCCCTGACTATATAAAACTTTAACATATTTGTGATTATTACATCTGCAAATGCATCTGCTGAACTAGGGAGAGGTTGCATCAGGGGAACAGGGAACCAAACAACAGAGAGAGACAGAGAGAGAGAGACAGAGACAAAGAGAGAGAAGAGAAGAGAAGAGAAGAGAAGAGAAGAGAAGAGGAGGAATGAAAAAAGAGGGGGAAAGGGAGAAAAAAGAAGGAAAGAAAATGAGAGAGAGAAGAGAAAGGTAAAGAGGAGGAGAGAGAAGAGAACAGAAGAAAGGGGAAAAAGTGGGAGAAGAGAAATGTGGAGGATAGAAAAAGAGGGAAAGAGGAGGGGAGAAAAAATGTAAAGAAAAAAGAAAAGAGGAGAAGGAAAGAGAAAAAAAGAGACAGAAGAAAGAAAAGAAAGGAAAGAGAAGGACAGAGAGACTTCATTTGTTTTCTCTTTCATTAAACTTTATGCTCCTTGAGAGCAGGAATTCTCTTGTTTTTTCTCTGTATTCCCAGTGCCTACCACAGTGATTGGCATTTATAGGGATAAATAGTAAAAATCTTGATAGATAATGACACAAGTAGTAGTCTCGGCTGCTCCTCTCCCAGTTCTCTTCTCTCCTGTCTTCTCCTCCTCCCTCCCCTGATCCCCTGTCCTCTCCCTACCACTCAGTGGAATTTCAGTTTCCGAGGCTGTCTCTGGCCTCCAGGATTCTCAGAAAAAGGCAGCAGAGGTTTGTTTTTTTTCTTTCTTTACTAGTTTAATAATTTCTAGAGACCCACAATTAAAGTGAGGGAAGAGTCACTAATAAAAACTAGCATTTCCTAGTTGAGCGCCATGATTCTTGAAACATGAGTCTCAGATCTGAGCAGGTAAAGGGGTTAGAGGAGCCCAGGAGTAGTTTTGGTGTTAACAGCTACATTTTGCCTCAAAGGCAGCTAGCTCAGTGTATCTGAGTGAAGAAAATCACTCAGTCCTGCACATGAGAATAGAAACTTTGGGTTTGAATAGGAAAGGGTATCCTGGTAAGGTTATGATCAGAGCATCCGGAAGAAATTAAGGGCTGGGGGGTTTCTTCTTGGCTTCCATATCTTTTGTAATCTCTTCAGACTTTTTGTTCAAGGTTGGAATTTCATCGTTCTGAGCCAGAATCCTCCCAACTACATTGCCAAATGCAAATCCAAGCAAAACTGGATCGTTTCTATGGCAAGGGGCCTGAAGCAAGGACTGGGGAGAGTAACAATCTCTATTCCTCCATCTAAGGAGGGGGAGGGGGAACAGAGGAAGTGGGAGAAAGCTGCTGCTACCAGCTAACATCTCCATAGCATTTTAAGGATGAACAAATGCTTTACATAAAATCATTCTTGCACTCCAGCACTGTTGTGAGCTTTGTAGCTTTAAAGCACCAAAAGAGAGCAGTTGTAAGACCTGTACAGGTTCATAGATCTGGAGCAGAAGCGACCTGGGAAGTCATAAGGTCCAACCTCCTCTATTTTGCTTCAGAGGGAGCTGTGGACCAGAGTGGGGAGAAGTGACTTGCCCAAGGTCACTTAGGTAGTAAGTTGCAGAAGAGGGATTTGAATTCAGTTCTCCAGATCACTTTCCCAGGGCTCTTTCCAGGACGTGCCATTGCCCCTGGGGGCATTTATCTCATCCTCACAACACCTCTCATCCTGCAAAGTCAGGAGCGAAGGAATGATTATGCCCCACCCCTCAAGCCTTAAATTAAAGCTCCATGAAACAAAAAAATAAAACAGAAAGGAAATCAACTCCTTCCAAACTCAACAAGCAAGACGCAGTCACAGACAGCCCTCAGATAACCCCGGCAAACATGAGGCCCAAAGGGCCAAGGCAACCAGCGACATAGACTTCGGGGCGGGGAGAAGGGGACAGGGAAAGCCGACGATCTATAGAGGTCTGGCTGAGGCATAAAACAGAAGCCGATCATTTTTAACTTGATTAATAATGCAGCAAAGAGGGGCCCAAAGGAAGAAGCAGGGCTGGGGCCCCGGGCTCGCTCCAGTGCTCCGCCGTGGAGGAGCAGGAAAGCCTGCCCGCCGAGGGCTAGGAAGCAGTTATCACTGGCGGGTGATTAAGTTACTAATCCTTCAGGGAGAAGACATTTAGAGGCCCATATTAAAGCAGAGCGAGGCAAAATTACATTCCGTTTCAATTTAGTTTAGCAATTCCAGTGATTTAGTTAAATGAAAAGCAATTGTTCCAATTAATAGTATTGAATGTTATTCATCAAAAGTGTCAAAACAGCTGTGTCGGTGCATTAGTAACCTATTCTCTTGTCAGAGATATGGATAATTCCCCGGGATTGAATGGGGGGGATGGCAGCAGTTTGGGAGCTTGGGGAGGAAAGGAGGGGCACTTGTGTGGGTGTTGTCTGCACTCGGGTCTGAGTCTGGGCTTTTGTGCTCACACATGTCTGGGTTACACACGTGTCCATGTGTGTGCATACATGTAGGAGTATGTGCGTGTCCTCATGTGTACATCTGTAACTGTGTGCAATGCACGTCTGTGGAGCTGTTATGTGGCTACATGATTTTGCATGCATGCCTTTGTGTGTACATGTGTGCACCTCTGTTGTGAAGTGTCTGTATGTGTATGTGAATGTGTGTGTATGCCTGCCTGCATGTGTCCATCCCTATATCATACACATACATGTAAGTGTGCATGCATATCTGGGCAAGTGTATTTCCATGACTTTGTGTATGTGTGTCTGTGTGTCCACCTGCCTGTAATTCTAAGTTAGGCATTCCTGTCTATGCAGTGGAAAGACTACTGATCTGTGGTTGAAGCACCTGGTTCCAGTCTCAGCACCTTTGCTTACTCTCTGGGTGACCTTGGTAAAGTAAATTACCCACTTTGGGCCTTGGTTTCTTCAAATGTCAAACTATGAGGTTGGATAGATCAGACGCTCTTAACCTGAGGTCAACAAACCTGTTTTTAAAATACCTTTACAATTGTATTCTCATATAATTGGTTTCTTTTGTAATCCTATGTATTTCATTTTATGCTATTTAAAAAACGGTATTGTGAGAAAGAGTCTATAGCCTTCACCAGACTACCAAAAGAATCCAGAACACAAAAAAGGTTAAAAACCTTTCATCTAGAAAAACTTTAAGATCTCCCCAAGCTCCAAATCTATGATGCCACATCTGTATTCATACATATACATGTTAAGCATGCATTTCTGTATGAAGAAGCGGGTGAATGTGTATTATCATTTGCTCTGGTACTGGCAAACCAGTCCTAAAAATAGATCATGGGGAGGACAGCCACCAAGACAGAGAGAAGACTGTCTGTCCTATTATATGGATGTTCAAACCCTGGATTACCCAGTAACTCAGTTCCTGTGCCTAAGGAACCAACACCCTCACTCTCAAAGCAGCATGGAACACTGGAAACACTTGACTGAAGACCTAGATAAGATCCAGCTCTGCTATTCATTATTTCTAGGTATATTCTCCCCCCTCCCCATATATATATATATGTGTGTATGTATATGTATATATATATATATGTGTGTGTGTGTGTGTATGCATACACACATATATTTGTATAACATATATTATATATAACATATATTACATGTGTGTATGACACATATTACATATAAGTGTATACACATATATATAGTGTATATATATACATATATAAAAATCTCTAAGTATATTCTGTTTCCTCAGCCTCCATTTCCTTATCTTTAAAATGAGGATTTTGGACTCATGACCTCTAAGATTCCTAGCTGTTTCAACATTCTGTGCAGAATCTGGAAGCTTCCTGCGGATGGGGCTTGAGGGGGACTGGCTGATTCCCAGAGCTGGATAAGGTGTAGCAAATAGAACACAACCAAAGCAAGGCTTTCAAAAAGGAGACCATTTGTCGTGGATGTGTGCTTCTGACGCATCCCACTGCATACACAGTGCCAGAGTAAATGGCTTTTCCTGGTATTACAAATAAATGGCCTTTGTTGTACTGACAGGATCCCCTTGCTGTTTTAACATGCCCTAGGCTGACAGCTTCTCCTGACCTGCAAAGTAATTATATCCGTTTGGACATCACTAACCCCAGTAGAAATTCTAAATGTGACTGGGGGGGACCAGTGGGGCCCATTAGAACACCTCCTTTGGACCAGTCCCTCTCCTGGAACTTCACATAGATTAATTCTCAAAAGTTCAGGACTTCTGGAGCCAAATCAGCAGATAAAGAAGGATAAAAGCCTTCATTCCTATTCCAGGGAGCCATGGACCTTCCTGATTCCAGCTTCCTTTCCCCTTCACCAGACAATTTTTTTTTTAAAATAAGTAATAGAGAAGGGCAGCAGTCTGCCTGCCTCACAAGGTTGGCGTGGGTAACAGGTTTGTAAAGGTTAAAGTTCTATATCACTATGAATTTTTATGATTTAAGCTCATAGACTTTAACGAGCAAGACACCTAAAAATCACCTCATCCAATACTCTTATTTTACAGATAAGAAAATGAACCCAGAAAGGGGGTGACTTGCCCAAAGGTCATACAGGGAGCACACAGAAGGGTCAAGATTCAAACGCAAGTCCCCCAACTCCAAATCCAGGAATCCAGATGCCATGTCTTGCTGCCATCCACAGGGGTGGAAAGGATGGGTAATTTATTTGCATGTATAACTCTGCTCTCCTTCCCTCTCTCCCAGGAGATGGAAGAGACTGAAGAAAGGCAGGGCTGTGTTGGCCAGCCAAATGTCCCTGATAAAGGTGTCCTTCTATGAGGTCCTACCTTCTGTTGGCTATACCAGCACTGGCTGCCCCTTGGGGATTTGAGAGTTTGTGTGCAGAGATTAGAATTTCAGGTTTAGAGACAGAAAGGCTCTTAGAGGTCATCTGATCATCCACCCTACCTCCACATTCAATTCAATGAGCATTTATTAAATGACTACTTCGTGCAAAGCACTGTGCTAGGCTCTGGGGCTACAAATAAAAAAGTGAAAAATGGTGCCTGCCTTCAAGGAAATTATATTCTATCGTTGGACTTTTACGAGGGAGGAAATTGAGGTCTATCCAGAATGGTGAAGTTATTTGCCCAGGCATTTAGTAGCAGAGGCAAGATTCAAATCCACATCCTCTGTCTCCAAATCCAGGGTTCCTCCCAAAGCATCAATGCACCGGTTCTAGCTTAGGCACAACCTTGGCCAGAACTAGGAGGGGCCCTTCCTGGAGTCTGGCCAAAACACATCCTTTCTCTCCCTCCTCCCTTCAGCCTCCTAGAATCTCTGACTTCCTTCAAAGCTTGCTACCTCCAAGATGAGGCTTTCCCTGATCCCCCTGAGGCACAAATATGACCTTTCATTTATTTTGTATATAATTAAGTGTATGTTCTGCCCCACTTAAGAATGTAAGCTTCTCAAGGGCAGGGGCTGTTTCACTTATGTCTTTTTGTCTCTGGCACCTAGCACAGTGTCTGCCACATAGTAAGCAGGTAATAAATGCCTCCCTAATCAGTCTGTTAGTTGGGTGCTTTTCATTTGAAGAACCCGAAGCAGCCTCAGTTTGTCTGTTGCTGATCAGTTTCCCAATCATTAGCCAGGACAAACTGTAGTGGCCACTGTCAGAAGTGCTGGGACAGTGCCCATCAGGACAGTGATTAAGCAGTGAAGAGGAAACCTTGGGATGTGATCCCTGAATACAAAGAGCTAATAAACACAATGCCTGGGAAGGAGGCTTGGGCACAAGGAGTCCTTTTGCTATTTTGGGAGGCCCCAATGGAGTCTGGACAAGGCTGAGGGCATCCTGGAGCTCATTAATCTGTGTGGGAATGACAGAGACAGGATAAAAGGTCTGGGAAGGCTTTCCGCCAGCCTTTTCCTCACCAGTGGGAGCCCCTCTGACTGCCACTGCCCTCTCCCCTCAATGAGCCTTCAAGCTGGGCCTCCTGAGACCCATCACAACATCTCATGGCAGCCAAGACTATCATCTTCCTTTCCTTTCCAATTTCTGTGGCCTTTTTTTATGAGACATGAGAGATTAGGAGTCACTGTCCTTTCCCCATCCAGGGTTTGTTTTCTCCCTGAACCAAGCAAAAGAAGTCAAAAAAAGGAGGAAAAAAAATCTCCAGGAAGACCCATATGAACTAAAGGAGCAAAAAGGAGAGAGTTTTCCCCAAATATCCTGCTCAGTTCAGTTCCCACGATATCCCCTCATTGGAGTATGTGCATGGGAAAAGGTTAATTACCAGGGATATGGCTAGATTGACCAGTGAACAGCAGTATCCTCCCTGGTCGGAAGGCTTAGACAGGACTCTCAGCAGCAGGGAAACTAGATTGGAAAGGTCAAGTGGGCAGGTTTATATGGGGGGAAGCTGCTTATGAGTAGGCCATAATGAATCCCCAGACAATGGCTGCCCAACCTGTTCAGCCCACTCTGTAGTACCAACCCAGGGATGCCCTCCAAAGACCCTGGGAGGAAAAATGTTGCAATGGTAGGGTTAGAAAACACAAAACAAATGATATCAGGGGACAAACACAGGGTTGTAGTCGATACAGATTCTGGCCTGACAGACCAGAGTGGCCACTTCACTCTGTGTGGGGGGATCAGGGTCAAGGATAGACACATTTAGCTTTATTTAAAAGTTCAGGCTAAATGAGATATGCATTCTCACCCATGGCTAATGTGTTGATTTGTTTTGCTGGCTTATGTATGCTTGTTATAAGGGAGAATTTCTACTATGGGAGGGAGAGAGGAATAGTAGGTTAATAGTTAAGAACAGATATGCCAAACAAAGCACCAATAAAACACTTTTAAACACACAAAAGAAAATGAGTAGAGGAGTAGGGCGAGGGGAATGGAATAATTTTGTTTCTACCCCCATCAAATTTAATATATATGTAATAGAGAGAAGAAGAGTAAACTGTTATATCCTCAGAGAAACCCAAGTAAAATTTCTCAAAGCTGAGGTTTGGGGTCACATCTGTGGTCTCCTCAAAAGGGGGGAGTAGAAAGGTACTCAATGTAAAATATAACTCAGTTACAAGACGAGTACTTCTTTCCTACATACACACACACACACGCACACACATATACACAGGCACACGCACATGCACACGCACACATGTGCACACACACATGCACACACGCACATGCACACGCACACACATACACACATGCACACATGCACACACACATATAAATGGAAAACCACAACAACAGTACACAGGTGGCCAGAGCAATTCAGCTCATATTTAGAGAGATGGTCCCTACAGATCCATTCCACACATGCTCCTCAGGATATATTTCAATTCAATACCTCCTCATACATGTATATACATACACACATGCATATGTACATACATACTTCTTAAAAACCAAATTATATATAACTATATATAAAAGGAAATTGAATTGCTTCCATTTGAATTGTACAGCAGTTCTCAACCTGTGGGTTATGTTCAATTTATAACAATGAAAATACATCCTGCATATCAGATATTTACATTACGATTCATAACAGTTATGAAGTAGCAACAAAAATAATTTTATGGTTGGGGGTTGCCACAACATGAGGAACTGTATTAAAGGGTCGTGGCATTAGGAAGGTTGAGAACCACTGTCTTAGAAGGATTCTGAAGATCACCTTCAGGATAAGGTACCAGACACCAAGGTTCTTTCTTGAGCTAAACCGCGAAGCTTCAAACTCTGCTTCTGAGAGCAGGACTCCAAAGGGCCAGCCACATTGTTCAAATGCAAAACATACATGTGTCAAAAAGACTATTTTATGGAGAATTCACACAGGGCAAGCATTCATATGGTGGTCAGAAAGCAGAACAAGGACACTCTGAAGATCTCTCTTAAGAACTTTGGTATTGACTGTGTGACATGGGAGACACTGGAACAGGACCACTCAGCATGGCGTGCCCACACCAGAGAAGGTGCTGTGCTCTGTGAGCAAAGCAGATCTGAGTCAACTCAAAGGAAAAGCAGAATGAGCAGATTTGGAGAATCTACCCCAAATGTTCACATGGACTATTTGTGCCCGATCTGTGGTAGAACATCCCGAGATTATGTTGGTCTGATCAGCCAAGGTCAGACACATTGAAACTTGACTCTGGCATTGTGATGTCATTTTGTTCCTCTTCGAGAACAAAGGACAACAACCGAGGCACATAACAGAAGGGCAGCCAGGTGGTGCAGTGGATAGAGTGCCAGCCTTGGTGTCAGAAGAATCATCTTTCTGAGTTCAAATCTGGCATCAAATACTTACTAGTTGTGTGACTCTGGGCAAGTCACTTAACCCTGTTTGCCTCAGTTTCCTCATCCCTAAAATGAGCTGGAGAAGGAAATGACAAGCCTCTCCAATATCTTTGCCAAGAAAACCTCAAATGGGGTTGCAAAGAATCAGACATAAGTGAAAAACGACTGAGCAACAAAAAACAGAAGTTGACAGTTTCTTACATAAGCTTCTTGTTTTCTTTTGACTATAGAAAATGTTTGTGTTTACTGATGATCATTAAGTTTACAATAAAAAAGAAATTTTTTGAAAAAAAATGATTGTTAAGGATATATTGAAAATGTATAGTAAGACAAAACCTGCTTAAAGGACTTCGGAGCACTTGAGAAGCAACCATTAGGATCATACAATTTAGAGTCAGATGGGGCCTTAGAGATCATCTCGTTAAACCTCTGCATTTTAAAAGTAATGAACCAGTTACCCATATACATACAAAGAACTACTATGCTAACTGATCCAAGTCGCTCTCTATATGGTAGGAGCAGGCCTCTGTTTATTAAAACCAGTTCTCTAAGATCCGCCACTAAGATATCACACTTCATAAATCTAGCTCTGGTCTCTTTACACACTTGGAAGTGTAATGCAGCAGTCAATTGTGCCAAACAGACAAGAAGGCTAATGGCAGAAGACGGGGAACAAACAAGGAAACAGAGACAATGGGATAAAAGAGGGAAATGGAAGAATAGAGAGGAGCTTCAGTGTGGTTTCTCTAGAAAACAAAATCTTTGTGGCAAGGGCACGCTATATACCCTCTCTCTGGATCTCCTCAGCTCACCCAGGTCTTTGGATGTCCCCCCATACCACAGGGCCCTGAAAGAGGAGGGCTCTCAAAAAGATACAAGCCAAGAGAAAAGTGGAGGAAAACTGGGAAGACCAATGCCAAGGCCCCTCAAAATTGATGAGGTCTATCAAACTTAGAAACACGGATGTTAGAACTGGAAGGAACCTTGCAGGATTATCTAATTAGGGTCAGAGGATCAGATCTGGCAGAGACATCAGAATTCAAGTCTCACTCTTTGATTTTATAGAGAGGGAAACTGAGGCCCCCAAAGGGGAAGTAACTTGCCCCTAGTCCCACAAAATTTAGTTACAGAGCAGGAACTTGAGTCCACCACATCTCCTGGCCTCCAGGGTAGGTCTTTCTACATTATGCCAGGCCGCCTCATGGAGTACACCAGGAACAAAGGGGTTAAGGGAAGCACTAGGAACCTGCATGCTTTTATTACATTATCGAGATGTTATTGCATTATAAATAATGCCACAGGATGCATTATTTATACATTTAATATCAGGCTTGCTTATAAGTCAGATCTCTTCACTTTTAAAGAAATGCTCTGTCTCTGACACATCTCTCGAAGCTGTGTACAAAGAGGGCTAGAGCAGGACAGTGTCCCTGCCCTCCTGAAACAGCAGAGAGAGATGGGGTGCATTGAGAAAATGTAAATACCCCATCCTACAAGGGTGAGAAGCAGGGAGTGTCTTCACGGAAGATTACAACTGACTTTTCTCAGATGCCTTGCTCTCTTTCCCAGTTCCCTTAGGACTCATGAGACAGGATGCAGAAAGAGTTTATGTCTTGTTACCATTTCCACATGCAATCAGAAAGCTGAAGGCAGGGAAGCCTACAGGAGTATGAGAAAAGGGGGAAAGAATAACTATTTATTAAGCATGTATGTGCCAGGCATTGGGCTGAGTGCTTTATAAATATTATCTCATTTGTGCCTCCCAGCAACCTTCCCAGGCAGGTGTTATTATTATCAGCATTCTCAGAGCCAACACTCAACAGCCAAAGGTGGGGAACCTGCAGCCTTGAAGCCACATGTGACCCTCTAGGTCTTCAAGTGAGGCCCTTTGACTGAATTCAGACTTCACAGATGTTCACAGAAGTTTGGATTCAGTCAATGGGCCACACTTGAGGACCTGGAGGGTCACATGTGGCCTTGAGGCTACATGTTCCCCACCCCTGGCCTATCCACTGTGACATTGTATCTTTCCCACAAAAGAAGTGGGACTTCTCCTTGGAGGCCAAGAGACATATTGATACCCAGCAGTACCAGATTTCAAACTAAACTATGAAGCAGTAATCATCCAAAAAAAATCTGGTAGTAAATAAGAAATAAAGTAGTCAATCAGTGGAATAGATTAGGTAAACAATAAATAGAAGCAAATGACCATGGCAATATAGTGTCTGATAAATCCAAAGATCCAAGATTCGGGACAAGAAGTCACTATTTAACAAAAATTGCTGGGAAAACTGGAAATCAGTCTGGCAGAAACTAGGTACAGATCAATATCTCACACCACATACCAAGACAAGATCAAAGTGGGTATGTGATTTAGATATTAAGGATTACATCATAAACAAGTTAGGGGAACATAGGAAAAATTACTCATCAGATCTTTGGATAAAGGAAGAGTTTGTGATTGAACAAGAGACAGAGAGAATCATAGGAGGTAAAATGGATAGTTTTGATTACATTAAAATAAAAATAATTTGCATAAACAAAATCAATGAAGCCAAAATTAGAAAAAAAGTGAGAAACTGGGGGTAGGGACAAATTTCATTTAAAAAGGTCTCATTTCTCAAATATATAGGGAACTGAGGTAAATTTATTTTTTTTAAAAGAGCCAATCTCCAACTGATAAATGGTCAAAGGATATGTATAGGCAGTTTTCAGAAGAAATCAAAGCTATCAAAAATTATATGAAAACACACTCCAAATCACTAATATTCAGAGAAATGTAAACTAAACTAACTCTGAGGTACCACCTCATACCTATCACACTGACTAATATAACAGAAAAGGCAAAAGACAAATGTTGCAGTGTATGTAGAAAAATAGAGACACTAACACATGTTGGTGGAGTTGGGAACTGATCCAACCATTCTGGAGAACAATTTGGAACTATACCCAAAGGGCCATAAAACCGTGCACACCCTTTGACCCGATAATATTGCTAATAGGTCTATATTCCAAAGAGATCAAAGAAAAAGGAAAAGGACTCAGATGTACAAAAAAAAATTATAAGCAATTATTTTTGTGGTGGCAAAGAAATGGAAATTGAGGGGATGCCTCTCAATTAGGGAATGGCTGAAGAAGTTGTGGTATACATTTTGATGGACTACTATTGTGCTATATAAAATGATGAGAAGGATGATTTCTGAACCATCTGGGAAAACTGCTATGAACTGATGCAAAAAGAAGTGAACAGAACAGGAAAGCATTATACAAAATAACAGCAATATTATAACAATGATCTACTGTAAGCTACTCTAATATAAACAATGATCTATGATAATTCCAAAGGACTCATAATGTAACACTCTGTTCACCTCCAGAGAGAGAACTGATGAACTCTGAGTATATTTTTTTCACTTTATTTTTCTTGCTTTTTTGAGGCAACAAATATGGAAATATTTTTTGCATGGCTTCACATGCATAATGGGTATTATATTGCTTACCTTCTCAATGAGTGATGGAAGGGTGGAAGGGTGAGAATTTGGAACTCAAAAAAATTTTTAGATGTTTAAAAAAAATTAAGAGTTATATGGAGAAGCAGAAAGGAGAGAGGAATAGCATTCCAGGGAGGAAGAATTAAAGAACATGAGCAAATAAGTCTCTGTATTCTATTAAACTCGTTTTATGGCTCACCTGAGAGGTCTGCTATGGGGCAATCCTTGCTATTCACTCCCTGTTGTCTTGTTAATTCAGTCAAACTGTCAGGAGAAAAGCATCTGGAAGCTTATTCTATGTTATGCCAGAAACATTCATATTGTTAACAGCCACTCTTATCATAAGGCAACTCTGCCCATCTGTGGGACCCATAAGCCTTACCTAATCTAAATCATAAGTGATTGCCATAAACCACCAGGGTTTTATGGAGTCACATATATTATTTTATATTAAGAATCCTTCTGAACTTATAAATTTCTCCCAGTCATCCTTAAAAGGAATACAAGGGAAAGAAGGAATATGGGAAAACATAACCTAACTTCTAACCTAATCTTATTTCTCCTAATCCCTTTTCCAATCACCTAACAGCACTATCACTCTGGACTGATCACAAGGCTCTGGTAATCAATAATCTCTTTATTGGTGAATCCAACCACCTTCTCTCAATAGTTCTCAGTAGCATCTTCTATCATTGACCAGTTCTTTGTTCTAAATATTTTCTCCTCCCTAGGTTTTCATGGCATTGCACTCTCTTTATTCTACTCAGCCTGGCTGACCAATCCACTTTAGTTTCTTTTGCAGGGATACCATGTAGCTCCAAGTATAGGCATAGGAATCTCTCTCTCTCTCTCTCTCTCTCTCTCTCTCTCTCTCTCTCTCTCTATATATATATATATATATATATATATACACACATTATATATATATACACATTATATATATATACATTATATATATATATATACACATTATATATATACATGTAGTGTGTGTGTGTATATATATATTGTAAGTGTATGTGTGTGTATATATATATATAGTATTGTGGATATATAGTATGTGTATATATATGCATATATATAGTGTGTATGTGTATGTGGGTGCATAAATCGATAGATATACTCTCTCTTAGTCATCTCATTAATTCCTGTGGACTCTACTTCCATATCTGTGGAGATGATTCCCAAGTTTATATATACAGCCCTCATCTGCCTCTTGAGAGCAAGTCCTGTAACTGCCAGCTCATCTGTCTCTCGCTAAAAGGCCACAGAGGCATCTCAAACTCAACATGTCCAAAATCAAACTCATCTCTCCTACAAACCCCTCCCCTATTTCTCTGTTTCTATCAAGAAAACCATCATTCTTCCAGTTATCTAGGTTCCCAAACCCAGAATTATCCTCAGCTTTTCCTTCTCACTCAATCTCTATATCCAACCAGTTGCTAAATATTGTTAATTCTACCTCCACAATCTTTTGCATGTTTCTTCTTCTCTAGTCTCCCATAACCATCACCCCAGTTCAGAACCTCATCACCATTTGCTCAGAATAACGCAGTAGCCTCTGCTAGCAAAAGACCCCCCCCCCAAAACCAATAAAGGGACCTGGAATGGAAGAGAGGCCAATCACAGATTACAAAGCATTTATTGTCTGAGAAAAAGTTTGCAAGGGAGAGATCTTGTAAGGAAGGAGACAGACAGACAGAGACAGAAACAGACAGACAGAGACAGTAGAGAGATGGGGGGGGGAATTCTCGGCTGCTCAAAGGGGGGTGGGAAAAGGGTGAAATAATATAGAACTGGGTGGGGAAAGGAGGCTAGGAGATAAAACATCTGCAGACACAATGAGCCGGGCAGCAGCATGTTTAGAAACTGACAACCACGGTCTTGAGTCTGCAGCTTCTGCTCAAGGTGGCCCTTGAGCTGATCAAGGCTGGTTCTGTGGTTTCTGGCAGATAACAGGAATCTCCAAATCCAGCTGGTGTTCACTCACAAAGGATCACTGGTATGTCAAGCATCTCTGAGCCTCAAAAGTCCTTCTAATTGGGTGGTTGCTGTGTAACTCCATTATCCTGCTCCCTGTGAAGAAGGGAAGTTCTAATATACAGTGCAGTCATTACAGAGCCTGTCTTCACACCTCCTTAACTAGTCTCCCTGATTGGTCTCTCTTCTTTCCAACCCTCTTCCTCAAGTTTCCAAATGGTTATTTTTGAAACATAGATCTGACCATGTCACTCCCCTGCTCCAGATGCCTCAGTGACTTCCTATTGCCTCTGATATAAATGCAACTCCTCATTTAAAATCCTTCACAACTAATTCCAACCAATCTTTCCATATTTATTTCAAATTACTACCACTCTTTCTATTCCAGCCAAAGTGGCCTACTTGTTATTTTTTTCATGGCATATCATCTTTCATCTCTGGGTTTTTGTATAGGACATCCCCCATGCCTGGAATACTCTCCTTCCCCACTTCCTGGAACCTCTATCTCCCTTGCAGTTTCAACTAAAACAGCAACTCCTTCAACTGGACTTTCCTGGTTCCCCTCATCTTAACCCAGCCCTAAAATTGCCTTGTGTTTAATTTGTGGACATTTTGTCTTCACCTATCGGCTGCATTATATTTTCCCAGGATACTGTAAGGTCATTTTCTTTTCATCTTTGTATCCCCCATACCCAATACAGTACCTGCCACATAATGGGTATTAAATAAATCTTTGTTGACTGACCTTGACTAGGACGGATTATAAAACAATCCACGATACATTTGGTATAGTGGGGGTAGAAGAAGGCATACTTCCAGAAATTGTCCTCAAATATCTGACAGGATGTCATGTGGAAGAAATGGGCAGGTAAGTGGTTCCATAGTGCACAGAGCACTGGGGCCCAAAGTCAAGAAAACTCAGCTTCCTGAGTTCAAATCTGACCTCCAACATTCACTAGTTGTGTGATCTTGGGCAAGTCACTTAACCCTGTTTGCACTCAGTTTCCTCATCTATAAAAATGAACTGGAGAAGGAAATGGCAAACCCCTCCAGTCTCTATGCCAAAAAAACCGCGAACAGGTCACAGAGTCGGACCAACTGAAACAACTCAACAACACATGGAAGAAGGAACATAGTCAATCATGGTTCTTCTGAATGAGAATTTTGACCCACAAAGTATCTAGAATCTGGAGCATCCTTCTGAGGATCCAGGAGTTTGTGTTCTGTGGAGGGGGGATAGAGTGAAAAGCAAAAATGACACAGTACCCGCTCTCAAGGGATTCACGTCCTAATGGAAGAGACAATATGCAAACAACTAGGTACAAAGAAATTACATACAGGGTAAATTGGAGATCATCAGTGGAAGAAAGGTTACACAATCCACCTCTTGTCAGAGAGGTTTAAGGTGCAGAATGAGATACAAAAATTTTTCAGACAATGAGGCAATTTGTTTTGCTTGACTACTCTTATTTGTTACAAGGAAATTGTTTTTCTTTTATCTCTTTTTTTCCCAATGGGGTGGGAGGTGGGAGGAAAAGAAAATAGATTTCTCTTTTTTTTAATTTTAAATAGAAAGGGGATGGGGAGGTGCTATCAATGTGGAATGTCACATGCTCTTTCAGATGAGGTCACTATGTTATTAGTTTTACTGATTTGTTTTTTATTTTGTTACAAAAAATCTCTCATGGAATAGAGTAATCTCTAAGGGTTTGTGATATAAAAACAATACATCAATAAAGTTTTTAAATTATTGTTTATCATTTTAAAAACATTAGTAGATAAAATGGTGTGGGCTTTAACTATAGGATCATATATTTAGAGCTGAAAAGGACTTCAGAGATCATTTAGTTCAGAGGTAGGGAGCCTGTGGTCTCAAGGCCACGCATGGCCCTCTAGGTCCTTGGGTGTGGCCTTTTGACTGAGTCCAAGTTTTACAGAACAAATCCTGTTATTAAGATGATTTGTACTGTGAAGTTTGGAATCAGCCAAAGGGCCATACTTGAGGACCTAGAGGGCCACATATGGCCTCGAGACTTCAGGTTCCCCATCCTTGAATTTTCTAGTCCAACCTCTTTATTTTACAGATTAGGACACTGAGACCCAGGGGAGCAAAATGATTCATCTGAGGTCAGCTGGGTAGTGAGTAGCAGAGCTGGTTCTCAAACCCAGGACCAAATCCAATGATCTTTCCACTGGGTGATGAATGTGTATATTTGTAGAATGGATTAGCCAAGTTGAGAAAAGAAGATGCCAGTTTAGTGTGTAAACTGAATAAGGAGCAGAGTAAGAAGGAAGATGCTCTTGGAAAAATTGTATCATGGAATGGCTTTAGTGTAGCCTAGATAGCTACTCATAGCCGAGTCACGAAAGAAAGCCCAGCTCAGAGCAAAAGTAGTCTATGGGGGACTATTGCATCATTGGGGGACAAAAACCAAGAGAAGATTGAATTTATGTGTAGATGGATATGGAGAGGACATTTTGGATTCAGAATGGAAGGGTGGGGCCTAGTAATGATGGACTGGGTAACCCAAGGCAAGGCTAAGGAAGAATTGGTCAGAATAGCAAACAGCCAGATTAGACCCATATGTTTCTATTAATGGAGCCTGAGATCAGGTTTGCTTTTTTGCCTACCATTTCTGATTCACTGAGCTTGAAGCTCACTTTTTACATTAACCAGTATTCAGACAGACCATCTTCATCTTTTATTTGTTCATTTGACATTTTTAACCTAAGTGTGACACTTGATACTTCTCCCTTTTAAACACCATCTTCTTAGATTTGGTCCATAGTTCCAGCCTGTCAAGTTCAATTCTGGAATGACAATTCTGTCATTCAGTTCCTTACTTTTTCCTTCTAGCTGAGTATCTTCAAAAACTTCATGAGCAGGTCACGGGCATTTTCATCTAAGTCCTTGATAAAAATCTTGAACACGAGGTCCAAGACAAAGCCATTAGATACTCCTTTCCAAGTTTACATCAAAACATGAATGACTATTCTTTGGGTTCAGCTATCCAACCAGCATTCTTCTAATCCACCACTAGAGAAGGGAGGAGATGGGTTACTGTCTGTGATCTTTGCAATCTGGAGAACTGAAGAAGAACTAAAGGACTGGAGAGGTCCAGTTTTGTCCCAATTTTTAAAAAAAGGAAGAAGAATGATTTCTGCATGTAAGAGGTCAGTAATCTCAACTTCCATTTCTGGCTAATTTCTAAGTGTTATTAAAGGAATGATTATGATCTAGAAAAGGAAGTATTGACCACAGGAGCCAAGATTGCAGAAGTAGGGGAGCAGTAGGGTGAGCTCCCAAATACAAACTCATCTAAACAGATCTGGACTGACTTCTGATGGGGAATCCAGAAAAAGTCACAGTGAGTCCTTTGTCCAGCCCAAACAGGCACAGAGAAACTGACTGGGAGGTCTGTGGACGCTGAGGATGGGGTCTAGCCAGGAGCACCCAGGAAAAGGCTATCCACCAGGGCAAAAAGAGGTACCAGACCCAGACAGGGCTAAACCCAAATGATACTGGGACACTGTGATGGAAACAGGTAAGAACTGGTAGCTTTGCCCCCCACTCCCAGTTTTGGGTCACACATGTATGGAGGAGTGAGGAGAGGCCCTGACCTGATGAGTGGTATTCCTGGGTAGAGAGGCCCTGGGTGGCATACTGAGAAGGGAGGAAATTCAGAAGCCAGCAGTAGCAGGGCTGTGGCTCAGAGTCCAGTTCACAGCAGGGTCCCACTTCTAGCATCTAGCCCAGGCTGCAAAGGAATAATCAAGGCAGAAATCCAAGACTAAAAGGAAGCCTACAGTTCTGCCACTCTGAGCTTTCTAGATGGCTGTTTGGGGTGGAATACAGTGGTCTTCTGGTTGTGGTTGTTGCTGCTGCTGCTGCTGCTGTCATCATTGTCATTCAGTCATTTCAGTCATGTGGCCCCTCTTTGTGGCACTCTTGGTGGCCCCATTTGGGGTTTTCTTGGCAAAGATACTGGAGTAGTTTGCCATTTTCTTTTCCAGCTCGTTTTATAGATGAGGAAACTGAGGCAAGCAGGGCAAATGACTTGCACAGAGTCACACAGCTAGGAAGTGTCTGAGGTCAGATTTGAACTCAGGAAGATGAGTCTTCCTGACTCCAGGTCTAGTGCTCTGTGCACTGCAGTCACCTAGCTGCCCAGATAGAAATTACAAAGGGGTTTAAAAGTGGAATGAGCTGCCTGGCCAGAGAGCACATCCCCCTCACTGAAGGCCTCCAAGCAGAGGCTGGATGGCCACTTGGCAGATGTGGTGTAGAGGGAGTGATTATTCAGGTACTAGGTGGATGAACACTGAGGTGCCTTGCAGTTGTGAGACTGGGTGATTCTGTGAAATGAGATCAGCCCAATGGGACTTATTCCTAATAAAATCCTGCTGGCTCCTGGTGATCACCTCTTCCCTAAGGGCTCACAATGTATCCTTTAATAATCTATCCCAACATTTTGCCAGGAATTGCCATCAAACTTGCCAGCTTACTCTGAGAAGAATGTACTTTCTCCCTCTGGGAAAATAAAGACAGTGTGTGCTCATCATAAGCCCAATAACCCAGTTCTAAGACTATAGTAGAGAGAAAAAAACTGCTCCCATGATTAGTGAAAAGATCATTGGTTTTGGAATCAAGGCACCTGGGTTCAAATCCTACCTTTGTTACCACTTGTATGACCTTGGGTAGGTCCCTTAACCTCTCTGGGTCTCAGTTTCTTCATCTGAAAAATAAAGGCTTCTGAACTCCCTTCGCATTCTAGGTCCATGAACCTACACGTAGCCTAGGGGACCAGGGGCCTGAAAATGCTTTAAAGAGGGTCCAAGAAGCAGAGTCTGATAGAAAGGGGCAGACAGAAAGGAGAATACAGCCAAGATAAATTGGACAGAAATAGACTCAGAGATAGAAAGTAGACCCAGGAACAGAAAGATAGACCTACTGACACTAGTGAGATTAGAATTAAAATGTGCATGGGCAAAGAGCCCTTAACCTCTCTGGGCCTCAGTTTCTTGAAATATAAAATAAAAGCCTTGTACTAGATGAAGCTCCTTCCAGATCTCAACTCAAATCCTTATTTAGGTAGTACAGTGGATAGAGCACTGGGCCTGGAGTCAGGGAGACCTGAGTTCAAATGTGACCTCAGACACTTACTAGCTGTGTGACCTTGGGCAAGTCATTTAAACTTATTTGTAAATGGCTTAGCAACAGTACCTAGCACATAATAAGTGCTACATAAATATTAGCTATTATTATTATTATTATTATTGTCATTTATGATTGCTGTTCTATGTCTATAGTCGTCACTCTAACCCTCAGTTTCCTCAACTGTAAAATGACAATATTGGGGTAAATGATGCCTCCATTTCCACCCACCATCTCTATATCTATAAATGAAGGGGAAAGGTCAAGGATTCCAAGTTGGAAAGGGACCCGAGGAGGGAAACACTGAAGTCCTTGAGAATGGCAGGAGCAGGGGCTCTCTGTGGGGCACAGCTGTGCATCCCAACATCCGGCCCCCCCAGGCCCAGAGCCGTCCTTGGAAGGCACATCGCCAACCACAGTCATTGCTCTTCTCCCCCAGCCTCCAAGAAACAGCTTCCTAAGGCAAGCTGCGAGTTGTAACAGGTTGTTAAGTAGGCCTGCATTCAGAACATAAAAGATAAATCCCCAAGTGCTAGGTCTCCAAAATCTACTAATGGGAATTAGAGCCAGAATCTAATCGGGAGAGACAGAGACACAATCCCTCCACGACTCCCATGAGAGGGTTGGGAGGGGGCGCCGAGACTCTCTAAGAGATGGCACTTTATCTCCCCGGCTTCCCTGCAGCCCCATAATCCCAGCATTCATTCAGCAAATAATAATAATAAATATAGTCAGAAGCAACTCCAGCTACTTCAGCCTTAATAAATGGGTTGAAATAGTGGCAAATTCAGACAGAGAGAGCATCTTTTCAATAAAAGCTGATAGGGTTATTAATAACGGTAATGTAGTACCTAGCGAGTCAGACCTTCTTGGTAAGACCTCTCCCTGGCTCTCTTCCCCACCCCCCACTGAAGCAGGCAGTCTGTAGCTGGAAGGCGAGCAGAGCCCAATGCAAGAAAACCTGACCCTCTTCTCCCCGGTGACAGAGGGATTCTCACTGCCCAGACAATGAAGCCCAGTTGCCAGCCCAGGGGACCCTTCCTCTCCATCACTGGGGGAGGACATTTGCCACAGCCAGAGGCCACAGCTTTCCCAGGGCAGGACTTTGGGAGGCTCTCTGTAGGAACCCCCTCCTTCTCAAGGCCTTCCCTGTAGGATGAACGGCCTGTTTAGAGCTAGAAAGCACCTTAGAGGTTCTGGTACATGCACTAACTATGGAATGAGAGGACCAGGCTGCAAACTTCACCTCTGAGGCTTACTACCTGAGTGACCCTAGACCTCAATTTCTTCATCAAACAAGAAAGGGACCAGGACAACTACAGACCCTTCCAGCTCTAGTTATACTGCTAAAATTCTCTAGTCCAGTCCCACTCATTTTACAGATGAAACCAAGGCCTGGAAGAATTTAGTGGCTTTCTCAAGGTCACACAGGTTACATGGCAGGTTGGGAACACACAGGGCAGTCTAACCTGAGAATTGTTGAGTCATTTTCTCAGTCACGTCCAACTCTTCATGCCCCCATTTGAGATCTTCTTGACAAAGATACTTTGTCATTTCCTTCTCCAGCTCATTTGACAGATGAGGAAACTGAGGCAAACAGGGTTGAGTGACTTGCCCAGGGTCAAACAGCTAGTAAGTGTCTGAGGCCAGATTTGAATTCAGTAAGCTAGGTCTGCCTGACTTCAGGCTCTGCACTCTTTCTAGTGTACCACCTAACTGCCCTAACCTTAGGGAAGGGGACCAAAATCTCTCTGTACTGCCACTGTCCTTTTAATTTTTTTTACAATGTAATTCAATAAATTCAATTCTATTCCAAAATCTATACATACTAAGGACATATTATATGCAGACCTGTTATATGTATTATATTAGGTACTGGGGAATATGAAGATGAAAATTTATATTAAGAAATGCCTCTATTGGGTAAGTCCTACTTACAAGGACCCTACTACTTTCATAGTAGTACCCTAGGCCAATATTAATGCAGACTCAAGTTTGGAACTGGAACAAAATGAGGCGCTCATTGATTGTATAACATTTAACTAGAGAAGTTTAACAGATACTCGGAAGATATAGAAATTATGTAGGTGGGATGCATTTCCACCTCCTCTGAATTGCCTCTGTATGTCTAGTCAAAAGAGTGTATTGACCCCCTCAGCAGGAGAAGGTCCATTAAACTTCAGGGAGGCAGATTGCTTTTAACTGGACTTTTATGCCTTAAGCTACCAGGAAGCTACCTCAAGGATAAATCTTAGTCTACTTGGACCAACTTGAGTCTCCAGGATGTTATGCTTGCCTTTTAAGAAGAAAATCAGTCTATATAGCAGGACCCTTCCAATCTTACTTCCACGAGTCTCCACTGGATTAGTAAATGTTGCTGCTGCCCTACGTGGTATTCAGTATGTATACCAGCAGTTCTCAACCTGTGGATTATGTTCAGTTTGTAACAATGAAAATACATCCTGCATATCAGATGTTTACATTATGATTCATAACAGTAGCAAAATGACTGTTACGAAGTAGCAATGAAAATAATTTTATGGTTGGGGGTCGCCACAACGTGAGGAACTGTATTAAAGGGTGACGGCATTAGGAAGGTTGAGAACCATTGATGTATACAAATAAATATAACACAAGGCATTATACTTGTTAAGAGAAAAGTGGAGGGTCAGACTACATGAAGAGAAATAGGTAGAAAGAAAATTCCTTTTCAGCTGAGAGGATCTGGGATAACTTTACAAAGGAGGTGGCATGTGGGCAGAACCGTGAAGGAAAAGAAAGAATTCATCAGGCAGAGACAAGAAAGTCCCCAAGGTGCTATACACTTGAGCTGTCCAGGGGCATTCAGATCATCCCAGTTTCCTTCATTTTGCTCCCATAAGGCACTGGGAAATCTTAAGAACATTACTCAAATTGCTCATGATAGGTCCAAGAGGGGATACCACCCCACCTCTGTTGATCTTTCCCATTTCTGAAAAGGAAGACCCTAAGGTCCTCTACTCAGTTAAGGTGAGTATGAATTGAGCTCAAACTTCCTACTCCACCTAATGGAACCCAAATGTGCCCTACAAAAAGAAGAGAATGTTAGACTACTCAGGAAAATTATATGTTTGAACAAAAAAATTCTCCCTAACTTGTAGCCTGTGGGCATCGGCTGTCATAATTCCGAATGGATCACATAGTCAGGGAGGCCAAGTTCTCTGTCACTTTCCATAAACTCCCACAGTCCATCACAGACTCTGCATGTACTCACAGGAAGAGTTCCTAAGGATCACAGGAATGATGCACTGAACAAGGTGGTATCCAGGAACCTAAAGACAGAATGTCCTCTAACGAGAATGAAACACAACAAGGAAAAGCACTGAATTGGTTCTAAATGCCCCCAAAAACGATGAGTCAAAGATAAATACCACGCCAAGAGGGACAGTGAAGAGAAAATAAACCATCTGAATTCTACTAAAGGGACAACAATGTGACTTGGGCAGAATGATCCCACAGTAACAGAGCTATTCCTCTTCAAACAGTGACTAAAAGAAGGCTCATTCAAATTAAAGTATTCTATGGTCTGCATCCACTAAAGAAAAAAAACAAACAGCTATAAGCCCCCATCAATGTGTTTACCTTTACTAGTTAGCAACAAGATGCACTAGTTCAAAGCAAAGGCATTTAATGAAACAGTATAGTAAGAAAAGTAACAAAATATTTCCCCAATTAATCTTGGAAATGTTCTCTCCACAACATATACATCAGCAGTGAGAGGAATGAAAATGAGGGATACATGTAGGAAATTTATGTGGAGGGAACATTTGTCCAAGGAATACACCTAGAAGGGTAAATCACCACTGAAGCTATGGGGCTATAGAACCATCAGTGTCTACTGGTGATGTCATCATGCTCTTTCTCCTGTGCCTGCTTTCTTTGCAGTTCATGTGGCATGTAGTTTATGCCAGACATGTGGTCTCTCCTAGGTACATGAGCATGGCACGCAATCTCTGCCAGGTGTTGTTTCCTCCTGGTCTCATGTAGCTACCACTGGTTACCACCATGGACAGTTCCACCAAGTACAAAGTTGTAAGAAGTCTCTCTGCTTCTAACTACTTGAAGTGGCCCCTGAAAAAAGGTCAAGAACTCCCCGATTTGCAGGAGATTACTCTTCCAACAAACTACCAAGAGTTCTCAGGGATCCAAGTGCCCCAGTTTCTCAAGCCAAAGCATTTTTTCTCTTCCGTGGAAATCAGTGGGAACGGGCAAAGGTACAGGAACAAAAAATAAGCCCGGAGGTCAACGTCATTGTTTTTCCCCAGAGTAACTACATTTCTGGACTTGCACGTGTATATGTGGCTGGCAAACTCTTTCAGGCTTTGGGCTTATTTTACATTTTGTATAATACGTACTAGATAAACCTAACAAAAACAGCATGAGCTATTATTATTATTGTTGTTGTTGTTATTGTGATCTAGGTCCACAGAGGCATTTCTTAAGTCAGAGTTCTTACAAAGATTGGAGCAGCAAAATAATGCCAATAATAAGGCTACTTCATGTATGTGTATAGCATTTTAAGGTTTACCAAGTGTTTCTTTCACAATTTCAGTTTCCTATTCTCTGACTCTTCTTATCTTGGCATTCATGGTTCCCCACAATTTAAGCCCAATCTCCTTTTCTAGCCTTATCTACCACTGTTGTTATTAGATGTGCCCCCACAGAACAGCCAAAGAGAATATTTAACTTTCCATAGAGGTGCTACACATTTTTGTATATACCAGTCTTCAGCCATACTGTTCTCTTTGCTTAGAACAGTGGTTCTCAACCTGTGGGTCACGACCTCTTTGGCAGTCAAACAACCCTTTCACAGGGGTCACCTAAGACCATCAGAAAACACAGATTTCCAATGGTCTCAGGAACCGAGACACAGCTCCTCTATCCATCTCCAGGTGGGTCTGCCCACATACAGATATGCCCACATATGACTATTAAAGGGTCGCAGCATTAGGAAAGTTGAGAACCACTGGCTTTGAACGTCACCCTGCCATAGTCACTGTGACTATGAAATTCCTACCCCAAAGCCCAACTCAAATGTTACCTCTTTTATGCAGTCATCCATGCTGTGCTCCATTAGAACTGATTTCTCCCTTCATGAACCACAAAAGCCATGTATTTGTACCTCTCTTATTATACTTAGAACAGTCCACTTATACATTATAGTTGCAATAGGTGTGCCCAGACAGTGACCTCAGTCGTTGTTACCACCTGAGATCACCTTTTGTTCTGATATTGACGCAGTCTCCTTGACAAAGTATGAACTTGCCAGGCTCTGTTGACACCATATCAATGATGATTGATTGGTGATTGATGATTAATTGCTAATTCATGTACCTTTGCAACAACCCTGGGCTTAGCCTTTAAAATGCCTATGCACAAACTCATGAGGCTAGAGTACTGGGGAAAAGCAAAAGCGAGAGATGCTACAAGAGCTCAAAATTCAATTCCCTGGACAACCATACATCTTCTCTAGAGATGCCTTTGTACAGAGAAGCTGGCACCAGATGAAGTAAGCCATGTACCTCAACCAAGCAGAAGTCGGAGCCAAGAAATAGCAAGGAACAGAGCCTACACACTATTGAGGGAAATACCCAGACCTTTTTAATTTTATTTTCAATTCAGCGAACAAAACAAATATTTCCAAAACACAGTGCAATAAAAAAAAAAGATGATTTCACATGAAACTGCACATCTACCAAAAATGCCAATTTGCTATTCCCTCCAAATATACAACAATATTATAATGTAAATTTCTTTTTTTTCTTTTTCTTCTTCCCTTTCCCTACCCCACCCTAGAGATGGCTACCATTAGAGACAAATAGGTGTGTGTGTGTGTGTGTGTGTGTATAATGTATGTATGTATATATGTGTGTGTATACACACACACACATATATATTCATAAGACCTAGCAGCTTCTACTCTAGTAATCTAAGTCACAAGTGTCAGAGGCAGGATTTGAACATAGTTGCTTTGACTCTAGAACCAGGGTGCTTTGTAAGGCCTCATGAGTCCCTAGGAAGTGGAGGCCCACCGGGGAATGAAGGGGTTCTTAACTATTTATGAGCCCATGCACAATCCTTACAATTTTTCGTTGGATTAAATAAAGCCTGTTCTATATTCCGTGTCCTGTTACTTTGAGGGGAGACTCGCACTCATTCATTTTTTTAGAGATCTGGGCATGAGTTAAAGTCTTCCGTTCCCAAGAGAATTCCCCTAGGTAGGGCACAGGCCCCATTTTGTTTCTGAATCTCCAGCACTTTGCATAGAGAAGGCATTTAAAATAAAAGTATGTTGAATTGTGGTTGAACTGAATGATGGCTGCAGAGGTGACCTACGCATTTGTATTTTTATCTTCTCGTCTAGATTTTCAGTTCTTTAAAAAAGGTAGTGGTCTAATTTACCTTGAATTCCCCATAGTTCCTATTATAGGAATCTGCACACAAATAGATGTTCAATGAATATTTTAGGAAAACCATTTAAGTCTCTGGAAAGGTTGGGGGTCACCTGAAGGAAGACATGCTTTCCTTTCTATCAATCTAAATCTTTTTCCCTTGTGAGGCGGGCCACTCAGGGCCCTGGGACTGAAAGGATGTAGTCAAGTAACCCAGGGTATATGACAAGCATATGTATACTTTTTAAAAAAAAAATGCTGAACTTGGAGTCAAAACATTGGAGTTTGAATCCTATTTTGCTCATTACTAGCTATGTGACTTTGGCAAGTTATCTAACCCCTAGGAGTCTAAGTTTGTTCATCTGTATAATGGGGATAAAAATGCTTATACTAACTACCTCATAAGGTTATTGTGAGGAAAGTGCTTAGAATGCTTTAGGATACTGTAGAAATGTGAGCAACTATTACTTCAATTGGGGAGTGATGTGTAATGAGTTTATTCCACAAGATAAGAAGAAACTGTCATTTATCTTCTTAGTACATACATACATATATATATATATATATATATATATGTATGTATGTATACACATAACATACATATACACATAATAAGATATGCTTGATAAGGCTTGGAAACCTGACAGTCAGGTGGGAGAGTGAAAAGATCTAACAGTGCCTGAAATTCCACTATTGGGGTCATTCCTTGATGCTAAAGCATTTTCCCAAAAGTCCCTGCTGAAATATGCGTACAGTGTGGAGAGCAACAGCTTCTCATGAGAGAGTAAGAAGCCCTGGAGAGAATAAGAAGCTTACCTGAATGTTGGCAGTTTATGGCAATTAAATCGTATCACGCCAAGAGCGTTTAGACAGTAAGGATGATTCTGGACAGACAACGGTTGAGAGATGGAAAAGATCAGTTACAGTTCTCATAATAACCTGATCTCTAGCAATGGAGGACAGCCATTGGAGCTCAACCTCACAGTCCAAAATGTGCTACATGAAGAAGTAGAGATGATGCTACAGAAAACCCAAATAGGAAAAGCAGTAGGAGACCAAGTCTGCCAAAAAGAGGTCTGTGCTAGAGGCCATAGTTCTGAGGGCAATGAGGGATAGATTTCATAGATCTAAGCAGTCACACAGGAAACTGGAAGGTATAGAGCAGGGGTAGGGAGCCTGCAGCCTCAAGGCCACATGTGGCCCTCTAGGTCCTCAAGTATAGTTCTCTGACTGAATTCAGACTTCACAGAACAAATCCCCTTAATAAAAGGATTTGTTCTGTGAAACTTGGACTCAGTCAAAAGGCCATACCAGAGGACCTAGAAGGCCACATATGGCCTCAAGGCTGCAGGTTCCCCATCGCTGATATACAGAATGCAAGTCCCTATTGTTCATTGATTATTTGATTTGGCAGAACGAAAGGGTACCTCAGAGGCTTTGGTCAAATAAGGCATCCCCCAAGCACGTCTAAGAACATACAAGATTCCTTAAAAGGGGGTAAACAACTTTGTTCAACAAGCCTGTGATTATTAATGTTAAACAAGGAGACATATATACTCGCCACTGTCATAAAGTATGCCCAGTGTAGGGTCCAAGCAATAGCGGAATCTCCTAAGGATGGGGAGGTCCTCCAAATGCTCCTGACCTTGTGCTAATTGTACAAAGTCTTAGAACATTACAAAACCTCCTAGGCGAGAAGTGTAATCTTTCCCCAAAAAATTGACCTAACTATCCAGAGAGGAAAAACCAAGTGGTTGAAGAATACTTAATGTCTAGACTGTGATAGTCAGTTGATTAAATGGCTAGGCCACAGAGCTGTATGGCTAGGCCACAGTACATGTCTCTTGGACAGTGAACTGGGCCCCAAACTGAAAAAAAGAGCTAGATGAATTCTGCTTGGGAGATAATTGTGCCCTCCTTTCAATGACTCCAAGTTTTTCCCTGAAACAAGCTTATCTTTTTAATACTAATAGTCTTCTAGTGATGCTATAAGGCAACAGGCCTAGAGGATCTATGTGTGATTTATCATATTACTGACAATGAATTGTACAAGATAAGTGCACAAAAAGATAGCCAAGAAATGTATGATTAGAAAAGTAGGTGGGCTGGTCCTACAGTGAGAGTGAGGGCTAACCAATGGATAGTCTCTCTGCTCCTCTTGGATCCATCCAGTGTCATGATATCCAGAGGGAGGCACCCAGAATGTTGGGTGGACCCCCTCCAGAGGATTTTTTGGAGACTATGGGCAAGAGTTGCACAGGATAAGGAAGTATGGATAGGGTGGGTTCTGCACTATTGGATACAGTACCCATGTTAATGAAATCATAGATCCATCAAAGGCTTATAAAATTCATTGAGAAGAGCCCTCCAGCACAACATCTGAGAAAGCAATGGAGCAAATGGCAGTTAGATGGCACAGTGTATAGAGCACTGAACTTGGAGCCAAGGAGATCTGCATTTAAATGCAACCTCAGACACTTATTAGCTGTTTGACCCTGAGCAAGTCACTTAGCCTCTTACTACCTCAGTTTCCCCAACTACAAATTAGGGGTAAAATAGCAGCTACCTCCCAGGATTTTTATAAGAATCACATGAGATATTTGTAAAGCACTTAGCACAGTACCAGCATATAATAGGCATTTAATAAATAAATGGGTGTTTCCTTCCCTTCAAGGCAGGTGTGCTTTGGTGAGAAGTACGAGGACCTATCTGGTGGCGGTAGTCATATGTGGTCTTAGATTGGGAGGCTATAGACTGTAAAGGGGAACCCAAGGTCATAGTGTCTGCCCATAAATATCCACGAAAGTAAAAGAAAGTGCGGATAATATTACTAAGAATAGTTAACATTTACAGAGTGCTTTGAGGTTTGCAGAGCACTTTACATGTATTATTTCACTCGATCTTCACAACAACCTCAGGAGGGAGTTGCTATGATTATCTCGCTTTTAGACACGAGGAAAACTGAGGGGGAGAGAGGTTAACATGTGCATTCCAGCTAATAGCATGAGGGAAGCAGCCGTGCTACGTTTCTATGAAGGCTAATAAGGACAGGAGATGCTTAAAGACTTCCCCAGCTGATAGAAATTCGGACAGATCTGTACAATGGGGAAGGCCCAATGATAACTGGACTTGAAATTCTCAGGCATTCATGAAGCTTTTAAGTACAACAAATTATACTGCCATGCCTCCTCTAGCTTGACCTTACATCTCTCTCCGGGGTCTGAGCTCTTACAGACTGTAACACAAACTTCCCCTATGATGAGCTTATGAATTTCCAGTATAAGGAATCACCCTGGAGACCCTCTGTGGTCCTACAGTGCCTTAGGAACAAGACAACCGTGCCCATCGTCCAAGAAAATAAATGGTTTCCATGTCTCAGAAGGTGTTAGACTGTCTACCCTATAATGTGGTATGTAGGCTTGACAGCCTCTGAGGTTTGAAAAGGAAAGATCCTAAAAAGTTTCATGAAGTGAAACTGACAAAATATGGGAAAATCAAAACAAAAGGAGATGGAAAGAGAGTGAAAGAAAAAGAGAAGGCAGAGAAGAAAATGGTCATGGAGCTAAGGAGGGTGAGTTAAGCTATGTCTGACTCCTGCTACTGATAACAGAAGGTCTTCTCTGCACATTTGCTTTTGGTAACAAGAGTCTTCCAGTCCCTCTGGCCCCAGGAATAGACTTGGGCGTAGAAGCAGCAGCATTTTGCAGAACCTGCCTTCACTCTAATGACAACTTCTTGCTGAACTTAAAGTCAGAGGGCCTGTGTTCAAATCCTTAATCTGCTACTTACTATCGATATGACCTTAAGAAAGTCAACTCTCAGGATCTCCTTTTCCTCATCTGTAAAAAGAGAGGTTGGACCAGATGAGCTCTGAGGTGCCATCCAGCTTCAGATCTATGACCCTACGATTCAGACATAGAGGCTTCAGCATTTATCCACTGGAAAAAAAAAAACATTACAGCTTTCATCTCCTTACTCAAAACTCTGTGCCAAAAAGCTAGGACAGGACTGGGGGCCTGTGGATTTGCACTCCTCTGAGAATGAAGACATCACAGGATCTAACTAGTAATTACACTTCTATTTACTTGAAATATCCCTCTGTTGTTTTAAGTAAATGTTCACACACACACACACACACACACACACACACACACACACACACACACACACACACACACACACACACAGAGATATGCCAGTTCCTGAAATCAATATGCTCCTTCATTCTCTAACTTCCCAACAGCATTGGAACTCCCCTGCTACCTTTCTCTCTCAAGTACACAGAAAAGGAGAGGGCTTAAGACATGCCATGAACCCTATTTAGCCACGAGGTCCTTGAGGACACCAGTTGAGTGCCCCCCTGAGGGTCTAGGGCTATGTCATAGACCAGTCTGTCCTTCACCAGAACAGAATGAGGGCATTGTGAAGGAGAAGGGCATCCTATAGCCAGGACCCTCCCCAATGTCTCCTTCTTCTCCTAGAGAAGCCAGTCCCTTCCAATTCCTCTTTTCAGCAAGGCCAATCCCTACGCAGTCCGCTGGGTGCCTACGGCCTGCCCCCCCAGCCAGTGCCCCCGCTGTGACCTACACCGGGCCAGTGACTCCCCCGCAGCCCTCGGCCTGACCTCCCGTAATGAAGGGAATTAATATGGCCAAGCCTCCAGCCTGGCTGCTCTGCTTCCCAGCAGCACAGAGCCTCAGCCTCTAATTGATTAGGCCATAAAAATCTGGGCCCTAAATTGAAAGGCGCTGCACTAATTCTCTTTTATGTTAAATTTCTGTCTTTCTCCTTTATCGAATCGTCGGTCCAGCGTCCCTTTGGCTCCCTATGGTGGGCTTGCTGGGGGCCTGTTTTTCTCTTGCTCAGATTAAGTACCTAATCAAAACCTTGTCTCCCTTAATGGCATAAAATTGAAAGATAGATATTGCACTTTACACAGCTGATTAAACTCTAGAATGTGGCTTAAATGCTTTACAGGGCTTGTTACATTAACTAACTTTGTCATCTGCCAGCCATCTTATAATTGCATATGTGCACGTTGCTCCTGGAGATGCCCAGGCAGGATTTCTTTTCTCTCCATTACCCGTTCCCACTCCTACTCATCACCCACCACCCACCACCCCAGGGCCTTCCCCTGACTGAGGGGCAGAGTGCCTCCCTCAGACAACCTAGGAAAATTAGGGCCAGGCAGTGTGCCCCCTGAGATTTTGTTCCAGGTTTAAAGGACAGGGGCCTGCTCTCCCTGGGTCACCCCCAGCCCGTGAGGTCCCCTGAACCCCAATTACATTCTGACCTGACTTTTGAAACATGAATCCCATCCCCAGAGCACTCTGGAAAGATGCCACTCCACAGAGTGTTAGAGCTGGCTGATCACTTAGAGGTCAGCTAGCACCCCAAATCCCAGCCCCAACTCTTATTATCCCTATTTTAAAAATGAGGAAACTGAGGTAAACCAGCTTTTTTTTTCCACTGCCTTGCCCAGGATCACAAAGCTAATAAGTATCTGAGGCCAGATTTGAACTCAGGTATTCCTGATCCCAGATCTAGCGCTCTATCTACTGCACCACCTAACTGATGATAATGATAATATTAACAATAATAATAGCAACCAGGTGGTGCAGTAGTAAAGTGCTGGTATTGGAGTCGGGAAGATCCAAGTTCAAATCCAGACTCGTGCACTTTTTCATTGTATGACCCTAGGCAAGTCTCAGTTTCTTCATCTGTAACATGGGAACAATAATAGTACCTACCTCCCAGAGTCATGAGAAACAAATGAAATAATAATTGCAAAGCACTTAGCACAGTGCCTGGCACATAATAAGTGTTAGTTTATTATTTTTATACAGCACAATAAGGTTTACAAAGTGCTTTACATATTTTAGCTCATTTGACCTTCATAGCGGGTGGTTGTTGTCCTTCATACCAAAATGACGTCGCTGTGCCAGGGTCAACGTGTAGTGTGTCCGACTGTGGCTGATCAGACCAACATGAACCCAGAAGGCTCTACCACAGGTCGGCCATCATAATAACCCTGGGAGATGGGTGCATTATGATCCCCACTATTATCATCCCCATTGATGGGAAAACTGAAGCAGAGAAATACGTGATTTGTCCAAAGTCACCAGCCTAGTAAGTGTGTGAGGCAGGATTCAAATTCAGGTCTTCTTGACTCCAAGTCCAGTACACTACCCAATACCCTCCCTCTGGTGTCTTTGAGGCCTTCCTCTGGCTCTTTCAGTATTTCATAGATATCCATTCAATCCTATCTATCCATTGTCCATCTATATCATCCCTCAGTCTCATTCCACAGACAGCCCTCTTTTCCTTTTCTGGTGAAGAAAAAAATAAAGTATAACAAATAATCCAAGGACAGAGAGAAGTAGAGGGTCTCCTGCACTTTTGTAAAAGCTTTATGTTGTCCTTAGATAAGAGACACCTGAAGCTTCATCAAAATGGGTACAGGGGATTCTGAAGCTAGAGGCAGAAAGACCTTATTTCAAATGCTGCCTCTCACACTTACTGACTGAGGGGCCCTGGAAAAGTCATTTGATTCTTTCTTGCCTCAGTTTCCTCTGCTGTCAGAATAGGAAAAATAACAGTGCCCTACCTCTTGTAAAGCGTTTATGAGGCACATAGTAAGTCAGAATATAAGTCGAATTATTCTGATGTTTGTTCACAATCTCACTCACAAGGTGTGTTCACACCACCATGTTGTGGGAGTTCCTGTCACATGAGAGTATTTGTAAAGAACTTTGAAAACCATACAGCATTATCTAAATACTATTATTATTATTATTATAGTAAATCCTGCCAGCTGCGTGGCAAATATTCCCCCAGAAATTCCTCTTTTTCCCTTGACGGAGTCCTCCTTTCTCTTCAGCTTATCTAAATTACTGCAGAATGCTTCTGACTGGCTATGTATTACAAGTGGGCCTAAAAAGTTGTAAAAAGTAATCTCTACCCAAAGAAGCTAAAGCTGATAAATCCATACAAATATACATCTGTGTGTATGTATATAAAGCTTGTTAAGCAAAGAGCCTTCCTGAGCATGTGTATGTGGCATATATATATATATGTACATATACAAATACATATATCTTATGCATATACATATATATGTATGTGTGTGTGTATACATGGGCAATTAGGTGGCACAGTGGCTAGAATACCATTCCTATGTCAGAAGATCCAAATTCAAATCCAGCCCCAGACACTTCCGAGCTGTGTGACCCTGGGCAAGTCACTTAACCCTGTTTGCCTCAGTTTCCTCCTCTGTAAAATGAGCTGGAGAAGGAAAAAGCAAACCACTCCATTATCTTTGCCAAGAAAACCCCAATGGGATCACAAAGAGTCAGACATGAGTGAAACAACTGAACAACAACAAAAATATATGTATGTGTGTATATGTATGATAGAAAGAAAGAGAGAAAAGGAAGGAAAGAAGGAAGGAAGGAAGGAGGGAAGGAAGTGTAAAGGTAATGGGATTTGAAGATCTTCCATGCCCCTTGTATTGGCAAGTTAGCAGGTGCTTGGACTTGGTTTCAAGTTCATAATTGTGTCAAGCATTGAGACCTGGAACTCACGAATCCTGCAGTGGGATGAGCTTGCTGACATGGCAGAAAGGGGTGGGGCAAGGAAGAGATTTTGAAAATAGAACTGGTGGTAACAGAACTTCTGCTGAGGACTTCTGCTGAGAACTGCCAGGAACAAGAACTGCTGGGAGCCAGAACTGCTGGAAGTGAGCAGCCTGGAGGCTGAGCAGCTACCATGAGTGAGGAGAGGAGGATCTTTGCCTGAGGGAGCCTGTTTTGTTTTGAAGGCTTTGGAATGTGGGTGTTCACTGCATTGACTTTGTGTACCAACTTCATGGCTATTGTAATGACTTTGACTTTCTGGTTTTGGGACTCGGCTTTCTGGTATTGGAATAAATGCTTTGGCTCTGTCCTCCATGTGGAGAGCCTCTTACATTTTGTGATTCACAACTACACCAGCATATTTATAGTCACTGTGGGTGTTGTAAAAATTGCATTGTTGTTACAGGAAGGAAGGAAGGAACGAAGGAAGGAACGAAGGAAGGAATGAAGGAAGGAATGAAGGAAGGAACGAAGGAAGGAAGGAAGATAGATAGATAGATAGATAGATAGACAGACAGACAGATAGCTAGATAGTCCCTGGGTTCTCCAGGAACTCAGGCTGAGAAATTTGCCAATACTGATCACATACACCCATGCCATCTCTTATACCACCTCTCATGTACAAGTCATCACTGGTAACATGTTGCTACTGCCTGATAACAAAGATGGCAGCCCTTTAAAGTCAACAAACTGTTTTCCTTAAAACAATCTTGTGAATTAGAAAGTGTCAATATTAAGCCCATTTTATCAAGGAGAAAACTGGGGCTCTGAGTGGTTGAGCTATGTGTCCATTGTAACGACAGATGGACAGGACTTGAAACCAAGACTTCTGACTCCAAGGAAAGGTAGGCTGGTGCCAAAGTATGGGAGAGCTTTAAATGCCAAGCAGAGAAGTTTATATTTTATCTTCCAAACAGCAAGATGCAATAGATAGAATACCGGACTTGGAACCAGAAAAGCCTGGATTTGAATCTTGCTTCACACATTTACTAGTTCTACAACCCTGGAAAGCTAGCCCTCTAAACCTCCATTTCTTCATCTGTAAAATGAAAAGGTCGGATTCGATGTCCTCTCAGTTACCTTCCAGCACTAAATCTATGATCCTAAACCACCACCTCTCTGGGTCTTATTTTTTTCATCTGTAAAATGAAGAAGATAGACTTGGCAACTTCTAAAGTCCCTTCCAACTCTAAATTGATAAGCCTAAGATCCAATAGGGAATCACTGAAGATTCTTGAGCAGGAGAGGGACACTGTCAGACCAATGCTTTAGGAAGATTTTTTTTCAATAGGATTATAGATGATGAGACTGGAGACAGGGAAATCAGGTAGGAAGCAACTGCAGTAATCCAGATGAGAGGTGATAAGGACATAAGCTAGGGTGGTGACAGAGTGATTGAAGAGGAGGAGAGAGATACAAGAGACAATGAGGAGACAGAATTGACAAGATTTGTCAACTGATTTGATGGGGTGAGTGTGGGGAGTGGAGGAGGCACCCAGGGGATGCTGGTACCTTCAACAGAAAGAGGGAAGTTTGGAATAGCATGGAGCTCATGAGGAAAGACTTTGGGCCCAGTCTTTGGATTCCCAGATACCCTCTTTCTTAATACCCTCTGAGATCACCTTGTCCATTCCAATCCACAACTGAACCGTAATGAAATCCTCCCAACTTTTCTTTTTTTTTTTCCATTTAAACTGTTTTAAATTTAACAGTGCCCTGAACCAGCCCCTGCAGTCTTGACAGCAATGACTAACCCACTCCCAAGCTGGTCCCCTCCCAGAGGCCTCCCCACCCCCACCCCACCCCCATGCGTCCTTCTCTGCTTTGCTCTCTGGCTGCCACAAACCTTCCCACTGGAAGGAGTTCATCATATTACTGGTTGTGTTTTCTACAAGCTCAATAGAGATGATTATGAACTCTTTACTAAGTGCCTGTTATTAAAGATTCATAAAGGCACAATATATATTTTAATAAGGCAGGTTGTAAGATATGAAATTTAACCCTGAGCAAAATACTTCTAATGTGAGCTGAGAAAGGGTGTTCTCTGACAGGCAGGCTCCAGATTTCCATGAGCAAAGGTGTTTTACCATTTCAGGATCCTTCTTTCCCTATTCCCCTCTAAAACAAGCTTTAAAAGCCCATGTACGCCGCCACACATGAACACACTACACAAAAGCTTGCACATATACACACTGCTAACCACAGCGTGCATACACACACACACACACACACACACACACGCCTCTCCCTAATCACAACACATAATCATAAATTCATAGGATCATAGACTTAGAACGGGCAAGACTTTGGTTGTCATAGAGCCCAAGCCCTTCATTTTACAGGTAAGAAAATTGAGGTCTACAGAGATTAAGTGACTTGCCCAAAGTCACATGAGTATGAAACAGCAGAGGCAGGATTTGAATCTAGATCCTCTAACTCTAAACCCAGGATTTTTTCCATTCTCTCTCTCACTTTGCTTAAGATCTGTACCTACATACACACAAAAACACAGAAACACATCTCTGTCTACAAATCTGACTTACAAATGCACACAAATACATATTATCCAGACCTACACGCACACGAGCACACACACACACACACACACACACACACACACACACACACACACACATACTGTCCACAAGCCTAGATATACACACATATGTATGACCACTTCCCACAGGCTTGCATTCGCACACACACAGAATTTAGGGACTCTACATTTGGTTGCAGGTCCCTGAGAAAGGGAAAATTATTTTCATTCCCCTTTAAGGAATTCCAGACGTCATTGAGCTGGTTGACACAGCAAGCCCAAATGACCCTCCATCCTCTTTCTCCCTGGGAGTTTCTCCATTCTAACTTTTTTTTTCCCTTTGGATCTAAAATGTCTTCCAGTTTGCCAAGGGAATCTGTGAGAATGCCTTTCAAGGGAGTCTGAGCCTTCAGTCCCAAATTTACAGACAGCTTACACAGGTGGAGGGGATTGTGCTAGCAAAGCCTTCTCTACAGCCACACAGGCAATGGACTCTCTCCACCTGCCCATTCACTCCATAGGAATCAGTCATCATTGGAAATGTCTCAGGCAGGACTACAAGGACTCATACTCTTTTCACCTCAGGGTATAGGTCAGAGCATGAATTCACTGTCTGAGACAGGAACAAGACCAGGCCCTTGCCTCCCCTGCAGCTGTGATGCTCCCTAAAGTAAGAGGCTACCCTAAGGTTGGGGGCTTCTTGGTACAGAAAGAATGTTCCACTTCATGGGTCAGGTCCCAGAGGGAGGAAGCAATATAGTACAACCTAGTAAAGAGAGTACCTAGGTTTTAGCCCAACTACAAGCCCAGGCACCATGACACCAATAAACAAGTAACTATAACCAATAACTATTGCCTTCCCTAGGCAAATTTCTTCTTCTTTTACATGAAAAGGTCAGATTAGATGACTCCTAAGGTGCCTTCGAGCTCTGGCACCCCATGGACAAAATAACTGTAGCATCTAAGTGTGATAATTGAAGAGAAAGAGAGGGGAGAGGGAAGGAGAGGGGAGAGGAGAGGAAAGGTGGGGAGGGGAGAGAGGGAGAAAGAGAGACAGAGAGAGGAGAGGAGAAGAGGAGAGGGGAAGGGTGGGGAGGGAAGGGGAGGGAAAGAGACAGACTTCCTTCTTACCTCCACCTTCTGGCTTCCTTCATGACTCCACTCAAATCCCACCTTCTACAGGAGGCCTTTCCCAGTCCATGCAGTTGCTAGTCTTTTCCTCTGATATTGCCTTCTAATTTACACTGTATGTACTTGTATGTTCCCAGCTGTTCACATGTTACATGTTATTGCCATAAGAATGTGAGCTCCCTGAGAGTGGGGACCATGCCTTTGCCTTTCTTTATATCTGGCAATTATCGACACGTAGGCAATGCTTTAATACATGTTTGTTGACTGACTGGACTCTCTTCTGCTTGAAGACTTTCAGGAACAGGAAACTCACCGCCTCTCATCAAAGTCTATTCAATCTTTGAAAAGCTCAAATTCTTAGAAGTTTTCCTTAGGTTGAAAAATACAATCTAGCTTCCTAGAACTTCTTTTCCCATGTCCTACTCCTGCCCTCTGGGTCCAAGCAGAAAAATGCCTAATCCCTCTTCCACATGACAGCCTTTCATGCTGACAGAGACTCCTCCAAAACTGATTGATAAACAGAACACCAAGTCATCCATTTACAACAAGAAATGAATAGGCTGCTCCGAACCAAGGTGTTCATGTGGACTAGTCAGCATATTCTCTTTCCAATAGGAAAGTAAACTTGAGAAACCAAATTAGGATCAGAAGGGCAAGGGTGACCAGTGAGTCAGAGCACAGAGAACTAGATAGGCTTAATCCATTGGTCAACCAGACAGCCAGCATTTATTAAGCACCTACTAGGCATCAGGCACATCCTAAGGGATAGCATCATTTGGCCATGGGTCTTGAGATGCCCAATTCCTCTATAGAGATATCCCCAGTGGACAGACTGCAGTCCTTGTGTCATTTGTCCAAGGCCACCTCTCCCCATGTCAGAACTGGAGAAATACTGACCAATTTTTCCTCTCTGCCCCTGCTCAAGAAGATT
>CM053581.1:272018884-272102428 GCA_028627135.1 Pseudochirops cupreus | reverse complement strand
GCTTTTCCCCCTGAACTAGGTAAATGATATTTGATCGATTAAAGTAAGATTGTTAACCCATTTTGAGTTGCTTTCCTTTAGAAAAGCAGATCTAAGAACCTGTGCTAGTAGCCGCCCTAGGTATGCTAGGGTGCTTGCTGTTACAATCTAACACTCTTAGATAGTGTTAATTATGGTCATAGGTCATCTGAGAACTTCTAGGAATCCATAAAACCTAGGTTCAAATCCTGGCTCTGCCGCAGTGAGCCTTAACTTTCCTGGGCCTCAGTTTCCTAATCCACAAAATGAGAATTGAATTAGACCATCCCAAGCAAAGCCATGACTAGGGTAGAACAAGCCGGGCTTTGTACAAGGGCACCACATTTAGAGGGCTGTGTGTACTTGTCATCAGTTGTTTAGTTAGGAAGTTACCAGGTGGCCAGCAGCCGTGAGTTCATCGCCCACCTTGTTCTCTCCCCAAGGAAGCAGCCTCCCCAGCAGGAGTTGATGTCCCAGTGTCCCTATCTCCCACCCATCCCCCTCCAAAATTGGAAAATGTTTCCTATCACTTGCCCCCCATCCTGGTTTGTAGCACTTGCTCAGGGTTGACTGGTGTTACTTGTCCTGGACACAGTTTGTAGAATTTGCATTGACACAAAACATTGCTAGTAACATGTTTTTTTCTAAGGGCTTTCCCAAGGATAAATTCTATGATGTTTGGCTTAGCCCCTCTTTCCAAAACTGAGAGAAACAATGATTTCTTTAAAAACATATCATAGGTGAACAGAACACAGACAACCATAGCTATTAAACTCCACTGTGCCGTTCATAAAAGTACTTTTTTTTCTCCCAAGCCAATCTCCAGAGGCTGAAACTTCAGAAATTTCAGGTCTGACTTGTTAAAAATGTCCTTAGTAATAGTAGTATTCCTGAATACCTTGGCATAATTACCAGAGGCACAATGACACCAGTTTTGTAACACTACAAATTCTCTCTTTGCTTTGTCAATTGGTTGCCTGTGAAAGCGGAGATTTTTTTAAATTTTCTACAACTTTTTATGGGAATTGGCCGATTACTAGCAAAAGCAGAACGACCTCTCCTCCACTGGCAAGCATGACATTTTTCCATCTACAATATGTCAGAGTGTCCTTATAATCACTTTCTGACTATGGAGGTATTTTAATAACTCCTCTTAGGAAAGTTTTATTAATAGACAATGATGATTAAATCATTTTATATGCGTGTATACACATATATATATATATATATAAATACATACATATATAAATATCCATATAGATTATAGATTACATCAAGATAAATGATTTAAAGATAGCATTGGAGATAATGCTAGATATGGCTATAGATGTGGATATGAATGTAGACATAGATCGATACAGATAGAGGATATAGTTAAAGATATAGATAGATGATATGATAGATAGTGATAGCGATAGTGATAGTGACTGATAAGAACGAGATTTGTGATTTTATTGGTTTAGGGCACTCCCAAGTGAAGAAACTTTCCCTACCAAGGAAGGTCGATACCTTCTCTGCAACTTATAGTCTTAGAGAGAGAGTTGCCTAGAGCACTGAGAGGGTGCAAGACTTTCCCTGGGTCACACAGCTAAAAGATGTGAGAGGCAGGACCTGAATCCGGGCCTTTCTGCTTATACCATGTCACCAGCTATGTATGTGTGTATATCATTTGTATGTAATATTTATTTCTCTCAGGATAGATATGGAGTAGAGACCTAGAAATCTATGGGATGCTGTGTGCCATGGAAAAATATTGTGTCTAGAAGCAAAATACCCAGGTTCTGTTCTGACTTCTGATGCTCATTGCCATTGTGACCTTGGATAAGTCACTTATCTCCAGCGGTGAGTTAACCAAGGTGGTCTCAATTTCTTCATCTGCAAAATGAGCAGATTGGACTAGATGGTCTTCAAAGGTCCTTCCAGCTCTAGCTTTCTGCTCCTACGTTATAGGTACAGATAAATGACAAAACATATGGAAAAGATGGCTAACCTCTGAGTTAGGAGGACTTGGGTTCAAATCCTGCTTCTTCCATATACTGGCTATTTGAACCTGGGAAAATCATTTCATTGTTCAGTGTCCCCCATGCAACTGTCTGTTGGCAGAAAAGGTGCTGTTCTGTCTTGGCAGAGGAAATTCTTCAGCAGAAGTTCCCTACACTGACAGAATCACAGATCCAAATGTAGAATGTGTGTATGGATGTATGGATATGCACACACTTACACATGTAGATATAAATACGTATTTTTATTGTGTGTATATATACATACAAACATATATGCATATGTGTATGCATAAATATAATTGCATATATACATATATATTGTATGTACCTATATTCCTGTACATACCTACATATGCACACAATTCTGGTTTCCTCATCTTACAATATTCTAGTCTGTGAGAATTGGGAATTACCTCCTAAGTCATAGTGTCATTGATTCAGAGCTGGAAGGGATCTCAGAAACCAGCTATTTCAACTTTCTCATTTTACAGATGAGGAAAGAAAGAGCCAAGAATGTAGCATCTTGCCCAATGTCAGGCAATGGTTGAGTACCAGAGGCAAGTTTTGAACTCAAGCCCTCTGACTCCTCTTTTTACTGTACTACACTGCCTCTCGGATGCAGAAGGTCAGAGGGTCACAGATTTAGAGGTTGAAGGAGCATTAAACATGCTTGAAGCCAAGAGAAGGATTTTACAGGTGAGGAAAGTGAGAGCCAAAAAGAGCTGAATACTTGCCTGAAGTCACCCAGAGAGTATCAGAGCTAGGACTTAAACAGAGTCATCTGATTCCAAGTTCAGTGCTCTCTGAACTGTGAGCCTCAATTTTATTTTTTACTGAATGGCACTGGAATGTTTCTAAAGACTCCTTGATTTACAACTCCATCAGGAAAAATGAGAATGCCTCAGTGCTGACACACCGAGAAACAAGCAAGCTTCAGGCCCTGGCAGGTGACAAGCATTGTGTCTGTCACTCCAAATCACACAGTTCAAAAGATGTAGAGTTACAAGAACATAGACTCACAAAGAGCTACAGCTGAAAGGAACTTTAGTCAATTAGTCAGTCAATAAACATTTCTTTATTATGCATCTACTACGTGCAGGGCCTGTGCTAAAGGCAGGGAATACTCAGAAAGGCAAAAGCCAGTCACCGATCCCAAGGAATGCATGGTCTAACGGGGGAGACAATAGGCAAATAATTATGTACCAAAGAAAAAGGTATAAATAGGATAAATTGGCCATAACCAACACAAGGAAAGCACTAGAATTAAGAGGAATCTGGAAAGTTTTCCTGTTGAGGGTAAAATTTTCATGGAGACTTGAAGTGGTGGTGAGATGGAAGGGTGTTCTGGGAACAGAGGGCAGCCAGCGGAAATGAGCAGAGTAGGCAGGCCGGGCCTTCTTTCAAGGAACTGCAAAAGGAGGTTGGTGGCCAGAGATCACAGAATTCACAGAGAGTGGGAGGGGTGTAAAGGCATAAGAAGACTAGGAATGAGGTTCTGAAGGGCTTTGAATATCAACCAGATGGTTTTATATCTGACTCTGGAGGTGATAAGGACTCACTGGAGTCTGACTAAGGTCAGACTTGAGCTTTAGGAAGCACTGTTTTTACAGGTGACTGAAGGATTGATTGTAATGAGAAGAAATTTGTGGAAAGTAGATCAATGGGCAGGCTATTGCAATAGTCCAGGTATGAAGTGAAAAAGACATTCACCAGGGTGATGGCTTTGTCAAAGGAGAGGAAAGGGCATATATAAGAGATGTAACAGAGGTCAAATTGACAGGCCTTTTAAACATTGGGGGTGGGGGAGGATGAGAAAAAGTAGAGTTGAATATGACCCCTAGATTGTGAGCCTGAATGATTGGGAGAATGAAGGTACCTTCAACATTAATAGAGAAGTTAGAAATTGGGGAGGGTTTGCGGGGAGAGTAATGAGTTCTGTTTTAGACTTACTGAATTAAGGATGTCTACAGAATGTCCCATTCAAGATACCCAATGGGCAGTTGTAGATACAAGACTGGAGGTCAGCAAAGAGATTAGAGCTGGAGAAGTCCATTTGAGAACAATCATCATAAAGATGATAATTGAATCCATAGGAGTTGATGAAATCACCAAGTTGCCTATAGAAGAAGGGAAGGGGGTCTAGGACAGAACCCTGCAAGACATCCACACTTAAGCAGAATAACCTGGATGAAGATCCAGCAAAGGAGACTGAAGACAGATAGGAGGAGAACCAGAAGACAGAAATGTCATGAAAACAATGAGAAAAGAGAAAATCCAGGAAAAGAGGTTGATCAGTAGCGTCAAAGGCTACAGAGAGGGCAACGATGAGGACTGAGAAGGGTCATTAGATTTGGCAATTAAGCAGGCGATTTAGTGCTGCTGGGCCTTTACTTTTCAGGGAAAGAAACTGAGGCCCAGGGCTTTGCCCAAGGCTACACAGCTAATAAGCACAGAGTCTGAATTAGAAATTGGGTCCCCTGGCACCAAAGCTGGTACTTTTTTGACTACTCTACCTGACTAGTCTGAACCAGACAAACAGTGGTACAAATATTCCCATTTTACAGTTGAGGAAACTCAATCTCAGAGACGAAATGACTGCTTCAAAGGCACACGGGCCTCTGATTCCAAGCCCAGTGGTCTTCACGCTATATTATGCAGCCTACCTCCCTACATCTTAGTTTTCTCATGTATAAAATGACCAGTCAGATGAGATCAGGTGTTCTCAACCTGGGGTCCATAAACGCTCACAGGGACTCTGTGGGTAGTTCTCAGTGTGTTCCTGAACTTAGACGGGAAAATAAAACTACATCTTTATTTCAGTATAATGTATTTATTTCCTTGATAATTCTATTGTTTTATTTTATGGCTTCTGAGGAATCCATAGGCTTCAGCAGACTGCCAAAGGGATCCATAACACAGAAAAGGTTAAGAATCTTTAGATTAGATGATCTCTATGAATCTTTCCCTTCATTGAGGCAGTTAGGTAGCACGGAGTGTTGGACATAAACTTACTGTGTGATCGTGGGAAAGGTCACTTAACCTTTGTTTGTCTCAGTTTCCACATTGGATTGCAAGTCCATGGCTATTTCTACCATGTCTCTTATATTTATATTAGCCTCCCTCTTCACTGGCCTCAATTAGAGGATCTTTAAAAACCCAATACAACCTCCCAACATAAAGATCTTTCCCCCAAGTGATCCTCAGATTCCTCTTAGATCAGCGGTACTCAACCTTTGGATCGTCACCCCTTGGGGGTCAAATGACCCTTTCACAGGGGTCACCTAAGACCATCAGAAAACAACTATTTCTGATGGTCTAAGGAACTGAGACACCACTCCTCTATCTGTCTCCAGGTGAGTCCACCCACATGCAGATACGCCTATATATGAGTGTTAAAGGGTCACGGCATTAGGAAGGTGGAGAACCACTGCCTTAGATCTTCCTTCTCCTTTTTCTCTCTCTCCCCTAGGGTAGCACCTCCCCCTGACCCAAGAGGGCCCCATTCTTTTCCCAAAGTGTAGAAGGTTTTCGTGGACGGAGAGGAAAAAAATGTTTTATTGATGCTTTCTTATATTGGTGTCATTTTATGATTGTCTCACCCCCACCTCACCCAGACAGAACCTTCCCTTGTAACACAAGTGAAACAAATGAACATCTTGTCATACATAGGCCTCATCATGTACCCGTAGCCCACCATTTCTCCTCTGCTTCATCATCAATCCTCTAAAGTTAGTGTTGGATACAGACATCTCTTTTCAATATTCTTTTCCTTCCTACAATCCTAACCATGGCCATTATTTTCCTGGTTCTTCTTACTTTACTTTGCATGTGTTTCATATAAGACTTCCCAATTTTCTCTGAATTCTTCATACTCATCATTTCCAACAATACAGTAATAAGCCAGTAAATGCTAATTGTTTACCCATTCCCCAATCAAGGGGAACCCCTTTGCTTTCACTTCTTTGCTACCACAAAAAAAGTGCTACTAGAAATACTTTTTGTATATATGGGATTTTTCAATAAAAAAGCATTTATTAAGCATTTGCTATTTGCTAGAACTAAGCAGAAGCACTAGAGATACAATGAAAGTTTAAAAAACAATCCTGCCCCCAAGAAATTTCTTTTCTAATGGGACAACATATGTGTAAATAGATACATTACAGAGCAGAAGAAAGATGACCTTTCCATTTGTCTTTGATCTCCCTGGGGGTTTATACCCCTTTATGGAATCACTGGAGCAGCTCATAGGCTCAAAGAGTGCCATTGGAGTCAGGAAGACTCATCTTCCTGAGTTCAAATCTGGACTCAGACACTTACTAGCCATGTGACCTTGGGCAAGTCTTTTAATCCTATTTGCCTTAGTTTCCTCATCTGTCAAATAAGCCAGAGAAGAAAGTGGTAAACCGCTCCAGTATGTTTACCCAAAAAACCCCAAATGGGATCACTGAGAATCACACAACAGAAATGACCGAACAACAGCAACAAAATAGAATCACCGAGTGAAACTCAGTTCTCAACAAGGGATGTAAGTAGTTCCACTATTCCCAAAGAGGAGTGAATATACCAGTGATATTTGGTTACTAGCTGTCTGAGGAGAGAAAAAGATAGAAAACATCCATTTAACATTATGAAAATCTTTTTGCTTCCCAGCAAATATTGTCTCTAACAGAATTTTTTGTGCTTTTCCCAGGCTAGAAGTATCTCTAGTAACAGGGCCTGTGAGGTGTGAGGTCCGAATCTTGCTAGGCAATGCCCGTGGTATATCACCTGTCATAAACATTAACCACAGCTCGCAAAGCTAGGCTGTTTCCAAAGATAAAGAGTGTTATTCTTCACACACCATGAAGTAAAGTGTTTGAGTTACAGGTCAAGTTTTCCTTGTAGCATCTCTCCTAAAATACAACCAACATCTTTGAGACTACAGCCATCTGGGAAAATAGTGGAGATTTCAGAAACAGACCTTCTGGAGTAGTTAAACAGAAGAAGAGGGGACAAAGTCAAAGCCAACCCCCAGCTGCTTGCTTCAGAATCCTTGGGGCACAGTATTTTTCAACCTTTATGTCCCACGGCTTCCCCACCTTCAGCCCCCTCCTCTCCATCCTGACAGGTTTCTTCATTGCTCCCAAGCTACAGTACAATAGTTGTCCCCTTCGTAACTTCACTTAGGTTATTTTCCCTCAAACATTCTTCCTCTTCTCTATCGTTCAAGGCCTACCCCCCTTCTAGAACCTTCCTACTCCCTCCCATCCTCACCACCACCATTCCTTTCCCCTAACAAGTGCACCCTAATCTCTCCCAGAAGCGTCTGTCTCAGAGAGCGCTCATTGTCTGAAATGCTCAACCTGACACTTAGCAGGACTTCAACTTTGCTACTTGCCTATTTTATGTGTGAATTTTGCCTCCTCAACTAAACTGTCAGCTTCCAGGACGGAATCCTGTCTCCAACATCTTTATCCCTCACTGCCTACCATAGTACTGAAGAGGTGCTCAGTCAGTAATTGCTGGCTGACTGAATGAGTGAATGAGCAGAAGCAGGTAGCCTGGAAATGATATATATCCCAGACTCTTAGAGCCAAATGAGACTTAACAAAGTAACCTGAAACAACCCTTCCCTAACCAAGAATCAGAGCCCTTGCTATGACATTCCCACCAAGTGTTCATCTAGCCTTTGCTTGAAGACCAGAAGTGAGGGGGAACCCACTACCTCCCAAGGCACCCCCTTGTCCTCTGGGACAGCCCTAATGATTAGGAAGCTTTTCCTTCCTTGGAGCCCAAATCAGCCCCTTTCTACCTTTCACCTAAAACTCCTCCTTCTGCCTTCCAGGGGCCAAAAAAAAGCAAATGTAAGCCCTCCTTCATATGGCAGCATTTCAGGAGCTCCCACGTACCCTAAGTTTTTCTCAGGAGAAACATCCCCAGCTTCTTTAGCATATCCTCGTACGGCCTCTCATCCAGTCTTTGAATTATTTTAGTCACTCTTCTTTGGACATATTCTGATTTGTCTGAAAATGTAACACCAAAGGGCGGCTAGGTGGCACAGTGGCTAGAGCACCAGCCCCAGAGTTCAAAAGCAGGAAGACTTGAGTTCAAATGCAGCCTCGGACACTTACTAGGTGTATGACCTGGGCAAGTCACTTAACCTTGATTGCCTCCTAAAAATAAATAAATAAAAATAAAATGCGACCCCAAGAACTAAAGAGAGTCCCGCTGCTGGGATTGTATCAGTCAGGTACAATGGAAAGAGTGATGTCTCTGGAGTCAGAGGTCTGGGCTCACACTTATTCCCTGTGACCTTAGGCAAGTCATTTAACTTTCTTGGGCTAGTGTCTTCACCTTTAAAATGCGGAGGCTGGATTCCATTTCTAGCCCTGTGACCTTATAAGTAACGCCTCTCTCAGTCTCTGCTGTTATTAATATAACTGAAGATTTGTATAGGTTTTTGTTTTCTCTCGGGCTCCCGTGTTATGCTATTGACTCCTATTGAATTCAAAAGCTAGTTTCATCTAGAAAGCGGCTCACGCACATGTTTTGGGAGCAGAGGCACTTTCTGCTATCGCTGCATTCATGATCTAGCATTTAAATAGCAGCAGGTCGCACTGCCCTTGGGCGCCCATTACTAAAGACACAGAGACTGGCTGCGGCTTTCTTCAGAAAACCACAGTGGGCAGAAGTGAGACGGTTGGCATGACGGAGCTGTCTACAGACCATATGACTGGCAGATGGAACATTTGTACCTTAATCCACTGTCTAATCACCTCCTGACCCCGGGAATAGAAAAGGAAGAGGAGGGGACAAACATTTACTAAGCACCTACTATGTGCCAGGCACCGTTCTAAGTATTTTACTGCCGCATTCAATCCTTACTACAATCCTGTGGAGGTGCTATTTGACAACTGAGGAAGCTGAGATAGAAAGATGTTAAGTGACTTGCCCAGGGTCACACAGCTAGTAATGTCTGAGGTCATATTTGAACTCAAGTCTTCCTAACTCAGGTCCATTGTCAATTCAATGTCGCACCTATACTGGAGGTTCCTGGCACCACACAGCCTCGTAGAAAGAGTGACTTCAAAAGATAATCTCAAGCTGTTAGGTTCATGTAAGGGAAGCATCCAGCTCAATACCTTGCTGAAGGCAGCTAGGTGGCACGATGTATAGAGTATGATCCAAACATTTACTTTGTGACCTTGGGCAAGTCAGTTAACCTCTGTTTGCCTCAGTTTCCTCACCTGTAAATTAGGGATAATAACAGTATCCACTTCACAGAATTGCTAAGAGGATCAAATGAGATAACATGTATAGCTCTTTGCCAACCTTAACACGCTAAATAAAGGCTAGATATTATTATCTTACAAAGGAGCAAACTAAGATTCTGAGGGTGGAAAGGACTGACCCAAAATCTCTCAGATAGAAAGTGGCACTGCTAAGATTCAAACCACGGGGCAGCTAGGTGGCACGGTGAACAGAGCACCAGCCCTGGCATCAGGAGGACCTGAGTTCAAATCCAACCCCAGACACTTACCATTTACTAGCTATGTGACCTTGGGCAAGTTACATCCCCAATTGCCCTCCAAAAAAAAAGCAAAAATTAAAATAAAAAATAAAAAAAATAAGATTCAAACCCAGTTTTTCTAACTGCAAGTACAGTGCTATTTCCATTGTAACACACGGCTGTTGTAAGGACCAGCCTGGTGCTGGGGTAGACATGTTTTTGTACCTCCCCACTGACATAATTTGAGTTGTGGACACTTGAGCTCCCAAAATCACCGCAACAAATGGGAGGTGGGGAAGGAGTAAGAGCCTACTATATGCCAGGCTCTTCACTAAGTGTTTTACAAATGTTATTTCATCCTTGCAACAACACTGGGAGGTATGTGCTATTATTATCCCCATTTTACCATTGAAGAAAACTGAGGAAAACAGAGATTAAATAATTGGTCACACAGTTAGTAGGTGTCCAAGTTTAGATTTGAACTCATCTTCCTGATTCCAGGCCCAGTGTTCCATCCAGGACAGCACTTAGCTGCTACAAGAACAGTGTCGTGAAGGGCAGGCTGTACAGAAACGGGATGCTGCGGTGAGACCATTTTATTTAGGTGGGAGAGGGTCCAGGCAAGGATCAGAGCTGCACTCCTTGTCACAAGCTGCTTCCCCTAACTGGGCCTCAGTTTCCTCCTCTGTGAGTTAAAGGGGTTTGGACTTGAGATCCTCTCCAGCTCTGAATCCTACACCTGACCAGGCTGCTTCTTAAAGATGCCTCCAAGAGATGTCTACACAGTTCTCTAAGGTCTGCCCCAGACTTTCCTGCCAGTTGGGACCTCAGGTTTGTGAGAGGCACCTGAGTCTCTCTCTGGAATTTAGTTAGCTAAATATACCCAAATGACAGATGTTGGCTGGCGCTCCTCAGGAGAAATCCAGGCTAAGTCATTCACAGTTGGAATAAGTCATTCACACTAAATTCTCGCTCTCTACACTGTTCTGCTACTCAGAGATGAAGAGGAGATGAGGCTACAGACAAGTGAGGTAAGAAGAAGCTCACACTTGTGTTTGCAAACTGTCACCTTTATAAAACAGACAGTTTTTAAAATTACAATTAGAAACACTTATGTCAAGTTTTGTTTTTAATTAAATCCTGTGTCTTTCGGCTTGCTAACGAGTAACAGAAGATAATGGACGAGTGTGGCCCATACTCCTGGAACAGAGGAAACATGATGGGGGTCAAGGCTGGGCCCAGGAGGAGAATGGCCCCAGGCAGCATCACAACCAGCCTGGAATCCCAACTGCTTAGAGCAGAATTGTGGATTGACATCCGGAAGGGACCTTAGAGTCTGGGTGGCAAACCCAAAACTGTACCCAGTCTCTTCTTTATAGCAAGAAGACCAAGTTTCAAGCTGATGGACTACCAGGGGTGGGGAATCTGCAGCCACGAGACCCCATATGGCCCAAAGCTTTTGGACAAGTCAAGAGACCTTGTTTTCCCAACCTGTGAAGTTGGGAGGTTGGATTACATGATCTCAAGGGATCAAATGAGATAGTAATTGTAAAGTACTGAGCACACAGTAGGCACTTAATAAATGCTTATTCTTTTCCCTTTCCTGCTCTAAACCTATGAAAATTAACTGCATGAAGAGCTTCCTTCTGAGGAAGAAAGGTCACAAAGTTTAGGAAAAATGATCGAGTAGGAAGAGATAATACATAACAAGAACACAGGAAAGATCAGTGATTTTGTTCTATATAGTGGAAATCCCCATGAAGACTGCAACTGGCCTTCCACTTACTCGGCTGAAAGGAAGCTCAGGAGAGGGGTTTGGGGGCGGTGGGATTTCCTGGTTAACTAAGGGTCTTTTAAAAAAAATTTATTCAGAAACACCTGAACCTATTTTCCTACTTAGTTAGAAGCAGCTGATTTAACAGTAGCAAGAATACTGAACTTGGAGTCAAGAGATGCGGGTTTGAGTCCCAGTTCTACAACTGTCAAGTCCTGTTAAATAGCATTTAAGTACTCCACACCTTGGTTTTCTTACTTATAAAGTGAAAGGGTTGGCCTAGATGATCTCAAAGAATCCTTGCAACTAGAAAAGTTTTAAAAGAGACAATATGGTTCTGAAAGAAGAGTGCTGTTCATTCTTTTCAGTCATGCCCCACTCTTCATGACTCCATTGAGCATCTTCTTGGCAAAGATACTAGAGTGGTTTGGCATTTTCTTTTCCAGTCCATTTTACAGACAAGTTAACTGAGGCAAACAGTGTTAAGTGACTTGCCCATGGTCACATGGCTAGTGTCTGAGGCCAGTTTCAACCTCAGGAAGATGATGCTTCTTGACTTCAGGCTGGGCACTTTATCCACTATGCCACCTAACTGGTTCTGGAATCAGAACCTGGGTTCAAATAATTGTTCTACTTCTTGCTACTTGTGTGATGTTGGCCATGTCACATCATCTCTGTGTACCTCAGTTTTCTTTCCAATAAAAAGAGAGGGTTGGCCTGGATGAACTCTACAGTCTCATCCAATTTTAAAGTCTACATTTCTACCATTTTACTTTATCATAGAAACACATATTTAGAGATGGAAGGAGCCTTAGGGTTCCTGATCCTCCCATTTTATAGCTGAAGTCCATAAAGGTTTTTAAAAAGTGACTTACACAAGGTCTCTCAGGCAGAAAAGGCAGACCCAGGATCTGAACCCAGGTTCTCTGGTACCAAGGCTGGCTAACGTTCCACTGTACCAAACTTCCTTCCCTAATCTGTAGAACTTTCTTCCCACCCCCATGGTAACACTGCCCCCCTGGGCTGTCTCTTAGTCCTTGAAACAGTCAAAGGGTTTCCTCCAACCCCAATCCCAAAGTTGTCAGCATGTTCAGCCACCCCAGACAGCCCAGCTGGGAGACTGATGACAGAATTTCCTTTCTCTACCTTGTCACTCCATTTTTTCCTACTAACACCCAACAGAGAGCTGGGGAAATCAGTTTCCCATAAGGAACTGATTTCTCCTCTTGCCTCCCAAATCTCTCCTCCAAAGTGCAAATCAGGTGGAGCCGACCCCTTTTTGCCCCCCACACCAGTCTCCCGGAAATCAGGTTTAATTTTATCTGAAAACCCCCACCGCTGGTGCATTTTCAAGACACAACCACAAAGCCAATCAATAGGGACCATTCAGATACTTGCTGTCAGGGGCTAAAAGAAAATGGATACCGAGAAAGTCATAACTATGATAAATTCAGGCGCTGCTCCTCTCTGACTAATGTAGGCACTAAAACACTCCATGAATATCCTGCTTTGAAACGTGTCATATTTCTGAGAGGCCAATCAATCTCGGGTTCTCTGTGGACCACATTAAAATAAATTTGTCACTGCGAGTTTATGAAATATTGATGGTGTTTTTTAGTTGGGGTGTTAGAAGGTGGAAAGGTGTATCAGAGAAGGGAGGCCCGGGAAGGGGGAGAGATACCTTAATGAATTATCTTCAGGCTAGAAGAAGAAACAGATGCAGAAGCATGTTGTGGATGAAACAGGAAAGAAAATAACGGGCAAAGGGGGAACAGGAATGAGGATGTTTGAAGGATTCACAAAAGGGAAAAAAAATTGCCTGATGTAAAAGAGGTCAAAGGAAGGAGGTGGGGGAGGGGAGTGTCTATGGCCTAACTGCAGTCATGATGTGGCCGTCTTTAGGGTGGGGGAAGGGGATGTTTCTGCCCTGTCTCTAATTGCTGTGCATAGAAATTCTGCTTGTTGGTTGGTCTTTTGCTCCCAGAAGCATAAACTCAGGGTCAAGAAAGTATTACAGAATTAAGAGAATTTTACCTAGTGCTTCTGAAGATCGAGGGAGAATGGGAGTCCTCCTTTCTCAAAAAAGTTGAACGGGTCTAGAGCCCAGCACAGAGCGAATGAAACCGCAGACTCTGCTGTACATTTCCACGACCAAGGAGCAGCAAAGATGGGCAGGTACCCTTAACAATCAGGGAAGTAGAGGGCAAAGCATTTATGAACCCTAGGTAAGGTTGAATAATGATGATCCCCACATCCCTCACCCTGACCAACCTCTTTGGAAATCACGGACATTTACCCCCATTGGAGGCTTTGGAAACCTTCGCTGGAAAGCAGAACTTGTTGGCATTAAAACTATGTGCATTGATAAACAGTACAATGAATAGGGCACCTCATTAAGCTGTCCCACCCCCATCCACACCCAGATATGTTTGGCCATCTCTCCCTTAGGCCTAGCCCTGCAAGATCAGGACACAGGGTATCAAAATGAGCAGCACAGAAATTCCTTCATTCTTCATGTCTCTGCAAACTAATTGTCTAAGCCATTTGGGTTTGGATCCCAAACCATGCTGTGCATTGCTCACGTCCTTGACTACACTGATGAAAAAAATTGTAAGTCAGCCTAAGAACCACGGGTGACCACCTGGGTTCAAGTCCCATCTCTGATACACATTGATTTCACGATCCTATGCAAGTCACTCAACTTCTGACTACTCTGGACAAATCTCCAAAACTATAAATTACAGGGAAGGTACCCTGCCACACATGTTGGCAAAGGGGACCTCCTCACCAAAAAATTCCCCATGCCAGCAAAAATACCGATCCAGTCCCTATTCCTAACCCTGTCCTTGTACCCACAAACCAGTAATTAAGTTAATGAAAAAACAAATTAGGAACCAACTGCTTTTTAAAAAAAAAAATTTTTAAATCATTGAGTTTAGCCCCAAAGGAGATAACAGGAACTGCATCTCTCTTTCTCCTTTGCAGAGGAGGGGTACTATGGGTATGGAACATGGCATATACTGTCAGATTTAATTGGTTAATTTTATGAAACTGCTTTCCCTCTTTCCTTTCTATTCTGTGTTCTAAGGGATTGCTCTCTATGGAGGGAAGGGATATGGGGTATATTTATAAATAATGGTGATATGAAAACAAAATTATAAAGGAAACTCAATAACCAAAAAATTGTTTCGAACTCAGTCTTTAAAGTCAGAAAGTTTGCTTATAAAATAACCCCCACCAAAAAAAAAAGTCAATTTAGTCCATTCTGCTTAAATAAATTAATTAATAAGGACATCATTATTTGACTGATTCCATCAGTCAACTTGATAAAAACTTCAGATAACATAACCCCATATAGACACAATCTCATTTTTACTGAATATGCAATTTGGGAAAAGTGAAGATGATAAGTTCAGAGAACAACAGAGCTGGAAGAAACTTCAGTGATAACCGAGTGCACCCCCTTACTCTACAGAAGAAGAAAATGGGGCCCAGAGATCTAGGGATGGTCTGCTGAAAAATAAAAGAAATACAAGGCCCACTCCACTGTCTGACACCTCCTTGATTCTTTTATGAAAGGGATTTCAATTTCCAGCATCGAGGATCATTGCATTTTGGGCTCTCCATACCGCTGAGGCAAAGGGTCAATTAAGTGTAAAAAAAAAATCAGTGGACCCACTGAACATAGCAAACTATGTTTAGTACCATGTAAACAAATGATGGATTTGGCAGAGACAGAGCTGGGCTGCAGAAGACTGGTCTTTTTCCTTTATTATTTAATTCCCAGGGTGATTAAGGCAACAAGGGAAAATCCAGCTCCCTCTGGCGGTTTTTAAGCATCTTTTGCCACCTCCACAGAGAAGGTTGGCCTTTTGGCTGGGGGGGGGGGCAATAAATGAAGGGGTTTTTTTTTATTCCCACCCCTCTGACTGATAATAGAACATCCAGTCCGTGCTCAGAGGGCACCTTTACTCCTCAGAAGAACAAACTGCTAAGAAGCTCTTTCTGCCACTCTAGAAAGCCAAGATCCTAAGGAGATCAACCTCTTTTGGAAAGGGAATCAGCTTCCTATCTTTTTTCTCCTGCGGTTTTTCTGTTAAAGTTCAGAAATAGATTTTTTTCCTCTTCTTCAAATAAGCATTTTTTAAAATACATACTATGTGCCAGGCCCTGTGCTAAGCACTATCCAATTATGATCTCATTTTCATCCTCACAGGAGGGAGGTGCTATTGCTGTCCCCATTTTGCAGATACAGAAACTGAGGCAAACAGAGGTTGAAGTGACTTGCCAAAGTTCACACTGCTAGGAAGTGTCTGAGGCTGGATTTGAACTCAAAGCTTCTTTCTGCCTCCAGACCCAGCCCTTTAGCTGCTACAGCAGCTCACTCTCTGCTGGCAAGAGACCCGTCTTCTTTTCCCGATGATCACACCATACTGCTTTTTCTGTCCAGTCTCTCACTCTACCTGCATCTGGAATCACCAGAAAGCCTAAGTAAAAACTTAGAAAAATCCATTGGTCAGACAAATGTTTGCTCTGCACATGCCAATGAGGCATGTGTTTGAAAACATCCAGGGTGTTTACTGACCAGCTACATCTAATGCCATCCCAATAGCCAAGTGACACAAAGCAACCAACATTTCAAGGTCCCTGCTAACCACACTTCCAGGTTATCTGGCAGGGCCATAATCAGAGGAGGGTGACCTAGGATTTTGCCTTTAAGCATCAACCTCTGGGATTAGACTGTCTCAGCAATCTTGTTGTCTGTCGTCCCCATGCTTCCTTGTACTCTATATAGCTAGGTGGAGCAATGGTCAGAGTGGTAGGCCTGGAATCCTAAAGATCTGAGTTCAAATGTGACTTCAGATGCTTACCAGTCACTCCCTAGTAACCCTGGACTCTTTGTTTCAGTTTTCTCTACAGTAAAATGGAGAAAATAATAGTACTCACCATGCAGGATAGGGGCATCTAGATGGCTCAGTGAATAGAGTCAGGAAGACCTGAGTTCAAATCCAACCTCAGACACTTCCTATCTGTGTGGCGCTGGGCAACTTAACCTTGTCTGCCTCGGTTTCTTCATCTGTAAAATGGGTTGGAGAAGGAAATGGCAAACCACCTCAGATCTTTGCCAAGAAAACCCCAAATGGGGTCACAAAGAGTCAACTGGACAACCATGCAGGATCGTTGTGAGAATCAAGTGGGTTAATAATTGCAAAGCACAACATTTGGCTCATTGTAAGTGCTTATATAAATGTTAGCTATTGTTGTTGTTGTTATGGGGACACCTTGAAGCTCCTGCCACTCTCCCAGGTCCACTTTATAAATACTAGCTATTAGGATCATCACTTATTCATGGCATTTGGCACGGTTAGGCAAACCAATCAAAATTGATCAAATGCTTCTAACTAAATAGCCCCGTATAGACCACTAAGGTCAATTCAGTCAAAACAGACACACAGCACCCCCATTCAAAAGGCTGTCCACCATATTGGTATAGTAGAGCCTAAACCAGTGGTTCTCAACCTTCCTAATGCCATAATCCTTTAATACTCGTATGTGGGTGTATCTGCATGTGGACGGACCTGCCTGGAGAGGAATAGAGAAGCGGTGTCTCGGTTCCTAGGACCATTGGAAATATGTGCTTTCTGTTGGTCTTAGGCAACCCCTGTGACCCCTGTGAAAGGGTCTTTCCACCCCTCAAGGCACAGGTTGAGAACCAATGGGATGAGTGAATGATCCACAAGAAGGAAACAATATTTTAATATATATCTCACTGGAGCTGGGAAAAAGAGATTTCATTAAAACACACACACACACACACACACACACACACACACACACACACAGCACTACAAAATGTGAATTGTTGTTAATATTTCAATGTTATGTTGACTTGGCTAGAACCTAAATTTTTCACATTTTCTCCAGATGTTTGATGACACCTCTGTTAGATTTATTTCTTTTTGGCACCTTCTCTTTTGGGAAGGGACAAATAATTATTAAGTGATTTCCAGTGTTACTATCCCCATTTTACAGATTAGAAGACAGAGGCTCAGGGAGATAAAGTGATTTGCCCCAAGTCCCACAGATAGTAAATGGAAGGGCCAAGAATCAATGTTGGGTAAAAGACCTGTATTCTTTCTACCATACTTCATGCCTCTGTCTTCAAACATTCTCTTCAAGGGATAATATATTCCAACATGTTTGGTTAATGAGAATGTAAGCTCTTTGAAGGCCAGGGAATGGTTTTGTTTTGGTTTATATCGGTTTTGTATCCTAGAACATTCCTTGAACATAGTAGGCACTCAACTAATGTTTATTGGATTAGATCAAATTGAATAACCATATATTTTCAATCCATTCCCCCAAAATGGGGTTCAGCAACCAAGGACACATTGTTTGCTTCATTTATTTTGATAAGTGTAGTTTTGTTTTAATTATTTATAGTAGTACTTTGGAGCACACTAGTCAATTACTGTGGTATATTTTGTAAAAGTAAGGATGCCTCAGAGAGTTCCCTGGACCACTGAGCTCTTAAATCTTTGCTGAGAAGTGGGGCAAACCCATGGAGAGAATTTTTTTTTTAAAGAATTACCTATTGGGAGAGCAGATTAGCAAAGTTGGACATTACCGTACTGAACCTGGGAGCCTTCAAACATAGAATTCACTGTTTTGTGTAGCTAATAGGCGACTGATGACTAAAAAGAAACTAAAATTCATATTGTGCTGTGAAAAAAAAGAGCCATTAAAACATGAATGCAAAGGAGACCTAGTTCTTATGATTTAACATATCATTTATTACCAGGGTCATTGGTTCCATTGAGTACTGCATTGTGCCAATGAGTCCATCTTGGGTCATAGGTATGATTCCCATGCCTATCAATGACCTCACTCTACTCACAGAGATTCAACAGCAGTCAAACGTTCCAATTAATCCCAACCACTGGCTGACCAACCACACTAGGAAGGAGTCACTATTTAAAGTCAAAGGACCTAGTTTACACCTGGCTCTGTTATTTACTCCTCAAAACCTTAGGTCAGTCACCCTTTTTCTCTGGGACTCAGTTTCCTCCTCTGTAAAATTAGGGGATCAGACAAGATGATCTCTAAGACCCTTGCCAGCCCTAGAAACTGTGATTCTATAATTGACGCCCTAATTCTCTGACTATAGATTAACTCACGAAAGTTTGCCATAGACCTATCCTCTCAACCCAGGCACAGATTCAGCCATAAACAATGCAACAGGCTGACTCTTTGACCCAGGAGTCAGATTCACCCTGACCAGCAACACCACAAATGTGTGCCCATGGGCAAGAGAGCGCAGGGGACTCCATGTACTCCACAAAGACATAACTACTATGGAGTGACTAGGGCTCTTTCCCAGGAAGCTAATACCAGAGAGTCTTAACAGTACCATCCCAGGGGATGATGTGCTTCCTCCCTACAAGGACCCCATATTCATACTCCCAATCCCCATGTTCTGATGCCTTGATTCCCCTCCCCTCTTCCCCACATCCATTCCTTCACTATCATGGCTCTCATAGGTCTTGGGATGTTCCACAGGATACATTTCCCTCCACCTTGATGAACTCCACTCTCTCTGCTCTAGACCAAAAAATTCCTACCTATAGTTCTGGTGATCCATCTACCTGGATGGGTAAGTGACACAAACTAAACCCAACTCCCTACAGGTCGGGGACATTGTCTTTTTACCTGAAGGACATATTCCTGTTTATGGAGCATGGAGACATAGAACCCAGAAAGCATCACTGCAGCCCAAAATGAACTTTGTCTCTTAGACCAAATGTGATCTTTGGCTATGGGTGAAGGAAAGCACAAGGAGGCTTACAGAAAAGGCTCAAAAGGTTTCTGGGACATCAAAGAACCATAACCAAGCAGCTGATGAGTTAAGTGCAAATGAATCATAAACATACGGACTAAATTTCCCTTGAAATACCCAAGGGTTTAAAAATGAGGTCTTGACAAAACGTGTTCTTTGTTTTCCTGAGCCTGAAATGTTTCAAGAGGATATTCCCAGAGTTCCCAAGTTGGCTTAGCTCATCCCTGCCAAGGAACCCTAAAAATAGAAAATATTTAGGAAGGTATCTTCAGCAAAATGAGATGACACAAGTCACCATCTCTACTCCACAAATGAAGCCCCCTACCCAGAGAACTAACGCAATTCAGTTCAACAGACTACTACTATATGCCAGGCAGCAAGGTGGCATAGTGGATAGAGCGGGTCAGGAAGACCTGAGTTCAAATTTGGCCTCTGACACCTACTAGCTGTGAGACCCTGGGCAAATCATTTAACCTTGTGTGCCTCAGTTTCCTCATCTGTAAAATGTACTCGAGAAGGAAATGATAAACCATTCTAGTATCTTTGTCAAGAAAACACCAAAAGGGGTCAGGAAGAGTCAGGCACGACTCTTAACAGCTAAACAACAACAAAAATAACAAATGTGCCAGATATAATACTAGGCATTTATCATATAAAGATAGAAACAAATCAACCTCTAACTTAAAGGAACTTCCATGCTACTGGGTGAAAACAACACATACCCAGATAAATTAAAAACTGTATCTATGCAAATTAAATACCAAATAATTTGGATGGAGGAGGCAGGAGCATGAACCACTGGTGGAATCAGGAAAAATCTCTTGAGGGAGGTAGCACTTGAGCTGAGCCTTGAAATACACCATTCATTAAAGGACTTAATTCATCCCTGAATTCAGGAAATTGCTCTTAATGACTGAATATCAGTCCAGAGGATTTGAATTAGGAACAAGTTGTGTGAGGAGGAAGCAGTACGAAGAGAGCTGGATTTGGAGTCAAATGACTTGAGTTCACACTCCAGCTCTGTGTGACCTTGGGTAAATCACTTCTCTAGGCCTCAGCTGTCTAATTTGTATAAGGATAGTGCAGAAAGGAAGAGAGGGAAGGAGAGGGGAGGAAAAGAGAGAGAGAAATAGGGTAGGAAGGAAGGAAGGAAGGAAGGATGGATGGATGGATTTGCCAAGCATATTCTCCAAGAAGCCAGCTCATGCCAAAGCAATATTGCAAAAGGAACTTCCATTTCCCAAGCAGTAGAAAGGGCACAGGATCCAAAGCAGAGAGGACCTGGGCTGAAATCCTGACTGTTATTTACCAATGATGCACCCTTGGACAAGTCTATGTTCTTAATATCCTAAGTCACTTGCCTCTCTGGTCAGTCAGTCAATGAGCATTTATTAAGTGCCTACTATGTGGCAGGCACTGTGCTAAGCCCTGGGGATACAAAAATACGAAAAGTCAGTTCCTGTTCTACAGCTCGCAGTCTAATGGGCGAGACACTACATAAAAATAAGATATATAGAGGATGAACTGGAGACAATTAGCAGAGAGAAGGCACTGGCATTAAGGGGGATCAGGAAAGCCTTCTCAAAGAAGCTGGGATTTTAGCTGACACTTGAAGGAAGTCAGGAAAGCCAAGAGGCAGAGATGCGGAGGGAAAACATTCCAGTCTTGAGGAATAGCCCACGAAAATGCATGGAGTCTAATTATAGAGTCACTCAATTCTAGAGTGTGTGGGGGTGAGTAAGGTATAAGGAGACTGGAAAGGTAAGAGGGGGACAGGTCATGAAGGGTTTTAATACCAGAGGATGTTATATTTGATCCTCATCTATAAAATGAGAAGATTGGACTAGATCAGAGGTGTTTAACCTTTTTGTGTCCTAGACCCCTTTGGCAGCCTGCTGAAGACTATAGACCCATCACTCAGAATAATGTTTGTTGCCTGGATTTATAATTGAAGAAAACGCTAAAGGTCAATTAGAGGTAAATGAAACTAAAAATGTAATTTTTTTTCCCATCCAAATTCATGAATCCCCTGAAATCTAGCCAAAAACCCCAGGTTGATCTCTAAGGCCTGTTCTATTACCAAATCTTATGATCCTCTCCTGAACTTGACTTCACCTGACTGTGGCTTATCCCTTCAATCCCAGGAGGCCAGAAGTGGTTTTCACCATAGTGGTTCTCAGTACTAAGCCAGTGGCACAGCAGATGGAGTGCCAGACCTAGAATCAGGAAGAGCAACCTTCCTGAGTTCAAATCTGGCCTCAGACACTTTTTAGCTGTGTGACCCTGAGCAAGTCACTTAACCCTGTTTCTTGGGCAAATCACTTTACCTCCTGGGTCAAATTTAACTTCCTTCATTTGTAAAGTGAGAGGACTGGACTAGACAGCCTCTGACATCCATTTCCAGCTCTGGATAGATGAGCCCATGAATCACATACCTTCAGACACCCATTGATATATCACCATGGTCAGGTCACTTAACCTCTCTTGAGAATCAATTTGCTTATCCTTAAAATGAGGATAATATAATATTAATATTACCTACCTCATGGGGTTGTCCAGAAGAAAGCCCCTTGCAGAACTCTAAAGTATAATATAAATGTGTTTATTTTTCCTTTTCTTTTTTTTGTCCTAGGAAGGCAGCACTGGGGCAGAAATATCTCATTGCCTAAAAATTCCATAAGGTGTCAAAATTTCCAGGTGCTACCAGTTCACAGCAAGGAAGACCAGCCTTGTTCTTCATTCACTTCTTTGTAGCCCTCTCCTGAATAGCAGGGAACATCAGGCCATCAAGGTCTAACCTGCATCAGCCTCCACTTTTTTTCAAAGAGAACGGTGGCTTCTCTCCATTCTGCTGTCACCAATCCTTTCTCCATTGCTTTTTAAACACAAGTTGTATCCTCTTTCATTGGTACTCTGGTAGGAAAGGCTGATTAAACCGGACAGGGAGGGTGCTGAGAAGAAGCTGGGCTGGAACGTGCCCTGGAGCACATCCTCCTGAGTTGCCTTGAGGTTACTGGCTGCTGCCCCTTGTTTCTGGTGAAGGCAACTCTGAGTTGGATGAAATTACGTTCTCCTCAAATCCTTCTTCTTCCCCGCTATTGAGGAATCAGAGAATCTCTGAGCTAGGAGGGAACCTAGAGATCATCTAATCTAAGGCCCTCATTTTACAAAAGAGGAAGCAGGGGCCCCAAAAGGGAAGTGATTTCTCCAAGGTCACAGAGCAAATTAATGGCAGAGCTTGTGACTAGCAGGCTGACTTTCCCACTCCAAGACTGGTACTTTCGAGTTCTGCACAGGAGCTAACTAAAGAACCCTTTGCAAGGCTGGGGAACCTGTACTCTTCATGCCACATATGGCCCTCTAGGTCCTCAAGTATGGTCCTTTGATTGTGAAGTTCAAATTCCATCAAAGGGCCGCACTTGAGGGCCTAGAGGGCCACATGTGACCTCAAGGCCAAAGATTCCCCAGCCCTGTCCTAGAGGAATAAGTTTTTGAGATTCAGGGTCTCAGGGCTAGAAGGTAACTTAAAGTTCATGTAGTTTAACACTTTCATTGCTAATATAAGAAGCAGAAAACATTTGAAGTCTTCAATGATTTTTACACCAACTCTTCCAACTCCGTGGATCACATCAAGATGCTTCTCATTCCAATGAGTAAACGAAGGGTCCAAGGAGGGAAGCAACATGGTCAATGTCACATGCATAGTTAGTGACACAACTGGGACTGGATTCCAACTCCAAAATCTTTGCAAAACACCAATTGGTCTGTCTTTAAATAAAGTGAGAATCCCAGCCCTTAAAGTGCATCTAAACCCCAAGCCATTATTTACTACTGTCTATTACTATTGGTGAAATATTCCAAATGCCTGGGAGCTGTTGCTAGATTGCCAGCCAGCCCTTCTAGAGGCAGTGTGGTGTAGTGGGTAGAGCACTGCATCTGGAGTCAGGAAGACCTGGGTTCAAATGCTGCCTCTGAGGCTCACCCTGAACAAGTCCCTTAGGCTCTCTGGGCCTCTGTTTCTTCCTTTTAAAACAAAAGGATTCCTAATAACTCTAAATCTACGATGCTAATGAATTAAATGTCACCAAATATTTCCCATCATTATTGATTCACAAGTAATCTCCATGGCCCTTGAATATTTTCTTGCTCTTAGAGCTGAGATCATTCATTTGTCACTGGGAGAGAAGCCTGGGGGTGTTGGGCTCTGAGGAAGCTGTGAGAGAAATTTTGCTAGAAATCAAGCCAGGGCAGAAAGCAGCCCCAGGCAGAGCCTGGAGAAAGGGCGATGAAGGGAAAGCACTCTGTCTGACTTCTTCCTCCCTCTAAAGCAGTGGTTCTCAACCTGTGGGTCACGACCCTTTGGGGGTCAAACGACCCTTTCACAGGGGTCACAGGGGTCGCCTAAGACCATGGGAAAACATATTTCCGACGGTTTTAGGAACCAAGGCACCGCTCCTCTATCCATCTCCAGGCAGGTCCGCCCACATGCAGATACGCCCACATACGAGTGTTACAGGGTCGCGGCATCAGGAAGGTTGAGAACCACTGCTCTAAAGCTTGGGAATGGTGGATACTGTGTTGGACTGGGACTCAGGAAGACTTAAGTTCAAATCTCATCTCAGACACTTACTAGCCATGTGACCACGGGCAAGTCACCTAACCCCTCAAGTCTCTGTAACTCCTCTGCTGCAGGGGAATAACAACAGCACGTATCTCCAAAGCCTGTATCCGAGGTTAAAACGAAATGATATTTGTAAAGTACTTAGCAAACCCTGGAGCACTGTATGATGACACTATTATTTTTTTTATTATTGCTATCGTCGTTGCTGTCATACTGATTGCCCAGATAGATAAGAGTGGAGTGCACGCTATAGAGCAGCCAACAGATCCCGAAGCTGCCTGGGGTTCTCAGCCTTGCCCTCCCACTCTCTCTGCCACTCTCCCTCCCCTCCTCTCCCTTCCCTGGCCAAGCCCACAGTCTCCTGCTCTGTTGCTCCAAGACTCAAGGGAAGCAAGCTGGGAGTAGAAGAGCCCGAAGGTCCCCTTCCCTCTACGACATTCTCTGTTCTATGTTCCCTTCCTGCTCTGATATTTCTTGTTCTAAGATGTCTTCTGGCTGTGACATTTCTATGTTTTAGGCTCTGAGATCAGTGATACAGTGGAAAGAACATTAACTCTGAATTCAATGGTCCTCATTTCAAATCCCGCCTCTGATGATTATGACCTGAGCAACTTTGGGTTACTTAATCTCCCCAGACCTCAGTTTTCCCATCTGTAAAAATGAATGGATTTTATTATGAGGTCCTTTCTAGCTCCATATGTATGATCCTATGAAACTCTTCTGCAGTTCTGACCTTTATCTTTTCCCTTCTTGTTCTGACATTCCATGTCAGAGGTGTCTCTCAATTCTGATATTTTGTGATTTCAAAAGTCCAGTTTTCCAGTGTTGAAACTTCATGTGGGATCTCCCTAAAGACAGCTGGAGGATGTAATTTCATTGCGATCCCAAGGGCTGATGAGCCAGCCCATGTGTCATGAGGAACAATTTGGGGGAGGCAGAGAAGAGTTTGGGTTCAGGGTGATTTTTGTTTTCATCCTCCTGCTATAACTGTAGATCGCTTTTTAATTCCAGGAAACGGTTTCTCCTTCTGATTGAGTTTACATTTGCTGCAATAATGTCTCTCAGCAGTGAGGGGAAGGAGGGAGGGAAGGGAGGCAGACATCCCGGTCACTTTGTGAAAGCTGTGTCCTCCTAACCACAGAATGGAAGACAAGGTGAATGCCTAGTGTGGATGGGCCTTGTGAGATCTGGGGAGACATATTTTCAAGGGAAGTTCAAACTTTTCCAGATCTGTCCTTTCCTCCTGAGACATCCTTGGATTTTTTTTCTTTTCTTTCTCTTTTCTTTTTTAGAAAAAGGGCACATGGGAAAGATGAAATTGAGGGCTAGGAGTTGCTCCTGCCATCACCGAGGTCCCCATAAATATTCCCCGTGGACCTCATTACACATTTGAGCAAACATTACCTTCACTCACAGCTAAATTTCCTGTTTGCTTGGCTGATCAATTCCTCATCAAATTTTAATGTGGGGTTCAAGCCGTCTGTGGTGTTTTAATTAGGCCTAAGATTGCAGAGTGTCAGAGGCAGAGCTCAGCCTCATCCGAATCCCCTCCGCCTATATATTACCATGAAAAGGGGAAAGGGGGCTGGTGTGGGTGGGGAGGGAGGAAGGGAGGAAATGAGCAGGCTGAGGACTAATTAGCTCTTGTTACTAGGTTAAGTGTGCTCTCTAGTGGTGGCATTACAAACAGAAGTCAGGGAGCAAACAGTTTATACCAAGCTGGCCCAGTCAGTCACACGCAGCCAGGGAGTCTTTGAGATCCTGTCCCTGGAGCCCACAAAGATCCCCTGCCCACTTGGATGGGCCCAGGAAAGGGAGACAGACACAATGCAGAGCTCAGAGGATTCCTAAGATCTGGAACTTTCCTTAGAAATCATAATCCTACCATCTAGTCCAAGCCCACATAGATTGGATTTGGAGATGGAAAACCTGTGTTCAAATCCCCCTTCTAACACTTCACGTGAGTGTGACCTTGGGCAACATCTCTGTTACATGACTGGCTTAGATGACTTTGGAGACAAAATCCAACTTTGGAACTAGGAGTCTATGACTCATCTTTCCTTTTATAGATGAGGAAGCTGACATTTAGAAAGAAAAAGACTTGTCCAAAGAAACCAGGTATTAAGGAGCAGAGTCTAGATTTGAATCCAGAGCCTTTAATTCTGAATCGAGTGCTTTTCCCACTTTCTCATGTTCATAGAATTCAGGGGAAAAAAAAGAGAGGTAGTTCATCTAGTTTAACACCATCATCACCATTTCAGGAATAAGGAAACTGAAGCCAGCTGAAGGAAAAGCAATTTGCCATGGTGACAGTGGTAATAATCCTACCTCCTGGGATGTGAACCCAGTGTGTCTGACTCCAGATCCAGCACTCTTTCCACTACATATTGCCCTAACACTAGAGTCTTTATTCTTTCCTCTTTTCTATGTTTCTTCCTATAGTGACCTTCTTCAGCATGAGGCAGAGAAGTTGACCTCTAACATGCCAGATGCCTGTCTGCCTCATCCTTGCCCTATGGCTGGGCTGGAGGAACAGCACACGAGAAAAGTCCTGGAACCAATATATAAGATGACAAACCACCAAAACCTTATCAGTCAATCAACAAGAATTTATTAAGCCAGGAAATGTGCTAGACACTGATGAGACAAAGACAAAAGGGAATCAGCTTCTGCCTGCAAGGCGTTTCCATTCTACCCAGGTTTGTTAACCTTTTTGAGTTCCAGGCTTCCAGCACCAGGCAGAAGGGCAGAAGCTCCTACCTGAGTCCTGGTAGCTTATGGCCAACCCTCTTCATCTGATATTTTTTGACTGAAAAAGGAGAGGTTTCTACCTCTGAAAGGAAGAAAGCATAGCCTTGTTTTAGCCCTGACTCAGGAATAAGTATTAAGATACCCGCCAAGAAACCATTTTACTTGAAAACCTCTCTTTTCTTTTAAAACATGTAAGTCCTGACTTTGAGACTCTAGTTCAAATGTGGACACCAGGTCCTCATTCTCACAGAGGAACCAAATAAATGAAAAGCAGACTTACATTCAGAAAGTTCCCTGATAGCATTGCCCTGAATTTAGAAACTCCAGATTTCTGCTGAGTATATGAAAGACTGGGAATTAGAGAGGCTCTAGGTAGTAAGGTACCAGATGAAAGGAGCAGAGATGAAGAAACAGCCTTCCTTGTGTGGTTTCCAGAGCTATTGTATGGTTCTGAGGGTATGAAAACATCATCAGCATCAGCATCATTATCATAGAGCTAATGGAAATAAACACTTTGAACACAACACACAGTGACCACACCAACAACTATGAGTAAGTGGGAGTTGATCTTTCACCACCTGGATTGTCCCCTTTGGAGGCAGCTCTGCCCTGGAAGGCATCAGTGAAAACTGGCACAGGACTAAAAGCATCAGTCTTGCAAATCAGTTCATTCATCCGTCCTATGGTAAAAAGGCTCCAATAGCTTGTCTAAGATCAATTTAGGAATCAACTTCTATGTTGAGTGGCAAGGTCTGAGTTCAAGTGTGACTCTTCTATAACTAGCTGTGTGATCCTGGATAAGTCCCTGGACTGTTTCCCATCTTTACAAGGGAGATAATAAAAATATTTAACCTCTCTCACCCAGCGATCATATGCACAATGCTTCATAAACCTTAAAACATTACAGAAATGGTAGTTCTTATTAAGTGGGTAACTACATATTCCTGGCCCTCTACCACAGAGTCCCTCTCTCCTGACCTTTCACCCCACTCACGTCACCTATTGAATGACTGGCCCCTCTGTTCTAGCCTAACAGCCTCCTGTCCACCCTCTACAGCCCAAGCTCAGTCATGCCTCAGCACAATAGCTCAGAGCCGCTCCTCATGTCTGAAATAACCTTGCCCCAATTCTCCACCTATTCAAATTCCACCTACCTCTTCCAGAAAACCTTCAGTAATCTACGAGGCAGTATAGCATAGAAAAAAGTGCAGAGAACGTGGTTGTAATCCTCCCTGAGCCACTTACTACTAGTGTGACCTTGAGCAAGGCACTTGGTCTTATAAGCCTCATTTTCTCCCCCGTAAAATGGGATGATGAGGGGAGGTGACCTCTAAAGGCCCCTCCAGCTCTAAAGTCTATGAACCTATGACTTTATGCGCAATCTCCAAGCCATGACCCCAATTTCAACAGCATCCTGCCCCCGGAAAGGAATGGGATCCCCAAGGATCTGAACTTTGGTTTGTTTATACTTTTATTATAATCCCAAACTCAACTCAACAGGTAAAAAAATAGTATTTTCTCTTCCCTCTCCCTTCCACGCTGGCCCAGAAGTTGTACTGTTCATGCCTCCTAGCAGGCCTGATTTCCCATAGTCCTCCTCCCCTCAAACCCAGCCCAAAAGCAGTACCAGGACAAACAAAATCAAATAAGAAATGAAAAGTATCCTGCTCTGATCCAGAAAGTAGGAAGAGTTGGGGTGCAAATCAAAAAGGAACCCATAAGACTTGAGATGTTTCCTATTTCTTTTATCAGTAATGGTCCATGAACGAGGGTCACACAGGAATAATTATGACAATCAATAAAAAAACTATGTCACAGGGTACCCCAAAAATCTGAGCATAGTTTTAGGTTTTGATAGCTTAAAACTATTAGCTTTATTTAAGTTTTAATAGCTTAAAAAGTATTAGCCCTGGCAACTTACAGCTAATCCTTTCCTGCCCCCATCAAATATTTTCCATTAGAAATAGGGAAAGGGAGAGGTTTCTGCCTCTGGGAGAATGCCGTAGCCTTTAACCTATTAGTCCTAGCTTTAATAGCTTAAAATTGTGCTAAGGCTTTTGGGAAATCCTGTAATAGCTTACATTTAAATGGTACTTTGAGGTTTGCAAAGCATTCTCCATACATCATCTCATGTGATCATCACAACAACCCTGTAACTTACATTCTACAGGTTTTCTTATGTCCATTTTCCAGATGAAGAAAATGAGGTTCAGAGGGTTGACGTGTTTTGCCCAGTATCACACAGTTAGGAAGGATGCTCTGAGGCAGGATTCAAACCCAAGTCTTCCTGACTCCCAAGTCTAATATAATATTCTCACATTCATGGTTATTGTCTTCAACAGTTCTGACAAAGCTGATCTGAGAGTTCGTTTTGATTTCAGTTGGTTAATAAGAGCATAATGAGCCTCTCTCTCCCTTTTCCATCACCACTATATTTCCTTTTCTTCAAATGCAGAGGGAGTCCTTCAGAATGCTGCTCTCAGGGGATGGGACTAACCCCCATTTTATAGTCTAATCAGGTCATGCCAATGCTTTTTCTGTATGCAACGATGTGTCCGTAATAATAAGCAGCATTAGAACAAAGGGGAACCCCTGACCACAATCAACTCTCAGTTCAAGTCGACAAAGATTTATTAAGCACCTGCTGCGTACAAGGCCCTGAGCTAGAGGCTGGGCCTGCCAAGATGAAAGGAGACATAGGGCCTGCCTCAAGGAGTGTACAATCAAATCATCTCAGTTATCCATCAGGATGGCTCTTCCAAGCAGGGAAGCAATGAGCTGAGCCCAGAACTAAAAGAACAGGAAAAGCCGAAGATTCAGCTGAACCACATTTGGGAAACTACACAGTGTTTCCCAATGATCTCAAGCAACTTTCCACAAAAGCCTACCTTTTGAACACCAATGTTGTCTGCCAGTGAAAGAGGCAATGTACTATAGTGCAGAGAATGCTGGACCCGGAGACCCAAAGACCTGGGTTTAAATCCAGCCTTTGACACTGGATAGCCATGAATAAGTCGCTTAACCTCTAAGAACTTTGGGTAATTAAGTCTTATCTATAAAGTTATAGATGGGTTGCCATATATGTACAGTGGAAAGAGTGCTGAATTTGAGTCAGATGAAAATGGGTTCAGATTCCAACTCTTTCACATGCTACCCCTGTGTCTAGCTACTTAATCTCTCTGGGACTCATGTTCATCTGTACAATAGGGTAGGAGGAAGAGAAGTGGACTAGATGACCTCTAAGATTTACTCCATCTATGATCCTCTGCAAAATCACAGATCTTTAACATTGAAATTTTCTTTTCTTTTAATTTTATTTTTAATTGCTTTATTATTTTTCCAATTTTCATTCATTTTTTTTCTCCTTCCCACCTCTCCCTTACCTACTACTCCCCCCGCCAAAAAAAGGAAAAAAATGTTTCCAGTGATGCTATCTAACTAGGAATCGTTGACCCTCAGGATCTCAGAAGAATCAACTATGTCTCATAGGGTATTAGAAAGGCACATGGTGGGAGTAAAACATTTTCAGCATTTTACCAACAATGACCTACTTTTGAGACATAAGGTAAGAGATATGACCAAGGACAATTCTGACCAGTCATGCAGGAAAAGTGGGAGACAGTAGATGGGCAGCCTGAATGCTACATTGGTGCCTACAAAACCTTAAAAAGAATGAGAGGAAAGCCTCCAGTTTATTAGGCAAATCCTCTAGTGGGGATTTGTAGAAATATATGGGCAAGAATCACTCAAGAGAATGAATGGATAGAAAGTGATCCCTAGCAATGAAGGGAATACCCACATCAATTAAAACACAAATCCATTTTTTAAAGTATTGAAATATAGAAATTCCAAAGATAATTCAAAAGCACCCATATCTGGTTTGGGATTATAGGATTTAGAGCTAGAAGGGTCATTACAGATTATGTGCTCAAACCCCCTTACATTACAGATGTAAAAATTGAAGACCAAAGATGAGAGGTGACCACATAGTATCATCAACTTAAAGCTGGAAGCTAGTCTTAGAGGACATTTCATCCAACCTTCTCCCTTTACTAGGGAGAAAACTATGGCCTGGAGATGTTTCATGATTTGTCCAAGGTAACATAGGAAGTAACAGGGCCAGCATTTAAAACAGAGTTAGGTCTTTTGACTCCAAATCCAAATCTCTTTTATACCAGAGTGGGGGGATATTTAAGGGGCAAGAAGGAACATGTCTTTCTTTGGCTAATGTTAAAATTCTTGGACCACACATTACATGGCAGGGGACCATGGCAAGTCAGCCGAGAGAAGAAAGCCTCCCTGGGTTCCAAAATTAAGCAAGTATGGTTTAGAAGGAAGGTACTAGAAAGCTTGTTAACTAGCATCTTCTCCCTGTGTCCACTCCTAACTTGGGCCAGACCAGCTGCCCTGTGGCATCCCACCCAAGTCTTTTAGACAAAGACTTGGAAACGGGCAGTAAATAGTCCACTGCTTGAAAGAACCAATCTTTCATATTTAATCAGCCACTGACCTCTCCTCCCTTCAACTTGGGTGTCATTTAGAGCAAAGGACCCTCTCCGCCCAAGGGGCACCCTTGTGAAGAGACCTCAGCTGGATCAATGTGACCAATCCCACAAGCAACTATGCCAACTTCAAAGGGTTAAGGCAGCAATCACACTTATCGACTGGCGTTTCTTGGTGGGATCAGTGAAGCATGACTGATTCAAGCCCATTTCTAAAGAGCCCAGCTTTGTGGGGCTGAAATAAATAGGGGCCTGTCAATAACTCAGATCCAAGCGTATTGACATAGTCTGCAGCCTCAATAGGCAATTAACACTTTACAGTGGATATTACCCATTGGCCTCCCCGGATTTTACTGCGCGTTCTCTGCCATCGGCTCCAATATTGAAGGTTCTAAATAAAAACATAAAAATGAGCTTGAGCAGGCCCAGGCCTTGCCTGACTGATTCAGAATGCCCGTATGAGGCAGAGAGCTCATATTTCCTCTTCTGTCCCCTTGTTCTGTCTCCTATGAACATACCTACACGTGCACACATGTGCACACACATGTGTACACACAGGCAGACATGCAGACCATCTCTCTGTGGCTTTCTCCTTACCCTTGGGTAGAGACAGGAAGCATCATCTGAAGAGGAGACATTTGAAGTCCAAACTACCTTGATTCCAGCTTCTTCAAACGTATTGGCTCTACTAGACACAGAGGTTGGGTCCTGTAAGACAGACAGCATACAATAAATACTAGCATGGAGAACTAGCTCCAAGTCCCTGTTCTCCCACTCTGATGTGCAAATCATAGCACTTACCCATGCCCCAGTTACCTCATCTGTCAGATTCTCTTTCTACTAATACTAGTAGTAGTATGTACATATGTATAGGCTATTCAGTGGTATTGAATAAGTCAGTTCAGCTGAAGGGGAAGGCTTATGTAAGCGAATAGTGGGAGATAAGTTGGAAGAAACAGGAAGGAGTCTAACTGAGGAGGGCCTTGAATGTCAGACTAAAAAATAAGTAACTTTAACCTAGGTTATAGGGAACATTTGAAGGTTTTGGAGATAGAAGTGAACACAATTAATGCAATGTTTTAGGAAAAATAGTAGGGCAGCATATGGAGGATTAGTTAGTAGCACAAAGAAAGGATGAAGAAACTAGGAATATTTATCTTAAAGAAAGAAAAAAAAAGACTGGGGGATGGGGAAGAGAGAAATGATAGCCAGTTAAAGATATTTGAAGGACTCTCATATAGAAAAGGAATTAAACTTGTTCTGTTTAGCAGCAGAGGGAAGAATTAACAGCAGTGGATAGAAATTGCAAAGAGGTAAATTGAGGCTTAATATCGGGGAAAATTTCCTAACAATTGGAGCTATCGATGAGTAAAATGGGCTGCTTCAATAGATAATAGGTTCACCATTATCAAATATCTTCACATAGAAGCTGGATGACACCTTTGTTGGATCTGTCATAGTGGAGATGGCTGCTGATGTCCGTCCCTTCTAGCTTCCAAATTTTGTGATTCTATGAGATCAGTGGAGAGATCATATCCAGGCAAGAGATGAAAAGAAACAGGGGTGACTGTGGGAGTGGAAAGGAGGGAGTGAATACAAGAGACATTAGGAAGGAATAATTCATAGATCTGGGGACACAATTGATTGGATGGGGTGGAGAGAGTAGAGAAAGGAATTAAAGAAAACTGAAGTTTCAAGACTGAGTGACTGAGGTAGCATCATTGGCAAAAATGGGAAATTCTGGAGTAAAAGCTGATGGGTGTTTGGGGGGTGGAATGGAAGGGCGGGAATAAAGAGCATGTGATGTGGCAAAGTGAACTTAGTAGGAATGTGGTTCCTCGAGGAGTCATCAGTGAGATGGTCCCAAAGGAGCATATGATGATGTCTCAGAGGATTGTCTAGGCTTAGCAAATAGAAAAGAGATTATTTGCTGCTATGTTAATGGAACAAAAAAATCTGACTGTGATGGAAACTCTCAAGAACACTGTCAGCCTGAGTGACAGGAGAGGGTTAACCATTTAGTTTGGAGGAAAACAAAAGGTCCTGTGTCCTCTTTAGGGAGATAAACTGAAGGAAGCTGATTTCACCTGAGTAAAAATAAATCTTAATCACCTTTGGGAAGAAGGGAGGGAAAGACCAGCAGGCAACGTTCTATAAATGAGAACTCCTTTTTCACAGCTCCCAAGTGTGATTTCTTGAACAATAACAAATATAATGTCACGTTCATGTTACCAAAAGCATCTCAGATTCTGATTAGAGAGCACCACTTCAAAGAACAAGAAACTGTAAAAATATAAGAGGGATTCAAAAAAGGTTTAATGAAATTAATTCTCTCACTTACAGGCCTGGAGTCAGGAAGACTCATCTTCCTGAGTTCAAATCTGGCCTCAGACACTCACTAGCTGTGCAGCCCTTAATCTTGTTTGCCTCAGTTTCCTCACCTGTAAAATGAGCTGGAGAAGGAAATAACAAACCACTCCAGACTCTTTGTCAAGAAAACCCCAAATGGGGTCACCAAATCAGCACAACTGAAACAACTCAACAGCAGCTGTAACAACAATAACACCACATCGAAGTAGAATGGGCTGCTTTGAGAAGTAATGCTTCCCCCTCCTTAGGAGGTCTTCAAATAGAGGCTAGATAGCCACCTACTAGGTATACTACGAGAAGACACCTTTTGGGGATGGCTTACACTAGATGGCTATTAAAGCCCCTTCCAGTCCTCAGAATCTTAGTCTATGAGCTAGGATCTAATTCTTTGTAATTTCCCCCCATTGAGCCTGGTTCTACCTTCCAGAGCCATGCAAAGCAAAACTAGTCCTTCGTCCTACCTGACCACACTTCAAATATTCAAAGACAGTAATCATGACAATGTCTTCCCAAATCTTCTCTTTTCTAGGCAAACCATCCCCACTATTGTCTTCCTTTTTTAAAGGTATTTTTTTAAGTGTTTATTTATTTGTTATTTATTTTTAACACTCTTTTCTTTTTTTAAATTTTGAGTCCCAGCTTCTCTCTCTCCATCTTACTCCTTTCCCACCCCCTGAGAGAGCAACCAATATATCAATTATTCATGCAAAATCATGCAAAACATATTTCTATATTAGTTATATTGCAAAACAAATTTTAAAGAGTGAGAAAATTTACTTCAATTTGTACTCAAGAGTTCATCAGTTCTCTCTCTGGAAGTAGATAGCATTTTTTTCATCATGAGTCCTTTGGAATTGTCTTGGATCATTACATTGATCAGAATAACCGGGTCTTTTACAGTTGATCATCGTTACAATATTGCTGTCACTGTAAACAATGATCTCCTGGTTCTCCTCACTTCACTTTGCATCCGTTCATATAGGTCTCCCCATGTTTTCTTCTGTTTTGTTTTTCTGAAACCATCCTGCTCCTTATTTCCCATAGCACAAAATTCCATCACAATCATATGCCACAACATGTCCAGCTATTCCTTATCAGTAGGCATCTTCTCAATTTCTAATTCTTTTCCACCACAAAATGAACTGCTATAAATATTTTTGTACATGTAGGTCCTTTTCCTTTGTCTTTGATCTCTTTGTGATACAGACCTAGTAAGTGATATTCCTGGATCAAAAGGTATGCACAGTTTTATAGCCCTTTGGGTATAATTCCAGATTGCTCTCTATCATGGTTGGACAGTTCACTACTCCACCATTATTTCATTAATGTACCTATTTTTCCTGTATCTCCTCCAGAATTTGTCATTTCTGATAAGTAGGAGTGAGGCGGTATCTCAGAGTTGTTTTAATTTGTCTTTCTCTGACCAATAATAATTTAGAGCATTTTTTAATATGACTATAGATAGCTTTGATTTCTTCTTTGGAAAAATTCCTGTTCATATCCTTTGACCATTTATCAATTGAGGAATGGCTCTTATTTTTATAAATTTGACTCAGTTCCCTATGTATTTGAGAAATAAGGCTTTTTATCAGAGAAACTTGTCAGAAAGATTCTTTATGTTATTTCATTGTCTATTTTTACTTTTGCTTTGTCTGAGATTATGATTGCTATTCCTGCTTCTTCTTTTTTTTAACTTCAGCTGAAGCATAATAGTTTTTCTTCCAGGCATTTATTTTAGGGGTGTGTGTCTTTCTGTTTTAAGTGTGTCACTTATACACAACACATTGTTGGATTCTGGTTTCTAATCCATTCTGCTATCTGCTTCCATTTTGTGGGTGAGCTCATCCCATTCGCATTCATAGTTATGATTACTAAGGTGTATTTTCCCCCATCCTATTTTCTTATTTATCCTTCTCTCTCTCTCTTTTTATTCTCTCCCTCCTCAAAGTGTGCTTTGTTCCTGACCACTGTTTTCCTTTATTAGCCCACCCCCTCATATCTTTTATTCCCTTCCCCTCTTATTTACCTATTGGAGATGATAGATTTTTATACACAACTGAGTATTAATTCTCTTTTCATAATTTTCTTGCATCATTTTCTTTTCTTTTCCCACTTTTTCCTCTGCCACTCTTATCTCTTTCTTTAACTCCTTCCAGGAATACTTGCTGGCCTTGCATTTTTTAATTAGCATTTTTCTTTGAGGCTTTGCTTGTGGCCATATTCACACTGTCATCTTCTTCTATGTTTATGTCTTGGGTCCTCCTTATGACTGTATTACCTTTTTATGGTCAGGTTGTTTATTCATTTTTCTAGCCTGTTTCTTCACTTTGAACTTTATGTTAAAGTTGGGCTCTGCTCACCTTGGGATAAGGAAGCACTGTGCCAAGCTTCTGGCTTTTTTGGTGCTGCTCTTTTCAGAATTAATTCTGGGGGTCTATAAGTTTTCAATGCTTCCAAGGTAGTATGATCCTGGGGGAGGTTTAGTCACAGATCTCCTCTCCGTCTGTGCTCTGGTCCTTACCCAGAAAGAGCTCCTTCTCCTCTTCAGCCACAAGCACTAGTGCTCCTTTTGGTCCTGGAACCAAGTGCTCTGTTCTCTAGCAGCTACAAGTGGTCCTCTTGGTCCTGGAACTGTGACCAGACCCCACTCCCTTGTGAGCAATCACAAGCATTCCTCTCCTCCTTGTTACTGTGACCCAGAACTGCTTATGGGCAATAGAGCTTGCTGACCAGCACCTGCTGCCCCCAGTGAGAGCAAAGGGTCCCCTATAATCTCTTTCTGACCAGTGGTCTCACCCCCTTACCATCTCTGGGATGAGAGCACCTTGTAGCTGCCACCACTGCTCCTGCTGCTACTGTCTCAGCCACCTCCAACACTACTGGTATTCCTGCTGTGCATCAGGCCTGCATCCACCCCAGTGTTACAGAGCTGTCCTGCAGACCTCCCAAGTTGACTAGGGCTATAAAAATGTCTCCCTCTAACCTTTTATTGGCTCTGCCACTCCAAAATTTGATTTGAGGAATTTAAACTTTTTTGGAGAGGAATGTTGGGATAGTCAGCTGGGTCTTAGCTTGAACATCCCCAGTATTTTCAACCAATTTTTGAATGGCCTAGTTTCCACTAACCTCATGAGCCCCTCTGATCGCCTTTTCTCTGGTCGAATTCCAACTTGTTGGCACCCTTTCAAAATGACCTTTCAGAGCCTAAATGCTTAACAAAATGCCTTTTCCCCTGATAACTTCCATCTTGCTGATTTGAACCCAGCACTCCAGATCTTTCTGGATCCTAGCCCTAGCATCCAACATGTGAGTCATGCCTTCCATGTCTGTATCACCTGCAGGCGTGGTCAAGCATATGCTTTCATCCTGACCAAAATGTCAAACAGAACAGAACCAAGAGCCCGTTAGCTCCCCACTCAAGATGACCCTCCAGGGTGGCAGTGATTCATCAGCCCCTTCTCTCTGGCTATCACCAATCAGTCAGCAGGGAATCCACTGAGAACTTTCACTTGGATAACCTACATCTTGGCTGCTCTGCACAGGGATCAGTCCAAAGGCAGAGTTGGACCAACATTTCTGTTTTCCACTGAGTAAACTAACTGCTCTTGCACCTCTCCCTTTTAATGATTCCAGCTAATTATCAAAGCTGCACTTCACAGGACTGATGTTGCAAACAAAAGACAAATTATAAACTTCAACACCAGCAATTACAGATATTTCTGTGCAATTACACAGAACCTCAGTTTGGGTTAAAAACAAATCAAAATGAAGAAAAGGCACACCCTACTTCCTCTTTCTAGCCCCAGTTATAACTGCACTTAGGTGAACATCGTGTAGGTTATGAGGTGTTAACAAACGAATCTTAGAGCCCATTAGGATAAGCCTCTTCCTGATAATCACTGATTCTCAGACATTTGTTCTTTTCAGTAAAAAATGGAGCCTATTGAGGGATTATAGAATTATAGATTTAGTTTCAGAAAGGGCCTTAGATGTTAACAAGTCCAAACCCACCATTTTAAAGATAAGGAAACTGAGGCCCAGAGAAGCTGTGATTTCCTTGCTTGGCATCATAGTAAGTTTCTAAAGTGAGGTGCATACCCTGGTCGTCTTCATTGCAAGCCCAGCACTCTATTCACTACACCCTGATACTGCTAATGGCTTTCCTAGATGCCTCTTAAGTGGATCCTGGACAAGTAACTGACACATCTTAGCATCTCCATCAGAAACACTGTGGACGCTTAGGATTCTCACCTACTCTCCCTAGCCCTACCTTTCCCCAAGGCACCATCTAAAAATTCAGATTTTTTTTTTAAGAATTAAAATAATTTGGATGCTTTCTTAAATTCTGGTATTATTGAGAGCAGACATCAGGATGTCATCTGCTTTCATTTTTCATTCATTGATACGCTCAGTGGAGCAAGGAATAGGGTAAATGATCACTTGCCTGGCATCATTTCATGGGCAGATTCAAACTGATCTATCAGTAGGCTGATAAAATGGGGCTAAAGCTAGTGAGATACAAGGTAACAGGGATAAACCTCAGCTCAAAAAATTAAGCATTCAAGCAAAAGATGGGGGAGATGTGGCTAGGCATGCTAGAGAATGGTAGTTAGTGGGCTATAAGCTAAATAGAGCTTGATGCGGTGACCAGAAAAAATACTGTAGCCCTAGAATGTATTAATAGAAGTCTAGTGTCTGGAATGAAGGAGGTGATAGTTTCAATTTCGTCTGCTCTGAGCAGACTACATATAGAGTATTGTATTCAGTTGTGAGTGCCACATTCTATAATATTAATAATAACTCACATTTATAGGGCACTTTACAGTTTAGAAAATACTTTCCCCACGAAAGTCCTGTGAGATAGGTAGTAAAGGCATTACCATCTCCATCTTACAGACAAGGAAGCTACAGAGCTATAACCAGGTTGAAACAGCTGGAGCTTGGACTCAAACACACCCAAATTTAGAGAGCATCAAATTTGGCTGGAGTAAAAAGTCAATACTCCACCTCCATTAGCATGAGAAAAAATGACTGTGGGACTATGACTGGGAAGGTGATAGCAAGAAAGGTAGCATCCCCAATACAACCTGCCACACACACACACAAACACGTTGCTATGACCCCTCTTCCTCACTCTGCACCAACATTATGCCAATACACCCAACTCTTCCAATTAATAGAGCTTCCCCCACTGAGGGGGCAGCTTTGCTATCTCCTTTTTCCTTAGGCCTTCCAAAATTTCAATTTCCTGGGCCCCTCCACCTGAGCAGTGAATTCAGGGGTGGGGAATGGTATGCAGATCTGAAAACTTTAAAGCCCTGTGCCAGAGAGGTGTTAGGTACCTGGGAATGGGGATAAATGGAAAACATAAGGTTGACCCAACCACCAAGTAGACTTGGGCCTGAAGCCTCAGCTGGCCATCACCCCAACCATCCTGGTTCCAATTCATCTTGGGATCACCACATCTAAAGGGAGGCTCAGACTAGGCAGGGAGAGATGAGGAGTCAAGGTTAAAGGAATCATGGAACAGCATCACCCCAATACCCCAATTCTGTGCAAAGTGAGATTGGGTATTTAAACAGCATCAAGGGTACTATTACCATAAACTCTTGCCTATCCAAAAGGTTGGGTTCCCTGAGCTTCATACACAGACACTAAGGATTATTGAGGGTACATGCCTCCTTTTCCCAGGACTGCATATAGTCCAACAATGATGCAATCCCTTCTTATATTCACTTTATATACACTATAGGGGTAAAACCAAAAAGGCATGAATCTGTTGTTCACATCAATCATGCCTCACATTCCCACCTCAATGAAGAGTCTCAGACTTTTGCTGCCTCCTCCCCCTAGCTGGGCCTCACCTACCATTAGCTCAAAACAGAGAGGCAGAAACAGAGGGGTGGGTGTCCAGGTCTGTGTATTTGCATGTGGACAGAAATGGTAATGGAGAGTGGGAGAGGCAGGTGTATACATGAGGGTGTTGGGCCACCCCCCATACCACACTGACCCAGCCCGCACCCTAACCATACCTAATTAACAGCTTTTTGTTCGTTGTTGTTCAGTCATTTCAGTCATGTCTTACCCTTCATAACCCCATTTGGGGTATTCTTGGCAAAGATACTGGAGTGGTTTGCCATTTCCTTCTCCAGTTGATCCAGTGGATCCATTTTGTCAGGTAATAAGAAGTTAAATGACTTGCCCAGGATCACACAACTAGGAAGTGTCTGAGGCTGGATTTGAACTCAGGTATTCTTGACTCCAGGCACAGTGGTCCATCCACTGAGCCACCAGCTGCCTCTAATTAACAGCTACTTAGTTAAAATAGGAAGCTACCAGGTGGTACACAGTGCTGAACTCCCTTGACCAAACCATCTTTCCGTCTCACCCCTACCCCGTGAAATTCCAGGGTCTCTATCTCCACCCTCCTCACCACTATTGGAAGAGGACCCCTTTCCTACCCCTTGCCTCCCAAGTGAAAAAATTCATGACTATATCTCTTCAGTCAACCAATCAATATTTATTAAGAGCCTACTATATGCCAGGAATTGTGCTAAGTGCTGGGAACACAAAAAGAGACAAAAGACAGCCCCTGACTTCAAGGAGCTTACATTCTAATGGAGAGACAACATGCAAACAAATATATAAAAAAACAAGTTATATACAGAATAAATAGTAAATAATTAACAGAGGGAAGGCACTAGAATTAAGAGACGTTGGGAGAGGCTTCCTGTTAAAGATGGATTGTAGTTAGGACTTAGAGGAAGGCTGTGTTTGTAATCATGAGTCAGAACCTGAACCCATCTCCTTTTGGTCCAAATCCAGGCTCTTTATGGCACACCACAGAGCTTATCTAGAGGAAGGGAGCCAGAAGCATGAAGGGACTTGAATCCAGACAGTATGTGGATCAGCTAAAGAAACCAGGTATGGTCAATCTCCTATCATGGCAGAAAGCAGATGGTCTCCATCCTGCCTTGGGTATCTATGTAGGGACCCACCTGCCTAGACCACTGTCCCATCTTCAGGAAGCCTCTACTGACCCCCCCCCCATTTTCTTTCCCTCTCAAATTACCTTGTGATGCTTGAGCTGAGCTTTAAAGGGAAGAGAAAGATCAGCTTTTGAAAGACTGGTTCATACTGGTGACAGGGAAACATCCACATTAGAGTTCATGGGGCACCTACTTTTCCACTACCCCAGAACCAGAGCCACAAGGGAGACCTGGAGCCCAAGCCAATGACAGAGATCCTTCTGGACAGTCCTCAAAGTTGGTCTTCCCATGCACTTTATGTGTGAGACATAGTTAAATGAGGAAAAATCAAGTTTCCTATGGATCTGACCATCATTGCTTCTATTTTGTGATCACACATTTAAACTTTTTAAAACAAACAACAGGGGAAAAGTGAAAGAAGGAACCAGAGAGAATAGCATAATAGTACAGTAGAAGAAGCACTAGGACCTGGGTTCAAAATCCCAGTTCTGCTACTTAAAGCCAGTAGGTCCTGTAAAAATGGGGATTCTGGGGCCTCAAGGACACACACGGCCCTCCAGGTCCTCAAATGCAGCCCTTTGACTGAATCTCACAGAGCCACACTTGAGGATCTACAGGGCCACATGTGGCCTCAAGGCCAAAGGTTCCCTCACCCCTGCCAGGACTTGGCCAAGTCATTTAACTTCTGTGAGATTTATCTGGAAAATGATAGAGTTGGGGTCACTATCCTCTAAATCTGTGATCCATGTAAAGCTGGTAACATCTCCCAGGGAGGCCCTCTTAAGCAGCCACCCACTGTACCTCCAGCCACACCATGAAGGTCATTCTCATCTCTGTTCTATAAAAAAAACAAGACCAAGTCTATGAAATTCACATGTTCTTGTAGGTGTGATGGAGAAGAGTTGGTTTTGAACTCAAGCAACCTGAATTCAAATTCTGGATTAAACACTTACTGTGTGACCATGAGCAACTTTCATAACCTTTCTTTCCAAGTCTCATTTTTCCCATCTGCAAAATGAAGATACTAAGGCTTACACTGTCTGCCTCACAGAGGGCTATCGTGAAGAAAATACTTTGTAAGTCTTAGTATGGAATTGATATATGAGCTACGACCATGCTCTTGCAACCAGGGGTGGGATCACTGACTACCTGCTTCCCCCAGACACAAGGACAAATATGACAGAGACAGAGGGCAGTTGATTCCTCTCTGCCTCCCTGACAGGGATTTCCTCAATATTCCACAGGTGGCCCAAACGTCATTTAGTTGTGCTTAAAGAACACTTACGTGGCTAGGTGGTGCAGTGGACAGAGCCCCAGGTCTGGAGTCAGGAAGACCTGAGTACAAATCTGGCCTCAGACACTTGCTAGCTGTGTGACCCTGGGCAAGTCACTTAACCCTGTTTGCCTCAGTTTCCTCATATGTAAAATGGTAAACCATTCCAGTATCTTTGCCAGGAAATCCCCAAATGTGGCCATGAAGAGTCAGACATGACTGAACAGCAACAAAGAACATTTAATGAGCTACCAATTATCTTTCTTTTGCTAACACTTTATTTCAACTTTCCCAACATTATGACTTCGTTTACCATTAGAAGTAATACAGCTGCTCCTAATTAATTCATCTGGTATAGGGAAGGCTTCCCCAGCACCTCCACAAGTGCTTGGCCCTAGTTCTACAAAGCACTCATGGACTTAGTCTTAGAGAACCATTTGACTAAGTTTCTACCAAACAGAAGCCAACAACCTCCTTCCTTCTAGAATGTCAGCCGAATCATTTTCAAGAGATGCTCATAGAAGGAAGAGAAGAAACAAGCATTTATTAACTCCCTACTACGTTCCAGGCACTCTGCTCACACACATTACAAATATCATCTCATTTGATCCACATGAGCACCTTGAGAGGTAGGTGCTATTATTATCCCCTCTTTACAATTGAGGAAACTGAGGCAAGCAGAAAATAACTTGCCCAGAGTCACACAGTGAGTGACTGCGTCCAGATTTGAACTCAGGTCTTCCTGACTCCAGGCCCTGAGATCTATCCCACTGCACCACCTAGCTGCCTATAGAGTATGTAATATTGCGTTACAGTCAGACATGGCTAATCCATTGATTGCTTATAATGAACTGCTTTTCTTCATTTTCGTTACAAGGGATTGTTCTCTGGGGAGGGGAGGGATATATATGGGAAAACGTTGTACACTTGCAGAGAAAGAACTGAGGGAGTCTGAGTGCAGACTGAAGTATACATATTTTTCCCTTTTTATTTTTCTTGTTCCCCACCCCCTACATGGCTAATACGGAAATATGCTCTGCACGACTTAAAATGTATGATGCACATTGTATTTCTTGCCTCTCAATGGGTGAAGGAAAGGGTGGAGGAAGGGAGGGAAATGAACAGAAAAATGTTTTAAGGAGAAATAAACATGATATAAACACAACAAATACCAATAAATATGAGGTTTTTAAAAGACTCCTCTGTCTGAGTTCAAATCTGGCCTCAGACGCTTCCTAGCTGGGGGACCCTGGGCAAGTCACTTTACCTGGTTTCTCTCGGATTCCTCATCTCTAAAATGATCTGGAGAAGGAAATGGCAATCCAGGTCGGTGTCTTTGCCAAGAAAACCCCAGATGGGGCCGGACATGACTGAAAACAACTGAACAAAATCAGGGTTACCAGGTGGGGAATTAAGATCCTGGTCCTCCAGAAGGTACACAGAGGTATCTGAGTAGGGGTCCTGGATGGCATAAAGGAGGACTGAATCAGTGACAGGGAAAATGCATTTTGCCATGCGTTTCACCCCACGCTCTCTGACCTCCTTGGTCTCTAAGCGGATCCTGCCTCTCTCATCTCCGCTCTGCCTCCACCCAGCGCTGGCCATGCTTGGCCACCTCCGCTTGGCAGCCTCCCATGCCCCCAACACTGGCTCTGCCAATTCCAAGGGGCACGTTAGACCCACACTTGCCCAAACGGCTTGGAAGAGACATCAGCAAGAAAGTTCGGAGTCTTCCTGCATTTTTGAAATTGAAAAATAAAAATAAATTCTTGTCAGTTTGGAGTAATTAGTTGTGGGAGATGATGACGGAGCAGCGAGAGCTGCTACGAGGGGAGGGAGCAGCGTGGCAGCAGCCAAAACCCTGACAGACGAGATGCAAATTGCCGACGAGATAGCGCCTTTCACATTTCAGAAATCACACTGTCAACAATGTTTCCAGACTAGGGAAATTAGCTGAAGTCATCAGGAGCGGCTGGCAGCCAACAGCAGGCGGTCCATGGGGCGCCTTCCATTTGCTCTGTGTTCCTGGTGGAAGTGAAGTGCTGGTTCTGGGTGTGACTCACAGAAACAGTGGAGGAAGCCATGTTCCGAGGAAGAGGAGGAGAAGGAAGAGGGGGAGGGAGAGGAGGAGGGGGAAGGGAGGGAGAGAAGGAGGGGGAGGGGGAGGGGGAGGAAGAGCAGGAGAAGAGGGGAGGAAGAGGAGGAGGAGGAGAGGGGAGGAGGAGAAGGAGGAGCATCAGAGCTCTCCTTTCTACAATGCTCCAAGCACTTTCCTCATGTGTGCTTTGGGAGGGCAACTGAGGAAACTAAGTCAGAGAGGTGAGGTGACTGACCCAAAATTGCATGCCTGATTAAGCTTTCCAGACAGAACTTGAACCCAGAACCTTGGACTCCAAATTCAGAGCCATTTCTAATACACAGGTTTGGAGAAATGATGAGCAGCTGTGTTTTTTAGCAATCTCTTTATGAATTAAAGATTCACTCGTTCTGTGATCATAGGACCATAGATTTAGAACTGGAAGTTTCTCCGATGCCTGGCACATAGCAAGAGCTTAATTGATTGACTGAGTTCATCTATTGCAGCTCCCTCATTTTATAAATGACATAACTGAGGACTAGAGAGGGTAAGTGATTCATCCTAAGTCATACAGACTTTCAGACCTTCACCCAGGCTCTGGCTTAAGGTTGTTGGTACCTCAGAGATGGAATATTTCTATCTTGCGTTTCTATTAGATATAGAATTTTTGTATTTTCTAACACAGCCCTAGGCCTATTCAAGATTCAATACATAGAAATTCCTCCTTCACAGGCTACCTTTCCCTGAGTCTCAGTCAATTGGAATTTCCTGCTTCCCTCATCACAATGTACACAGTGTAAGTCCTCATAGCCACATTGCCTTATGGCTCAGAGACTGCAATAGAAAACTGGATGTCTTAGCCAAGCAGTAAACAGTGGTCCCTAGGAAGAATCTGCAGGTGCCAGAGGACAGGGCTGGTAAAGATCTTGCTTTCAGGAACCATGCCTAGGAGATTTTTCTTTCTAAATTCAGTGCTATTACATATGACATTTCTTGGGGTTAAGGCAAAAACCAAATATTTTCATGGTGAGCACACACAGCCACAGACCAGAGAAAGAATGAACTCTTCATTCTCATGTGCTGGTCTACTCTAAGCATCACCATATCCAATCAGTTGCCAAATCTTGTTCATTCTATCTCCACAAGGGGATTTTTAAAAAATTATATTAATTATTTTTATTTTATTGCTTTTGCTGAAGCAGCAAGGCACCCTAGGGGAGGATAGGAAGTGGTATATACCAAGCAAATCTAACCACCAAACATCATCACCTCCTCTCAGACCCCCATGGAGATAGAATAGGGCTCTAAACCCAAGAGCCTCAGAAATATCAACGCTCCTCAGGCCTGGCCCCACAGCCATCACTGAGGAGAGAAATCACTGTGGAGAAGGGGCCCACCTTCCATGACACCCTCAGCACCAATGCCATCAGGATCATATAAGCCCAAGAGCCCTGAGTATAGCAGCCACCCCAGACCAATGGTCTGGCTTCCAATTCAGCCCCCTCAGCCATCATCCTGGATGATGGTGGGCGCTTCTGTGGGTGCTGCAGCCATAGTTTCTTAAGAATCAGAAGAGTCCCAATACCAAAGTCCTTGGTACAGTCAAGTGGATCAGAAACTGATATGTTATAAACAGTGGAAATGACATTAAAAGCTGATTATGGTGCCTATAATCCTTGCTACTAGGGAGGCTGAGGTTAGTGGATCCCTTGAGTTTGGGAGTTCTGAACTGCAGTCAGGCTAAAGCTGATTGGATACCTGTACTAAGTCTAGAACCAATCCTGTACTAAATCTAGAACCAATCTGGAGAGACCCTGGGGTGGAGAAATACAGGAGAGGCACCAGGCTTCCTAAGGAGAGGCAAATTGACCCACTTTGGAAATCAAAGGTCAAGGCTTCCATGTCCATCAGTATAGTGGAATCAGACCTGTGAGTGGCCATTGTATTTACAGCCTAGACAAGATAAGAAGACCCAGTCTGAAGAGAAGGGAAAAGAAGGGGAAAGGAGGGGAGAGGAAGGGAGAAGAAGAGAGGAGGGGAGGAGAAGAAAGGGAAGAGAAGGGAAGGAGAGGAGAGAGGAAGAGGGGAGAGGGGAGGGAAGAGGAGAGGAAGGGAGGGAAGAAGAAATAACAGTAAAGATAAAGCATTATTATGAGTTATTATCACTTTCTGTACCCCAAGCACCACAAGACCTTTCCATCTGACTTATGGCTAAAACCTTCTCTATTTGTCTTCTCCCCCATTAGAAAAGGAATTTCTTGAAAGCAAAGAGCGTCTTATTTTTCTGTTTGTTTCCCTAGTGTTTCGAACAGAGTTAGTGCTTAGTAAATGCTTTTTCATTCAGTGAGTCATTGCTCTCCTTCTCTACACCCTGGGATATTTAAAAAAGCAAAGACGAAAAACAACAACAAAGACTTCCTCTGTTTGGCTTTTAAAAGCCCTTTGCAACCTGATTCTAATGAATGCATCTTTCCAGGCGATTACACATGACTCTCCTTCTCCCGTTCCACATCCCAGCCAAAGGGGTCTACGAGCATAACGTTCCAGGTCCTACCTCCAGGACTTCTCTTAGCATCCTTGGCTACCTTCAAGGTTTGGCTCAAGTACCACTTCCCACAAAAGGATGCAATTATATTTATAAAGTGCTTAGCACAGTGCCTGGTGCAGAGTAACTACTGAGTAAATGCTGTATATCACAACATTTATATAGTACTTTAAGTTTGAAAAGCATTTTATATATATATATTCTCTCCTCCAGGCAACTCTAGGAGGTAGGTGCTAGTATAATCCCCATTTTTCAGTTGAGGGAACTGAAGCAGGTAGAGGTTACATGACTTGCTCAAGGTCACATAGCCAGTGTCTGAGGCTAGATTTGAATTCAGGTCTTCCTGGCTCCAGGTCCAGAACTCTATTCACTGCACCACCCTGAGACTTGAATTCAAATCCAACCTCACACATTTGCTAGCTGTGTAACTCTAGGCAAGTCCTTTAACTTCTGCCTCAGTTTCCTCAACTGTGAAATGGGGGTAATAATAGACCTAACTCCCAGGCTTATTGTGAGGAGCAAATAAGATAATATTTGCAAAGCACTTTGCAAACTTTAAAGTGCTATTTAAATGCCAGCTATTATTACTTATATAGGACACTAAGCCTCACCGAGCTCTTATTCCTGTACATTTGATGCTCATGAAAACCCCTGTAAGTAATGTTCTATTGAAATGTAAGCTCCTAAAGGCAGAGACGCTTTTACTTTGTCACTGTACTTTTAGCACAGTGCCTGCCATAGTAGGTGCTGAAGAAATGCTAGCTGATTAAACACTGCAAATACTATCAATTCGATTTTTGTTCAATTGTTTTCAGTCATGCACAACTGACCCTTAGTGACCCCATCTGGGGTTTTCTTGGCAAAGAGCCTGGAGCAGTTTGCCATCTCCTTCTCCAGCTCATTTTACAGATGAGGAAAGTGAGGCAAAACCATGATTTGCCCAGGGTCACATAGCTAGTAAATGTTGGAGACCAGTTTTGAACTCAGAAAGATGAGTCTTCCTGACTTCAGGTGCAGCACTCTATCCCCTGCGCCACCTAGCTGCCCCTTATGCCCATTTTTACTAAAGAGGAAATGGCAAAGCACTATGAGAAATCTGAGGAGAGATCATAAACTCCTATATTTAGTCCTGGAAGGAACCTTAGAGGTTCTAATCCAAGCCCTTTCATTTATAGATGAAGAAAGTCAGACAAGGTAAGTGACTTGCCCAGGGTCATACAGGTGAGTGGCAGAGCCAGGATTTCAACCAGGTCCTTTTGACTCCAAATCTGGCATATTTTTTCCTCTGTATAATAAGGAGGGAAATAAGGGATGGAACCCAGATTGATCCTTAAACAACACAAGGGGCTTCAGCAGCAGAAAGGAAGGGGATAATCCATTCTAGGCATGGGAAACAGAAAGCACTTCAGGTCTTACTGAGGAAAGCAGTCTGTCACATTCCCCGCCATATCTAACTGTCTCTCAGCTCTCCCCACCAGAGAGACAGCATGATGTAACAAGCCTGGGTTTGGAGCTGGGAGAGCTTAGGTTGGAATCCCAGCTCTGTTGCTTCTTAATCAGCCATGGGATGTTGGTGAAGTCATTTCCCTGTTCTGCGACTCAGTTTCCTCTTCTGCAAAATGAAGCATTTGGGCAGGTAACATCTGAGGTCCCTTTCAAGCTCTCAAGCCCATGATACTGCACTCCCACCTGCTTCCGTGATGCTGCCTACCCCTCACCCCCAGGGGCTACAGTCAATTTTCCAGCTTAAAGCCTAGTTTCCCTGATTCCCTTCCACAAGCAGGAAACCCTGGATTCCAGTGCATTACCAGGGCCTCTGAAGACGCAGATAACCAAGGCAGCACTTTATCATTTATTTATAAATCTGTCCCTAATCTAATTTCTTACACATTATCTAGGGGCAAAAGAATTCAAAATAAAAATAGGTTCCTAATAAAGAATTGACACACAGAAGGATTTGATTAACATGCAAAATATAGATTATAAAGAGATTTATAAATAAATAATAATCCCCTGAAATGGCATTATTTGTCTTTCTATTTGCAACTGTTTTGAATGCTGAATTCTGATTAAATCAGAGTCTGTTATTGGTGAACCAGAGGCTCTGGGGATTGGTAATGGGCAATCACAGCAGCAGCAACAATGAAATCCACTTACTTCCTTTCCTCCACCCCAACATCCCCACCAGGCAAATGGGGATCATGGTCAGAACCCAACACACATTCCCTCCTCCATCAATTAATGTGGAGCTGTGTAATAGTACCACTAGTCCTCCTCCTCCTCCTCCTCCTCATTCTTGTTATTATTACTCCTTGAAGGAATCATTCTTTTATCTTAGTGCTGCCTCCATCAACACAGACTTCAGCCCCATGGCAGATGGTTTCATTATCTGCTATGGTAAAAAAAAAAAAATTCATCATTTGGGCCAACATGATGATGATGATGGTGATCATTTGATTCAATCCTGCATGCCATACATTGTGCTAGGCATTAGGAATATGAAGGCAAAAAGCAAAGTGTCTCTACACTCAAGGAGTTCAAATTTCACTGAAAGGAACAGCACATTCATGGAAAATAAAATACAAAATATGTACACAATTAATTGCCAAGGGGAGAGCAAAGGTCTGATGTGAAAGGCAATTTTTAAGCCATGGCAGGCATGCTCCAGAAGGGACAAGTGAAGGGTAGAGTGAGATAAGGATGAAGCTGATATAGATGGGTACAAAGAAGCAGGGAGTAAAGGGAAGGGAAGGGAGTTTTGGTCTAGGAACCCTACAAATCAATCTTAGAACCACAGAAATTGTGAATGAAAGACTAGGGCAGTAGATGGTCATTGCCTTCATAACAGCGCTGATATACATTGCCCCTAGCCCACCATCAGTCCATGCAGAGTCTTGTAGTAGTCTTACTAGTAATAACAATTATTAATAATTATTACACAACCAATTGATAAAAATTTATTAAGTACCCACTATGAGCCAAGCATCGTGCTAAATGAGAGAATACAAAAAGAGGTAAAAAGATAGTCCTGCCATCAAGGAGCTTGCAATCTAATGGGGGTAGACAACATGCAAATAAATATATATGAACAAGGTATATAAAGGATAAATAGGGAATAATTAACAGAGGAAAGGCACTAGAATTAAGAAGGGTTGGGAAAGGCTTCCTGTAAAAGATGGGATTTTAGTTGGCTCTTTAAAAAAGCCAGGGAAATCAACAGGCAGAGTTGAGGAGGAAGAACATTCCAAGCATGGGGGACAGTCAGAGAAAATGCCTAGAGCTGAGAGATGGGGTATATCTTGTTTGTAGAATAGTCAGGAGGCCAGTGTCACTGAACTAAAGATTATGTAGTAGGGAGAAAGGTGTACGAAGACTGAACAAGTTGGAGGGGGCCAGATTGGAAAGAGCTTTGAACGTCAAACAGAGCATTTGTATTTGATCCTACAGGCAATAAATAATGAATGAAGCTTCTTTATGGGGGGAGGGGAGTATGATCAGATTTACACTTGAAGAAAATCACTTTAATGTCCTAATGGAAGATAGATTGGAGTAGGGAGAGACTTGTGGCAGACAGACCCATCAGCAGCTATTGCAATAATCCAGGACAGAGGTGATTAGGACCTGCACCAGGGTGGTGACAGTGCCAGAGGAGAGCAGAGAAGGGGGAGTATTCAAGACATATTGCAAAGGTGAAAATGACAGGTCTTGGCCACAGATTGGAATGGGGGGGTTGGTGGTGGTGAGTGATAGTGAAGCATCCAGGATGACTCCTTTGTCATGAGCTGAGGGCCTCAGAGGAGGTTGTTGCCCTCTACAGTAAAAAGTAAGGCAGGAGGAGGGAATTCAGGAAAAAAACATAACGGATTTGGTCTTGAACGTGTGAATTTAAAATGTCTACTGGACATCCAGTTTGAGATGCCTGAAAGGGAGTTGGAGATGTGAGACTGGAGGTTGGCCAAGAGACTGGGGCAGGAAAGATGGATTTGAGAGTCATCAGCATGGAGATGGTAATGAAATCCATGGGAGCTGATGAGATCATCAAATGAAGTGGAGTGGAGTGGAGGGGAATGGAGTGGAGAGGACAGGACAGGACAGGAGAGAGCCCAGGACAGAGCCCTGAAGGACAGAACCCTGAGGGACACCTATGGGTAAAGGACAGGATCTAGATAAGGATGCCACAAGGAGTCAGAATGGTAGGAGGAGAACCAGGAGAGAGTGATATCCCCAAAATCTAAAGACAACAGAGTATTAACCAGGAGAGAGTGATCAACGGCGTAAAAGGCTGTAGGTGAAGGAGCCTCTCTCTAGGTCAAGGAGAATGAGGACTGAGAAAAAGACATTGATTTGGGCAACTAAGAAATCATTGGTAACTTTGGAGAGAGCAGTTTTGATGGAATGATCAGGTCAGAAGCCAGATTATAAGAAAAGTGAGAGAAGATAAAGTGGAACATCCTATTGTAGACAGTCTTTTTGAGTAACTAGCTACACAGGGCAGAAAGAGATATAGGACCATAGTGAACAGGAATGGAAGGATCAAGTGAGGGGGTTTTCAGGATGGGGAAGAAATGAGCACATTTGCATGCAGTTGGGAATGAACTGGCAGAGAGGGAGATACTGAAAATAAGTGGGGGTGGATAATAAAGGCGACAATCTGCTGGGAAAAAAAAAACAGGATGGAATGGGATCACTTGAACAAGCAGAGGGGTTAGTTAGCCTTGGTGAGGAGTAGGGTCATCTCATCAAGTGAGACTGGGGCAAAGGAGGACAGAATGGAAAAAGGCATCTGAGTTACAGAAGATGAGGAAGAGAGGAGAAGAGAGAGCTCTCAGCAAATGGCATCAATTTTTCCTATAAAATATGAGGCAAGATTATCACTTGAGAGGTTGGGGAGAGAGGAAGCCATGGAAGATATGAGGAGGGATGAAAAGGTTTCAAATAGATGCTATGGAAAACAGGATAGTAAGGTGATTAAGAAAGGATAGCAGAATTGCCCAGCAGCAGCGAGGGCCCAGTTGAGGTCATGTAACATAAATTTGTAGTGGACCCTGTCAGAACAGTTCCAAAATTTTCAGCACCTTCATTCAGCAGCCCATGTCTAAGGGCAAAAGCAGTGAATGGTAGAAGTGATACAAGGCTGAAGGGTGGAAGAAATATTATGTATATTCCTTAGAGAAGCCATTTTTTTTATTAACTAGAAAGCTCAGACAATTAAACCTGGAGTCAGAAAGATCTGTAGTCACATTTTACCTTAGACACTTACTGTGTGACCCAAGCCAAGTCACAACCTCTATCTGCTTCAGTCTTCTCATCTGTAAAATAGGGATAATAATTAATTCCTTTGTCCCGGGGTTGTTGCAAGGGTCAAATGGGATAATATCTGTCAGGAGCTTTGCAAACCTTCAAGCTTTATAAATAATAGCTATTATTATTGTTGTTGATTATTATTATATCAGGACAGGTGTTGGCTCCATCAACAAAGATCTCAGCCCCATGGCAGATGGTTTCATTACCCGCTATGGCCCAAAATTTGATTAAAGTATCAGTCCAAGTAAAATATGGAAGGTGGGGGAAGGAGAAAACAGGGTAGCAGCAGGAAAGACATAGAGTCTCTGACCTGCCTAATGGTCAGGACAGGGGACGGCGGAGTCCTGGGGCCTGGCTGGTTATAAAGGGTTATGGCATTGTAAAGTCTTTACCTTCTGTTTCTCAGCCAAGTAAACTATGTACCAGGGTTTGCTCACTCACTCTGGTCTGGATTATCTTCCCCAGGGCCTAGGAGAGGCTCAGGAAGGTCTTTATTGTAATTGATGAAGATGAAGGTGACAAGAATTCCTTACATGTGTGTGGAGCCCTTCCCAGTTTACAAAGCCGCTTTCACTTCCATAATCTCATTTGATCAATATATCAATGTCATTTCCTTCCAGAAGCACACACACCCCTTTCTAAAACCCTCAAAGTCCATCATGCAGGCTTAATATGAGAAGAGATTCAGGCTAAATGATACAGCTCTGAGAAAATCCCACCAACTCCCCCAGCTGTGAAATAGAGAACTAGGATTAAGGGTGGCCAGGGCCTATAAGGGGTCACAACATGCCACTGAAACCCTCCCCAGGCCTGAATGAAGAAGTAAAAATGTTGGGCTGGTAAGTGGGGGGGAACTTCAAGGGAAAGCTCAGACTGGGGCTCTGAGTGAAGAGGTGCTGGTTACAGCTGAGCAGTCCCAGGTGCCGGCACTGCATTTCGGGCCTGCCTGCCTTTCCTGGTGACTGATGGATGGCTTTAAAATGAAGGCATCAGAGAGAGCCAGATGTCCAGGTACATGCTCTGGATGAGCCTGGATAAGCTTCTCCCCAGCTTCCTCCCTTCCTCCCCACCCCATCTCTGCCTCTTCCTACAATAACATATGTAGTTATTTACCTACAGGGAGAGACGTACAGGGACAGGAAGGGATTGTGGCTACTCAAATAGAATCCAAGTCCAGGATTTTAAGATTTAGATCCGGAAAAGACTTTAGTGATCCTCTAATCTGATGATGGCCATTCATTATATTGATGAAAAAACTGGGTCCCAGAGAGGTTGTGACTTACCTGAGGTCAATAGATAGAAAATGGTAGAGATAAATGGTAGCCTCAAAGCCCAAGCCCTCTGACTCCAAACCTAATCCTTACAATTTACAAATGTTCTTGCCCCATGCAATTCACTGTGTCCTCTGAGACATCTTAAACCCAAGTGCCGCCACCGTTGGATTATGAGCAGCTGATTTCCAGCTTCCCCCTCATGAGCCAGAGATTCTGGAGTTTGATTCCCACCTCAGACACTACTTAATAGCATGACCTTGGGTGAGTCAAATATCATAGTTCAAGAGTTGGACGTGTCCTCAGAAGCCACCTAATCCAACCCCCTCCTTTTATAGATGAGAAAACGAAAGCAAAATTAACCAGTGAGATTAAACAACTTGCCCCAAATCATGCAGGTATTAAGTGTCAGAGGCAGAATTTGAACCCAGGTCCTCTGACTCCAGAGCCAATGTTCTACACTGTACCACTCTGCTCTGAGACTCAGTTTCCATATCTGTAAAATGAGGGTGATAGCACTGACCTCACAAAGCTATCATGAGAACCAAATGAAAAGATATTAAGTAAAGCATTTTTGTAAAGCTTAAAGCCTTGACAGTGTCAGTTCCTATTAAAATTAATCCCCGCCTACAGAACACTTTCATTTTCACTTGGGTCACCTTCACTATCTTGCCTCAAAAATCTCTCTGCTGTAGCTTCCCCAATGGAATCCACCCCACTTTTGTTAGAAAGACGTGAACCTTAGCTGCCCACTTGATCCCTGCGACAGTTTCAAAGGGTCCAAAGATCTGTGTGAACTTGGTTTGTGAACTTTACCCGCCCTGGCCTCAGTTTCCTCATGTGTAAAATAAAGTTGTTTGCACATGGCATGCTTCACTGATTCTCTGACTCATGTATTTCACTTCTAGGAAACCCCATCCCTGCTGAATGGTCACAGACAAGCTAATCAATGAAGCAGAGACAGGATTTCAAGTCCTCATATCTTGGGACCCAATTAAGACCTGCCTTGCTGCTACTGGACAATGGCTCAGAAGAGAGAAGAGACTCGTTTCCAGTAGGGGCCCTCCACCAGGAGCCGGGACCGGGCCAGCCTCCGGGGGCACCCCTGCAGGCTGGGCCGCCGGCCCTGCCCAGAGCAAACTCTACTTCCTTTCTCAAGGGATTCAGTACCAAATTTACAGCCTTCCTCTCCTCCTCAAGCCCTCACACTGAGTGTGGGAGGGGCAGGGGCAGGGGCAGGGCAGGGCAGGGGGAGCTTCAATATTCCCATAGCTAACTCTTTCAATTCAATTCAACAAGAATTCAAGAATTCATTTATGTCAGCCAGGTGTTTACCCATGGGATGGGGGATACAAGGCAAAACCCAAATAGTCCTGCCCTCAAGAAACTTACTAGTGGAAAACAACAGGCATGCAAATATACGATATGCATGTATGCAGCAGGTGGCACAGTGGATAGAGTGATTCCTCTTTCTGAGTTCAAATCCAGCCTCAGACCCTTACCAGCTGTGTGGCCCTGGGCAAGTCCTTTAATCCTTTTTGCCTCAATTTCTCATCTGTAAAATGAACTGGAGAAGGAAATGGCAAACCACTCCAGTATCTGTGCTGAGAAAACCCCAAACTAGGTCAAGGAGAGCTGTTCGTGACTGAAAAATGACTGAACAACCACAAAATCTATGTTGTATGTATATACACATGTGTGTGATATATACATATAAGTGTACATATATGTATACATATATACATGTGTTGTTGTATTGTGATACATACATATATTACAAAGTAACTTTGACGGAGGCAAGGAGCAAAGATTAGGGAAAGCCTCCAACCGCTTCCTGTTCTCCCAGCCCCCTCTTCTCGGCCTGGTGATTTGCCCTCTTTCCTTCACAATCTTGACTTTATTGTTAATGGTTTCAGTAAATCCCTGTCCTACAGCCTTGAGTTCTGTTCCTGTCACTGGTCATGCCCCAATAATTCTTAAGGCTGAATCACCCCAAACCTTTGTCCTCTAGGCCTCTACTATTCAGCCACTAAATTCTGCAGAAGGAAGCCATGAAATGGAGAGGACCTTGTTCAGGATGAATTCACAGTTCTTCATTTCAACTGGTCCCTCACCACTCAGAGCATCCTTTCACACGTCTTTGTTTCCCTCCTTACTATATTTTTCACAGCAACTATTCCGAACTGCCTCCTCATTCCTCAGAGGTCATCCCCCCTACCCCCTTCTCTCAGCAGATAACCTCCCTCCTACTTTACTGAGACTAAGGTGAGTCACCATCTGAGGCCCCTTATATATACTTCTCCATACCTCCATCTTCATGTCCTCTGCCAGCTAGCCCCTATCTCAGAGGATAAGAGGGCCCTCTTCCTTACTAACACCACCCCTCTCCTTGTACCCTATAGCCGTTTTTCTTCTGGGAACTTATCCTATCAGTTATTTTCTCTGTCTCTTCCCTCTCCCTCCTCTCATTCCTTTTCTCTGCTTCCCCTCTCCCCTCCCTCTTCCTCTGTCTCCCTCATCTCTTCCATCTCTATGTTTTGGCTACTTTTCTGCTACCCACAATTCAATTCAAATATGTGTTGTGCTAAGTGCTAGGAGCACAAAAAGAAACAGAAGACTGCCTCTGCCCTCAAAGAGCTTACAATCTAATGGAGGAGCCAAAGAGCAAATACATATATCTGTGTGTACGTGTATATATGTGTATACATACATACATACATACATACATATATACATACACACATAGCTATATATACACATATGTGTGTATGTATACGTATATATATACACACACACACATATGTGTGTATGTATACGTATATATATACACACACATAGCTATATATACATAGATGTGTGGGGAGAGAGAGAGAGAGAGAGAGAGAGAGAAGGAGAGAGAGAGAGTTATCTACAAGATAAATAGGAAATCATTAAGAGAGGGAAAGTACTAGAATTAAGAGGGGTTAGGGAAGGTTTCCTGTAGAAGGAGGGATTTTAGTAGGGACTTAAAGGAAGCCAGGATGGTCAGAGTTAGAGTGGAAGAGGGAGAAAGTGAGAAAATGCCCTGAGACAAGAGATGGAGCTCTTGTTCCTGAAACAGTCAGGAGGTCAGTTTGCTGGATCCAAGAAGTGTCAGGGAGCAATGTATAAGAAGACTGGGAAGGCAGAAGGGGGCTAGGTTATAAAGCTAGGCTTCCTTAGCTTTAAGAAAAAATCTCTTCCTCTCTTTTATTTGGGAGGGTCACTGGGGGCGGGGCGGGAATAAGAAATACAAAAGAAAGTAAAGAAGACTGTCAATAAAATGTTTAAAAGTGCACAAGAGAACTGAAAAAAAAAGTTCAGAATAGAACACAAACAAGAACAGTTTTGGTACTACTATATCAATTTTTTAAAAGAAGAAATCCATCTATAATAGAGATTCATGGGTCTGTTATATATGGAAATGTTGGTGCCTATTGATGTTTTATCAAGTTCATAATTTTTAAATTGAAAATGAAATCCCTCTCCTTGACTCTCAAGCTGTTATGTTATATCTTCCTCCCTTTTACTGCTAAATTCCTAGAAAGAATAAGCCATAATTCCTGCCTTCACTTCTTCACCACTCATTCCCCATCGCCTCCCCCATCCTTGTTATCTGTCTTCCAGTTCTACTATCCCATGATGCTACTCTCTCAAAAGTCATCAGTAGCCTCTTAATTGCTACATCCAATTGCCTTTTCTCTTTCCTCTTCCTCCTTGACCTTTCCAGCACTTTTGATACCACTGAATACTTCATCTACCTGGAGACAATCCCTTCCTGTGACTTGGAATGCTCTCTTCAGGCTCTTCTCCACCTGAGTGGTATTAATTAATCTTCTTCACATCTTCATCAATTATCCTTCTGCTAATTCTAATTTCTAATGTATTTTGTCTCCATGTCTAGTCCTAAGCCATTCTGTGGCTAGACTTATTACAACTCAGGCTCACTAAAACGGCCACAGGGGTATTCAGATCCAAAGGGAGCCTTAGGCTTTGGTTTCTCCTGTGACCAAAGCATTTCACTCCTCCTCTAGAAATGCAGAGTTACCTTACCTCTTGAGGTCTAATCATCAGTGGCCACCATGACTTTTGACCAGCTTCTACTGAGAAATATTGAGACTTCCAATTACTTCAGCATCACTACTAAATGAGTTTTAGGACCTAGTCCTTAATGGTTTCCAGATTTAATAAAGTTGAATTTCAGGGCCCTTTTCTTGTATTAATACTTGCTAATCTGGAATAAACTTGTCTGAATGGATGCCTGTTTACAATAAGGACTGGGCATGTTCAAGTTATCCATTATCTACTCTACAATTCAAGATAGGAGGAACTCATGGAAAGTTGCCTCTGAAGTTTTCTTGATTATAATTCCTAGCTCCAGAACAGTCCCTGGCCCTTACACACATATTGAGCTAATGTTATATGAATGAAAATCTGCACACAGAAACTTAGAGGACTCACAAAACTGGCTCACCAGATCAAAAGACTAGAAAAAAGCTGTAGACAGAGTATACCTCAATTTTAGCAAGGTATTTACCAATATTTCTCAGGCTGTCCTTGCAGGAATCTTCAGAAAATGAGCTGGTTGATAGTATAGTTAGGTGAGTTATATAGCTGGTAGAATAACCTGATCCAAAAAGTTAAGATGCAGCTAGGTGGTGCAGTAGATAGAGTCCTGGACCTAGAGTCAGAAAGATCTAAGTTCAAGTCTGGCCTCAAGATACTTACTACCTATGTGACACTGGGCAAGTCACTTCACCCCATTGGCCTCAGTTTCCTCATCTGTAAAATGAACTGGAAAAGGAAATGGCAAACCACTCCAGTATCTTTATCAAGAAAATCCCAAATGGGGTCACAAAGAGTTGGACACAACTAAACAACAAGAGTCGTTCATCAATAAAGGAATTGATGTCTATCTGGAAGGAAGTCTCTATAGTTCTCAAACACCCACTTACTGGTTCACGAGACAAGTTCACTTAATCTCTGTCAGCCTCAGTTTCCTCATCCATAAAATGGTGGTGATAATAGAAGCTACCTCATAAGATTGTTGTGATGATAAAATGAGACAATAAAATAAGATGAAATGGGATAATATTTGTAAAGTAATATTTGCCAATTTTAAAGTGAGGATAGATAGATAGATAGATGACTGGTAGAGGGATGGATAGATGGATAGATAGATGATAAATACATACATACATACATAGATGAATAGATGGATAGACAGATGATAGATGGATAGACAGATACATGATGGATGGATGGATGATGGATAGATAGATAGATAGATAGTAGATAGAAAGATTGCTATATGGCAATTCTAGCACTCTATGCTTAACAATCTTCTTTTCAATATTTCTATCACTGATGTACAAATTGTATAAATTCATAAAATATTTCATATGGTTCCCCTTACAGCTCTTCCTTCTATGAGCCTCTAATTCACTTACCATGTAATATCATGTATTATAGCTTTCGGAGTTCGTATTTCATCCCTCTCAGCTCCAAGTGGATTTGAACCTCCTCCCGCCAGCACCTAGTTAGTATAATATGGGAGGAGCGTTATTCTAGTCTGCTGTACACATTTGTCACTTAATAAATGTTTGTGGAATGAGGAAATGAATGGAAACATAAATGGCCTACTTGTCAAATTTGCGGATGATGTGAAGCTGAGGAGTATAGCATTGGGCATCAGCATTAAGAGCCTAACCCTGCTTCTCTCCTCAAAGTCCAGGTAGGTCAGAGAATCTCAGAAAGTCAGATTTGGAAGGGACCTTAGAGATCATCTACTTGGTGATTCCATGTTTACCATCTTTTTGCATGTTGCCATCTAATGATAATGATAAATGGTACCTAGTGAGCGAAGCCACAACTAATGAAGAGTGAATGGGGCTTTTCCCCAGGGAGCTAACATTGGCATGAGCATACTTCCTTTCTGCAATCTTCCAGCACCTCACTTTGAAATTTCTGCAGAACTATGCCACCCCACTAGGTCACTGCCCTCCATGATTCCACCTTCATTTTGCCCTACTCCCAGGGTCTACCTTCCCACAGAACTCTTTGTGAGGCAAGGGCCAAACTCTCTAGGAAACAGGGAATGTCCTCTCCCAGCAAAACTGTATTGAGAATCAGGTTGTGACTTATCCTCCTCTCTCACTTCTCCCCAAAAAAGAATCTTTTCCCCAGATGAGATATTTGCCACTTACATCTCTGCAGATTTCAGCTCTAAACTTTGTTGAGATCCCAGGGAAAAGATGGAACCCTAATACAGCCAGAAAGAAGCTATATCTTCCTGTGACCAAATGTCTTCTGCTACAGTTTCTTGGTTCTTAGGGGAAATTTCCAGTTCTAAGCTTGCAGTCATAAATAATGTTTCTCCCATCTACAGCTCATCCTTGTTGTACCTTAATAAAGAGTGATGCACGTGAGCCAGGGCCAGGCCTTCCCATTGCTGACGGTTATTTACAGACCTGATAGATGACAAATAATGAAAATAACTCTTGGTCATATTTATGGAACAATCAGACATGATACATACGATGGCTTAGTCATTGATCAGCTGTCTTCCCATTAGGGGCAAGTTCTTATCGAGGATTCATGATATTTTTCTTTCCATTTTTCTTTCTTGCTGATTTCTATTGTGCCTTGTGTTCTTGAACAAAACCAACTATAGCCCCAAATCACGATTAAAATAATGAAAGGGTGCCCCCCATAATTACATATTGAGGCCATGTCTCCATGAGGACAAAATACTCAGGTAAGGAGGGGGAAAAACAGCTCAGACGTGCAGACACTTGTCATCTGGCTTTCATCTGAAGACCTCTAGTGACAGGGAAGTCACCATCTTTCAAGGTATCTTATTCCACTTCCAGACAGATGTTATTGTTAAGACATTTTTCCTTATGTAGAGTAAAAAATCTATCTCCTATTAGGTAAATTAAAACTAAAATCAAGTGCTAGAGGTTCTTTCTTTTTAAATTGATCATAGATAAGGTAAACAGTATGGAGAGCATTGTTCCTGCACCCACTCTGCCTCCACCAGCACTACAGCATAAGATACGAGTAAGAAGAAGAAAGAATGGACAGTAGTGCCCTTCTCTAACCCCAGCAGAACTGACCCTTCCCGAGCACACTCCCTCGGACATGGTTCAGGTTGTTGAGACCTGATTTCCCTGGGCATTATGTGCTCTATTTGCAATGAACCATAGCATCAAAGAATCAGAAAGAGACCTCAGAGAGCATACAATTCAAGCCCCACTTGAAGTATGATTTCCTTCCCTTCTTTTGAATCCACAAATGGGCATTCAGCTCCTCCCTAAAGATTTCCAGTGGTGGGGAGCTCACCTTCTCTAAAAGGTGCCCATTCTATTTGGGGACAGATCTAATTATTATAGGTTTACTTCTATCAAACTAAAATCTGCCTTCCTATAACATATACTCATTGATAGTAGTCTTTTTTAGCCAGATCAACAAGCCTAATTTCCTCTTTCCCACGACAACCCAAAGTCACAACCTTGGAATCATCTTCAGCTCTTCTGTCTCTTTGACCCCCAACATCCAAGCAGTTGCCAAATCTTATTCATTCTACTCTACAACATCTTCTTCATCCCCTTCTCTCCACTCCCACAGCCATGGCCCTAATTTAGACTCTCATCAGCTTTTGCCTACAATAGCTTCCATTCCTCAAGTCTCTGCCCTATCTAATCTGTTCCCTTCAACTGCCAAAAGGATATTCCTAAAGCATAGGTCTAACCATGTCACTCCCCTGCTCAAGAAGCTCCTATGGCTCCCAATGGCCTCACAGATTGAATACTAATTCTGCTGTTTGGTTTTTAAAGCTCCTCATAATCAGGCTCCAGCTTACCTCTCCAGCATGACTGTATATAACTTTCCTCCACTTACTCTGTATTTCAGCCAAACAAGTGTATTCCCCAGCTGGATTGTTGCTATTACCCATACAGAGGCACATGTAATGTATTCCATTATTGTACATAACTGGAAAATTTTTTAAAGGTTAACATGTATTGGGACAGCTAGGTAGTACAGTGAATAGAGCACCAGCCCTGGAGTCAGGATTTGAACCTAGTTCAAATCCAAACTCAGACACTTGACATACTTATTAGCCATGTGACTTTGAGCAAGTCACTTAACCCCAATTGCCCTCCAAAAAGCAAAAAAATAAGGTTAACATGTATTGAATACTCAGTCACAAAGGACAATATTTTTATTCAGGAAAAAAACAAAACTAAACAATATTTTCAAAATTAACATCTAAACTTTATTTTAAAAATACATATTTTGTAAAAAGCTCCTTTTAGTCAAACCCTTACCCATATCATAAAAGGCAACACAACCTTTTGAGCCCTATTTTATTGACTTAAAAAGCATCTCTCCCGCCCAAACCTGCTCCCCAGCCTCTCAGTTTGCCATGAAGGACCCACAGTGGAGCTTAAGGACTGGTAACCAAAGGCACAACCTTTTAAAATGGACATTTTCAGCCCTTTTGTTTTCCTCGCCTGGGCCAGCCTCCAGCTCATGACCCCGGAGTCATGGAGCCTGAGTTGAACTGTGGAAAACAAAGTGACAAGAAGAAAAAGAGAAACAAAAGCTGAATTGATTTTCCTCTGACCCAGCTGCAGCCAGCCAGGATCCCTGGACAAGAGCAGGGGCTCCTCAGATCTGGAAGGAGAAGGGGAGATAACAAGGTGGCACAGTGAGTAGAACGCTAGGTTTTTTTATTTTTATTTTTTGGAGGCAGAAAGGCAGGGCAATTGGAGTTAAGTGACTTGTCCAAGGTCACTTGGCTAGTATGTCAAGTGTCTGAGGCCAGATTTGAACTCAGGTCCTCCTGACTCCAGGGCCAGTGCTCTATTCACTGTGCCACCTAGCTACCCTGATTGCTAGTTTTAGAGCCAGGAATCCCTGAGTTCAGATCCTGACTCAGACATTTACTAGCTGTGTGACCCTGGGCAGATTCCATAACCTCTCTGTGCTTCAGTTTCTTCTTCTGTAAAATGAGAATGTTATATTTATAATCTCTTAGGTCCCTTCCAGCTCTAAATCTATGATCTTATGATTTGGATGAAAGCAGGGTCACAATGGAACCAACTCCCATGTTGTAGATGAGGAAACTGAGCCACAGACAGGTAAAATAAACTGGCAAAGTTGGGATTTGAACCCAGATCATCCTCTGACTCTAAGTCCATCGCTCTTTCCATTAGACCATGCTACCTAATCTCGCCTTCAACTCCTATCACTTCTTAATCCCTAGTTATATTTTTCTCCTTTCTTTATGTTGTCCTCCATTATGCCTCCCGCCATGCTGAAGTATCAGGGGATATTGCACTGCCTCAGATTTGGGAGCAGAGGAGACCTTGGAGGTCGTACAGTCCAGTTCTCCCATTTTATGAATGAGAAAACTAAGGCCTAAAGAAATGAAGTCACCTTCCTAAGATCACCTGATGAAGCAGACTGGATTTGAACTCAGGCCCCGATGCTATAACCAACACATTTTCCACAGCATTTGCTGGCTTGATTTGGAAGGCCTTATTTACGCCTTTGTAGAATTTCTCTATCTCCTCATCGTGGGCTGCCGATGTTGGCACATTATTAGAATAGGTAGCACTGAGAGATTTGTAGGTGGCTAGGTGGGCGGTACAGTGGACAGAGTGCTGGGCCTGGAGTCAGGAAAACCCGAGTTCAGATGTGGCCTGAGACGCCAAATGACCTTAGGCATGTGACTTAACTCTTTGCCTCAGTTTCCTCATCTGGCAAATGAGCTGGAGAACGAAACGACAGACCCACTCCAGTGTCTCTGCCAAGGAAACCCTAAATGGGATCACGAAGAGTCAGACACAACTGAAAAAATGATTGAGCAACAACAAAAAGTTTGCACATCTTATTTGATCCTCACAACAGTCTTGGGAGGTAGGTGCCATTAATTCTCCTCATTTTACAAATGAGGGAACTGAGGCAAAGGTCGAATGACTTGCCCTGGATCACACAGTGATAAGTTTCTGAGGTTAGATTTGAACTCAGATCTTCCCAACTCCAGCCCTAGTGCTCTATCTACTGCATCACCTAAATGCCTAGGTTTTAGCATATGAGCTAAAACTGATCTTCACTGTGGTTCCTTGGCCTATGTCAGTGGTTCTCAACTGTAGGTTGCGACCCCTTTGGGGGTCAAATGACCCTTTCACGGGGGTCACAGGGGTCGCCTAAGACCATCGGAAAACACATATTTCCAATGGTCTTAGGAACCGAGACACTGCTCCTCTATCTGTCTCCAGGTGGGTCCGCCCACATGCAGATACACCCGCATACAAGTATTAAAGGATTGCAGCATTAGGAAGGTTGAGAACCACTGGCCTATGTCCATTATGAGCCCTGCAGGGTGAATGAGATAACCAAGCATCCCACAAAGGGATGCTTCTTGTTGTCCTTAGATGTGGGACAAAGCCAGCTGCCCCAGCTCCCCTTGACATCTCTCCAAGAAGAGCCTATGAGCTAGCCTTCCATTGTTGTGACTTCCTTATCTCATCTGGATTCTGGTGTAGCAGGAAGGTCAATATGAATGCAATTTAGTTCTTCTAATAGAGTGTCAACCTCAAGCATGGATGAAGGATGTCAACTTAAGAATGCTAACAGTCACAGTAATTTTTTAGACAGTTTAAAAGCTATATAATTCTTAGCACTCTCTCCACCTTTCAGACTTCTCCCCTACCTTTACTTCGGCAGCAGAAGGGAGCCACCCAGGACTGAGGGTCATATTGTGCTTTTATCTGGTTTGTGAGTCACGATGGCCAAAGCATCTACTGGTCAACTTAGTGGTGTTCAGACTCGGGGCTGCTTCTCAAACAGTATATGGAGTGCAGAAGAGCACTGGAATCCTTGCCAACTTGAGAAAATGTGCCAGATTTAGCACTTCCTGGGTGCAGGCTTCCAGAACCCAACCATTTTTATGTTTCGATGAACCACTGGACTAGGGCTTTTATATGGTATAGGGAAAGAACCCTGGTTCTGGAATCAGAGGACCTGGGTTCAAGTCCTGCCTCTGACACTACCTGTATGACCCTATGACTTACCCTCTCTGGGCTTCATATTCCTCGTGGATAAAACAAGGGGGTTATCTGGCCCCTTCAACCCTATTTCTGTGATCCTGTGATGTGACTAGAACTATAAGCAAGAATGATTAATCCAGGAGTAGGGAACCTGCCACTTCACAGCCACATGTGGCCTTCTGGGTCCTTAGGTGCAGCCTTTTGAATGAGTCCAAGTTTTACAGAACAAATCCTTTTATTAAGAGGATTTGTTCTGTGAAATTTGGATTCAATCTAAGAGCCACACTTGAGAACCTAGAGGGCTACTTGTGGCTTTAAGGCCACAGGTTCCACACCCCTAGTCTAATCTGAAAGTATATGCAAGATGGATTAAGAAGAAGAAAAATCAGTTAAAGGATTATATGCCTACCCCAAATGACTGCTTATTAGATTCTTACTGAGAGGCAGGTAGGTGTTTTTCAGGGCAACTAGGTGGTGCATTGAATAGAGCCTGAGTTCAAATCTGGCCTCAGAGACTTCCTAGCTGTATGACTCTAGGCAAGTTGCCTAACCCTGTTTGCCTCAGTTTCCGCATCTGTCAAATGAGCTGGAGAGGGAAATGCCAAACCATTATATCTTTGCCAAGAAAATCCCAAAAGGGGTATTAAGAGATGGACATGACTGAAAAATGGCTGAATAAAGCTAGATTTCAATGGATAGAGTGCTGGGCCTGCAGCCAGGAAGATCTGAATTCAAATCCAGCTTTAGCTACTTAGTAGCTATGAGACCCTGAGTAACCCTGACTGTTTGCCTCAGTTTCCCTAACTGCAAGTTTGAGATAATAATAGCTCTTTCTTTCCATAGTTGTTGTGAAGGTAAATGAGATAATGATACAGTGTCTGATTTACATAAATAGGCTCTTAATAATTGCTTGTTTCCTTCCTTCCTCAGTAGAAAAGTTAAAAAATAGTCCTCAAAATGTTCACAGAATACAGGACTACTGAATATTCCTTTTGAGAGAAGCAGAAATGTTGCTGAGTTAGACAAACACACCAAGAAACCCTCCAGCCTTCAGGCTTTAGGACAGTTCCTTCCATGGATACTGTGACATCTTCTGGTTCAGTATTCTATCTGACTGTTCCTTCTCTCCACGCGCTACCAGGAAGAGAAGTTCCTTGGGTGGCAAGTTTGTAGGAAGGATCTTGATTTCTCAATTGAGAGAGAAGAAAAAAAAAATGCAACCCAAAGCAAAACAGAATATATGTATAAGATAATGGGTAGAATAGAATAAAAGCTTTCTACATCACTTATCCCTAGGCTACTACAGACTGCCAGCTCTCTACACTTCCTTTTTAACTGAAGCAGAAATCTCCTCTGTAGATTAATAATATTCTTATTATTTTTTTAGTTAATTATCTTTATTTTCCATCTGTCCCTCCTACTATTCCTCTATTTAGTGATTTTTTTAATTGAAAAACAGAAAAAAAAACTTCCCACATTAGCTATATTTGAAAACGTATGTCTCTTTCTACATTTTAAATTCTTCAGCTCTTAGTTAGGAGGTGAGTGGCATGTTTCATCTTCATTCTTTTAGCCTTGTAGTTTATCATTGCATTAACCAGAGTTCTAAAATCTTTCAAATCATTATTCTCTACAATGTTGCTACCATCATAGGAATCATCCTGGTTCTGCTCACTTCACTCTACATCAGCTCATAAAGGTCCTCCCAGCTTCCTCTAAAATCATCCCCTTCATTATTTCTTATGGAACAATAATATTCCCTTACATTCACATACCATGATTTGTTTAGCTATTCCTCAATAGGAGGACACCTCCTTTATTTCCAATTTTTGGCTACCATTAAAAGAGTTAGAAGAAATCACGGAATCATAGAGTATCAAAGCTGCAAAGAACAAGGAACATGGAATGTCAGAGCTGGGAGGGACCGTTAGGCACAGAATACAGTGCCATCACTTTTTTGTTCAGTCATTTTGAGTCATGTCTGACTCTTTGTGACTCCATTTGGGGTTTTCTTGGCAGGGATACTGGAGTGGTTTGCCATTTCCTTCTCTAGCCCTTTTCAGATGAGGAAAATAAGGCAAACATGGTTAAGTGACTCACCCAGGGTAATACAGCTAGTAAGTGTCTGAGGCCAGAGTTGAATTCATGAAGATGAGTCTTCCTGACTTTAGCCCCCGTACTCTATCTACTGCACCACCTAGCTATCTTGCCATTGCTGGAAGGACCTTAAAACATAGAATAGAACTTAAGAAATGGAGGACCTTAGAATGTATCACAGAATATAAGAGTTGGAATGGGCTTGGAAACAGAGTATCAGAGCCAGAAGGAACCCTAGAAATCACCTACTGCGGTCCCTCATTTTACAAATGGGAAAACTTATGCCCGGAGAAAAGTGCTTTACAGGAAGTCACAAAGAAAATTAGGGCCTGGGCTTGTTTGCACTGCACAACACTGCCTCTTACATGAACTACTGTACTCTACATTTTAAATACTCTCTGGCAGCAATTCTTAACCTTTTTGTGTCATAGATCCCCTTTGGCAGGCTGGTTAAGCTTCTGGATCCCTTCTCAGAATAATGTTTTCCTAGGTGTGGCTAGGTGGCACGGTGAATAGAGCTCCGGCCTTGGAGTATGGAGGACCTGAGTTCAAATGCGGCCTCAGACACTTAACACTTAACTAGCCGTGTGACCTTGAGCAAGTCACTTAACCCCAATTGCCCTACCTTTTCCCCTCCAAAAAAAAAAGCAAAAGAATAATGTTTTCCTGTCTACATTCATAATCGAAAGAAATGCTAAATTTCAGATCGATGTTAATGAACATAAAGGTGTAATTTTTCCCATCCAAGTTCACGAACCCCCTGAAATCTATCTGCAGCCACTTTATGGGAGGGTGGAGGTAGGACAGAGCAGGTTGAGAGTCTCTGCTCTAGAGAAAGTTTTTAGCTGGAATTTTCTCAGGAAGGGGTAGGTTGAGGAAGGGGCATGGAGAAGATGAGGGGGGAGAATCCACAAAGGCCAGTGGCTCCCCCCACCCCCCTTTTATTGAGGCTCCCTCTTTCCCCTCTAGAACACGGACCCATCAACAGCGGGGAGCTCCTCAGGCCTTCGCTCTGAGACGACTCAACTTCTCTCTCCCTCCTCCTTCCCAGCTGCTCCCCAAACACCAGTCCTGTCAGGAGGAAATTCTGCTAAAACAGGGAATGAAGATGGATGATTAATACAGAAAGAGGGTGAGAGGGTAAATATGAATCATAAAGAGAAAAGGTCTGACGCTAGTGTTGATGGACTAGCAGGCCCTCTGAAAGTGGTTAAGAGTCCATTCCAGTGCCCCGGGGCCGTAGATTTAGATTTAGCAGCTGATTTATGAGGCCAGGGAGGTGGTTCCCCTCTGGGGATGGCCTCTTGGCTCTGGCCTCCCCTTTGCAATGGCCAGGCTCAGTGGGAAAAATCTGAGCCCCTCCCATTCTCAAGCCCCCACCCCCTCCTTTGTGCAAAGCCATATCCTTGCCTGCCCCACCTCGCCCCCTCGCCCTTACCCTCTGTGTTCTGGCTCCTTAGGTTACCCAGACATACCCAGAGCAGGGTTTCCCTCACTGTCTCACATATACCAAGGGTGCCTTGCAACATGAATAGAGCTTCTGTGTGAAAATGCCCACATTAGTGATGTTTTTCACTCCGAAAGATTAAGTAGAAAACTATGAGTAGGCATCAAAAATACGCATTACATGCAGTGATTCTGTTCCATTATAAAAACGGGCTTAATTTATTCTAACTTGTCCCAAAATGTCCTCAACGACCCCATTATCTCAGTAATATTTCATTACCCCCACACATGCACCATCACTCCAACCAGCATTGGTTCCATCAAACAAAGAGATACACTGAGGTACTTCTTCCACTGTACTGGGGGTACAATGGGAAAAGCATGCTAGACTTGGGGACCAAGGCTAAATTTGAGATGCTTCTATTTGGTAGCTGTGTGACCTTGGGCAAATAACTTTACTTCTCTAGGCCTCTTTCTTCATTTGCCAAATAAAAGGGTTGGTAGATGATCTCAAAGGTCCCTTTCAGTTCTGACATTTCTCTGACTCCATAGTGTTGCTGCTAACCCACTCCCATTGTCTTCCTGCCCTATTAACCTGATTCTATTAATAATAAGATAAATATGTCCCCAAAATTGTATTTGTCCCTAGACAAAGAGAAGTCTCCTGAAGTGTTTTCAAAGCTGCACCTAAGAAAGGCCATGGAACACATAACACAACTACCTGAGGAGCAAAACATTCCATTAACTAGCCATTTGCTTTGTTCTGGTTGGCACACAGCCAAACAACTAGTCTCACTGACCTTTCTCCTGAACCAACAGAAATGATGTCAGGTGGACGGAGTCTGGCCACCATTGTTGGAGGTCATCTCTGCCTGCCCCAGACAGGTCTTGATTTTGCTAAATATGAGTATAGCGTGGTGTCACAGAAAAAACATTCAATTGAGAAATCGAGATCCCTGAGTCTTAACTGGGACAGTTTTTAATTCAGTCATTCTTAATCATGTCTCTTTGTGACCCCATTTGTGGTTTGCTCGGCAAAGATACTGGAGTAGTTTGTCATTTCCTCCTCCAGCTCATTTTACAGATGAGGAAACTGAGGCAAACATGATTAAGTGACTTGCCCAAGGTCACACAACTGGAAGTATCTGCGACCAAATTTGAACCCATGAAGATGAGTCTTCCTGGTACAGGCCAGGTATTCTATCCACTGCATCACCTAGCTGCCCGACAGGGACAGTAACTAATTGTCTAACTAGGCATATCAATTTCTTTCTCTGAGTCCCAGCTTCCACATCAATAAAAGGAGGGAGGTGGATCTAATTCAATAAGTATTTTTTAATTCTTTAGAAATTCTGACCTTAAACGTACATAAAAAAGAGTATGTCCACATACACAGCAGAATACAAAGAGAAGATTTTGCATGAAAACATGAATCTCCATTTCAAACCACGCTATTTTCTGAGATATAGTAAATTCTACATGTTATTTTCAAAAGTATCCTGCTTTTCTGCGCTACCTTCTCAACTTCCTTCTGTGCATTTTAAAATGTGTCACAGTGCCCTTTTGGGGGCATCGCTGCTGCTCAGGCTCCTTCCCCACACTGGTCTCTCTCACTCTCACCTCCATTAACTGCAAGAAAAGGGGGGGGGGGAACCCCATAAGAAATAAGAATCATCAAGCAGAATTAATCTACGCTGTAGCCATGTCCTAAAATACATCTCTATCCTTGTGTCCATCACCTCTCTGCCAGGAGGGTGGCTAACATACCTCATCATAGTTTCTCTGGAGACATGATTAGTCATTGTTGTGATGAGAGTTCTTAAGTCTTTCAAAGTTGTTTTTCTCTACAATGTTGTCGTCCTTGTATAAATTGTCCTCATGGTTCTACTAAACTTTACTGTGTCAGTTTATACTACCCAGAGATTCTTTGAAATCATCTCTTTCATCATTTAAAAGGTATAAATAATTCTATTACATTCATATACTACAATTTGCTCAGCCATTCCCTGATTGTCTAAGAGACCACCTAAGGCACCCCCTTAGATTCCAGTTCTTTTCATTTCCCCTTTTTATTTCTCCTCCAGGATCAAGAAGTTTACTTTGCTTTTGACTATTTCTTCTCCACTATTATTCTTCCTCTTCCTTCCACTTCCACTTCTCTGTTGAATTCGAGTGTTTCTATACCAAACTCAGATAAGAGTAAGGTTCGCCTGATGCCCATTTCCCCCTTTCTCCAATGTTTGCATATTCTCCACACCTTATATGAGAAATAGTAAATTCTATCTCCTTCTTCTTCCTTGCTACACATGTATATTCCTCCTTTTGCTCTCAGTTCTCTTCCCCGTCTTTAGATTCTCAGAGTAGAATCAGTCCATTCCAAACACTTCTGTTTTTCTTATTTAATTTCCTCAATGCCTTTTGACTACATTACGGTTCTGAAGGAACACTTGTTTCTTTCCCCCTATTAAAATGTTAGCACTATATCATATTACCCCATTAAAATGAATTTACACAAACCTCAAATAAATTTATCATCCTAGATTTCTATGGGTTTGTATTTTTTTTAAGTGCTTCCTCAGCTCTGGTTTTTCCAGTCAATAGTCAATAAACATTTACTAAGCACCTGCTATATACTAAGCACTGTGCTAGGCACTAGGGACACAAAAAGAAGCAAAAAGATAGTCTCTGACCTCCAAGACCTCACAATCTACTTTTCAACAGAAATTACAAAAACCCTTCATTCCATTAAAAAACCTGTTTTCTCCTTGTACGATAATAGTCTTGCCAGGTAAATTATTCTCAATTGTAAGTCTATGTCTTTTATCTTTTGTAACATAATATTCCAAGATTTCCTTTGATTTTTAGTTGAAGCTTCCGCTTCTTGTATAGTTCTAACTGGTCCCTTGTTACTTTACCTTCTTTCTGGATGCTTGCAATATTTTTTTCTTTTAGGCAGGAGTTCTGGATTTAACCTATGACATTCCTAGGAATTTCCCTTTTGAAGTTCCGTTCAGGAAGTAATTGATGCTTTTTTTCTATCTTCACTTTACCCACTGTTTCTAACAGGATTTAAGTGGCTTTCATTTATTATTTCTTGAAAGATGTTGTCTAGCTTTCTTTTTCTATCATGATTTTCAGAGATTCAGGGCTCTTAAATTATCAAATGAGTGAAATATGCAAAGCATTTTGAAAGTGTCAAATTGCTACATAAATATTATTGTTATCACCATTATTATTATCACTCAATTTGTTTTAAGATTATTTGTTGTTTATGATACCTTACATTTTCTCCTATTTTTTTGTCTTTTAATTTTGTTGTAATATTAATTGCTGTCTCAAAGAGTCATTGATTTCTTTTTGGTCTATCCTAGTTTTCAGGAAATCCATTTTTTTTTAGAAGATTTACCACTTTCTCTCCTAAACTACTTATCCTCTTTCCAATTCTTTCATCAAGGGTTTTTATTTCATTTTTATCTCTTGCTTCCATGTCCTTGTGGGAAATCCATATGGGATTTCTGTTTGTTATGGAGTTAGAGTTCCAATCTTTTTTTATATATTATTTTTATTTTTCTCCTCTCTCCACCTTTAGTTCCTGAATTGGGGCTTTGTGACAGAGCTGGCCCCTGATGCACTTTTGGGTAGGGTAGCTGGTCCTGCTTGGGTCACTTGGACCCCTACCTCCTAGAGTTTGACCTTCTCCTGGATCTTTGAGGTTCCAAGAGCTTGCTCTTCAGGGTCTTCTCTCTCATCTCAGAGCAGAGCATTAGAGATCTCAGAACCCTTTGACTTGGGCTATTCTGGTATGAGCACTGACTGCAGTCCCACACTGGTCAGCACTTCACTGGTCACTGGATACTGCTACTCCCTCCCCAAGGCTTCCAAGATCCCTACCCTGGGACTTTCTGACTAACCTGGGGCTTTCTCAAGGAAGCCTTCTACTCTTGGGCACAAAGCCTTGTAGTCAACATGAGACCCTGGCCATCTCTGGTCAAGTGGGTGCCCCTTTTGTTTGTGGGGCTCCTTTCCTGTTGCCCTTAAGTTTGTGGCTAACTTTATGCATGATTCTGGTACAGAATAAGTCACTTAGTGTAATTTCTCAGTGGATTCCTCAGTCATTATCTAGTCTGATATAAACTTCAGAGTTTTACTGGATTAGGTATATGGGAGCTGATTAGTCTGCCTCCAGAACAGGCAATCATGTTGACAAAGTGCAAATCAAAAAAGTCTATGGTTCCATAATCTTGGTCAGTTCTGAGATTCCAAACTTGCTTGGGGAACCTTGAACAATACAAGTCTTTTTTATCCTACTGTCTGTTAGTATTTCTGAAACAGAGAGCCTTGGATTCCATTCACAAGTCCCATTTTTCCTGCAACAAGGAAAGCAACAAGGGTGTTTTATGGAATCAGATTCTGACCCTCCCAAACCCCAGGATGCCGGGTATTATTGAATAGCAGTCCAGTGCTGACAAACCCCACTCAGTAAGTCTAACCCTGGTCCTGGGCAGAAAGGAAGCAGAATCCAGGTGTTGCCAAGTGCAGAAGGAAGTAAGAGCAAAGCCGCTGCAAAGATCCTCCAGCTGCTTTTGGCTATTCAAAGGTGAACTCCCACACGGGAGCACACACACTGAGAAGGGGGAAAGAGCCCTGAAAATAGGGCAGCAGTGGGAACAGATTATTCTTCTGTAACCCATCTTGTACACAAAGTCTGGGTTATCTTTTTAATGCTAAAATGCCACTACCCTTCCCAGAAACCTTCACTGGTTTTTCATGTCATTTTTTCCTCCTCTTTTTCTCTCCCATATTCTTCCTTCATTTCTCTCTTCCTCTCTTTGTTTCTTTTCCTTTCTTTTTCTTCCTTCCTTCTTCCTATTTCTCTCTCTTCTTCCTTTCTTTTCATCTCCTCTTCTTTTTCCTTCTTTCTAGATCTGCAGTTTCTCTGACCTAGTGCACTCTCCACTGATGCCAATCTTCACCTCACTTGTAATGCATTATAGTCTTAGAGAGTTGCCTTAGGGGATTGAGAGGCCAAGTAGCTTATCCGTGTTCATAGAGGTAGTAGAGTCAGAGGAAGGTCTTTCTGGGCTTGTTTTTGATTTGGTTTGGTTTGGTTTGGTTTGATTTGGTTTGGTTTTTTTGGTGTGTGTGTGGTTTTTTTGGTTTGTTTTTGGAGGGGGGAAGACAGAGCAATTGGGGTTAAGTGACTTGCTCGAGGTCCCATAGCTAGTAAGTGTGTCAAGTCCGGATTTGAACTCAGGTCCTCCTGACTCCAGGACCAGTGCTCTATTCACTGTGCCACCTAGCTGCCCAGGAAGGTCTTTCTGAAACCAAGGCCAGTCCTTAATCCAGTATGCATGCCACTGCCTCTCATTCCCTACTGAGTAATTTTAAGTACAGCAGGGATTCTCAACTTGCAGTCTATGAACTTGGTTTTTTAAAATATTTTGATAACTGTATTTCATTCTAATTGGTTTCCTTTATAATCCTATTATTTTATGCATTTAAAAACATAATTCCTAGAAGAGATCCATGGACTTCCCCAGACTGCCAACATACAATAAAAGCTAAGAACCTGTGGCATAAAAGAAATTTCAGTTCAGGTATGGGCTGAACTAACCAGCCTCCAAGGATCCCTTCCAGTTCTGAGATTCAGAAATGCTGAGATTCCGTGACCTCTGGCCTCTCTGCCAGCTCTCTCCTTCTGAGGAATGGTAAAATCATTAATAATCCCCCTCCCTCTCCCCTTAGCTCCACCTACCAGGGGATCCTACCGGTTGGGATCAATCAGTCCTTCATAGAACACATCAGGCAGGGAAAACTGTCCTTGAGCTGTGGGATCCTGAACAAGCTTCCGCTGGGCAGTGGCAGCCTTAACTGAAGTTCCCTGAGATGAGGCAGGATTAACTGTTGTGATGCCATTATCCAGACTGCTCAGAAAAACTAAAAGACAGGAAATTTCCTTGTGGAAACAGGAGGCGAAAAGTGGCAGAAAATCTGACAAATGTCACCACCTTACAAAGACATCACCAGACAATTCTATCTCCCAAGGATTTCTAAAAATAAAACTAAAATTCCTCTAAATTCCTACAGGATAGAGAAGGCATTACTGGGATCTTTCCCTCAACAAAAGCTTGGATGTAGCAAAACATCTTCAGTACTTGGCACACAGTAGATCCAAATGTTTACTAAACTGAAGTTGGCCGAATGGAATTGGACCAGATTTTCATAAAGAGGGAGACTCCAGCTCTTTCCCAGATTGTTGCTTCCATCCCCCCCCCTCCCCTTGTTTCCTTCTCTGGCCTGTTTCAAGACTTAACGGAAATCCCAACTTTGGTAAGAACCTTTTCCCAGTCCCCCTTAATATTAGGTAGCTTTCCCCTCTGAGGTTACCTTTAATTTTCTTGTATTTAACTTGTTTGTTTATGGTTCTTTGCACATTGTCTCTGCCATTAGATTACAAACTCCAGGAGGGCAGCAACTTTTTTTTACTTATCCTGAGTGTTAAACACAGTGTCTGGCACATAGTAGGAGCTTACACATTGCCTGTTGACTTGATTTGACTTGATTGTCTAAGATGACTTCATCCTCTCCAAGTAAACATGTAGAGAGGTTCATTCTAGGCATGGAGCATGGAGTGAGCAAAGTCAGAAAATATGAGAGGGCAGAACAAAAATGGAAGGTGGGAGAAATTGGTTAAAGGGATAAAGAATAGTCTGTTTAGGCCAGCGGTTCTCAATCTGTGGGTTAATTTGTAACAATGAAAATACATCCTGCATATCAGATATTTACATTAAAATTCATAACAGTAGCAAAATTACAGTTATGAAGTAGCAACGAAAATAATTTTATGGTTGGGGGTCATCACAACATGAGGAACTGTATTAAAGGGTTGTGGCATTAGGAAGGTTGAGAACTACTGGTTTAGGCTAAAATGTAGAACAGAGGAAAAGAAATGGTTCCATAAAGGTTGGAAAGGCAGATTTTAACCAGATTATAGAGGGCCTTAAATGCTACAATAAATCTATACTTTCTTTGATAGGCAATGGGGAGCTACTGAAGGTTTTTGAGTAGACGAATGATGCTCATGATGGTGGGTTAAGAAGATTTCTTGAATGACATATTAAATATATATTGTAGCAAAAAAACCTAGAACCATAAAGTCCAACTCAAAGGTCATGACCATAACCCAGGTGAAGAAAGATGAGGGCCAGCTATTCTTGCTAACTGCCTCTTTATGAAACTGTTCAAATGCCCACTTAGCCTCACTTCTCCCTAAATTGAAAAGCTATCAAAGTCAGGGTTTAGTGACATAGGAAGCATCAAATGCCTCCTTAGAACCATAGCATGTTAGAACCGGAAGGAACTTTAGCCGTCATCACTTAGTCTAATAACCCGTTTTTCAGATGAAGAAACTGGGGCCCAGAAAAAGAAGGTGACTGGGTGCAGGTCACACACAGAGGAGGTGCAGAACTGAAAGTATTTCACGAACCTTAAAGCACTGTCTAGCTGTGAGTTATCATCATTAGATCTACTGACTCCTGCTCCATGTTATTCCCACTACACCAGCCTGCCCATAGGACACAGATGCCAACACAATGCTGAAGAGAATCATGGGATTGTAGGATCACAGACCTCAGAGGTCATCTATCCAACTCCTTCATTTCACATGTGAAGAAACGAAGACCCACAGAGTTTAAATGACTTGCTCTTGGCCACTTGGCTAATAAGTGACAGGCTTCTTAACTCTCCCAAAAGAGTATTTTTCTGCACACTTGCTCCCATCTGTTTCTCCTCCCATTCATGATGCTTCTCATGAGCCTCTGTCTTCTCATCCGCAGAAAGGGAATAATACCTTCCCTAAATGCTTCCTGAAAGCGTGTGAAATTGGAGATACTGAAGCAGAACTACTTTGAAGCATATCAAATATGCCATATAAATTATTAATTATCAGGACAGGGGCAGAGAATGTAGAGCTGGAAGAGACCTTAGCACATAGAACACATAAGGTTAAACTTGGAATAGACCTTGGGGTTTTCCACTCCAGATCCCAAGCTGTCATCAAAGGAGGAGCTGAGCTCTATGAGCAAAGCAGGACTGCAGTAGCTCAAAAGAAACATGAGACATGCACATTTAGAGACCTCTCCACTCTAAATGTTCACATGGACTACTTGTGCCAGACCTTCCAAGCTTGTATCAGTCTGATCAGCCACAGTCAGACACACTGTGCCTCGACCCCAACATACTGATGTCACTTTGGTCCTCTTTGAGAACAAACGACAACAACCAACATACAAACTGGGGTCTAGAGCAGTGTGTAGCCTCTTTTTCTCTTACACCTCTCACCCCATTTCTATGGTGTATACCCCTCTCCCACAGACTCCAACCCCACCAGGATCTGCCACCACATTGTCCCTGCAGAGGGTACCAAATGGACAGCTACCTACCTGGCATTTTCCATGACAAGCCTCATCTCTGGGATGCAATGAAGCATCAGGCTCCCATGGGCCTGCCTATACAGCTACAGTTGAGCACATCTTATTAAAAGGCAGTAGACACATCCTGAACATATTACTTTTTTTTCCCTTGTAACCCCCTGCTTACACACACATACACACACACACACACACACACACACACACACACACACACACACACGCATGCACACATACAAACATACCCACACCCGCAGCTCTCTGCTTGCTTCTACCTTTCACTTGACCTAAACTGTAGGTTCTATTGGCAGTGAACTCAATCACTGTCCTCGCCATGGCTTCTATTAAAGCTTGGCTCTAACCATCCAAGAAATTAGTCTCCAGTGCTCGACCCTTGTCCCCCCTCGGGTGCACCACAGCAGCTGTGCCCAACCTTTGGTCCTCAGCTGCTCTATTTCATCCATAAACCTGAGCGGCTGCTTCCTCCCACCTCCTTCCCCCTCCCTTTGCCTGGTAACAGCTAAAAGCAGAGCATGGGAGTCTCACTGCCTCTCACACACATACTCTCACACTCTGTTGTCAAATTACAATAGGAGTGAGGCTGGTCCCATTTTTATTGTGGATTCCTTTGGTCAGGGTTAAAACATACAAGTGTTTATAGCGTAATATTACCCTCTGTGTCAAGGCTCCGTGAACTCTGATCATAAAGGTCCTAGGACCTCTGACAAAGCCATTGCATGAGATAATTGGGAAGAACTCAGAAAATATTGTCAAGGATGCAACTGGTGTTGACCTCAGGACACAGTTATCATGCTCCTGCCCTTTGGCATATATTGTGTCGTTTGGTCATTTCAGTGTCCAACTTTTTGTGACCCCATTTGGGCTTTTCTTGGCAAAGATACCAGAGTAGTTTGCCATTTCCTTCTCCAGTTGGTATACATAATTTAGCCAGGGGTGGGGAACCTGCAGCCTCAAGGCCACACATGGCCCTCTAGGTCCTCAAGGGCAACACTTTGACTGAATCCAAAATTCACACAATAAATCCCCTTAATAAAAGGCCAGATGTGGCCTGGAGGCCGCAGATTACCCATCCCTGTGTCTAGACCAAAAAATTCAGTCAATTAATGGTACAGACCAAAAGAAAAGATATTCCAAGGGGCACACAAAACACTGAGAAGGGACTGTCTTATCTAAACCTCCTTTCTCCCCCTCCACAGGGAAAGCCAGTCGGGTAATCAGACTCTCCAAAGTCACACACACTGCTCTGTCACAAGGTCTCAGGCTTTCTGGCTCTCTTTCTTTCCAAAATATTCAACTCTACTGTAAGTGTAACTCAAACAATTTTTTGTGTGTTTTTTAAAATTTAATTTTAATTTTTTCAATTTAAATTTGAAGAAGATATTTTTTTAAAAATTGTTAAGTCCTACTGTGAATAAGGAACTGACTCTAAGCCAGTCTGACACTAGAGGGGAGGGTTCTCCCTGCTTTTATTGACTACCTGCAGGAATCCTGAGAGAGGAAGAGGGGCTGACGCCTCCTTAGGACTATTAACAATTACTGCTGCCTTCCTCTTCTCACAAAGATCCTACCTCCCTGACTTTAAGAACACTTTGAAGGCCTGAGTCATCATTCAGGACGGCCTCCAACAGAGCAATGAGCACAGTGGGGTTTCTCATGAGTACAGCATAATAACAGTTCATGCTTTCTGTAGCATGTTCAAGTTTACAGAGGACCTCCCTCACAACTACCCTGCAAAGTAGATAGTGGAAGTATTATTATCTCCATTATACAGATGAGTAAACTGAGGCTCAGAGAATTTAAGAGGTCTTTTCAGGGTCACTTGGTCATCTACCCTCCAAGTTTACCACTCTTTTTCACTCTGCCAAAGTACATGATAAGAGAGATCATCCCACTGGGAAAGGAAGGGAAAAAAGGGAGAGAATTTGCAAGCCCTATGCAGAGCCACTGAGGCGCTTGGACATTTTGCATGTAGACCCTGGGTCTGGGGATAGTTGGGGATGGGTGAGCAGTGCAGAAAAAAGGGGCAGTTCAGTAATTCTAAAGTCTTTCATTGGTACAAGGCAGGTATAAATGTATATCTAATGTGAAGGAAATTGATGCAGGATTTCCAACTTTGTCAGGGATGTGTATGCGGTGTTAGGGCTGAGGCAGGGAGAGCTTGACCAACTTAAATGCTGACTATTACCCAAGTAACATAGTTTTTGTCCACTTGAAATCATATATACAATCCTAATACTTTAGTTTTCTTATATGCCACAAATGTGGACTTCTTCATACATTTCTTTGGAAATGGACCACTATAATGTCATATAATGTCAATAAAGAAAGGGTTCTAAGCAAAATGATAATGTTAACATTACAGTTAGGAGGCACAGTGGACAGAATGACAGGACTGGAGTCAGGAAGACTCATCTTCCTGAGTTCAAATTCAGTGTCAGACACTTACTAGCTGTGGGACCCTGGACAAGTCACTTAACTCTGTTTGCCTCAGTTTCCTTATCTATAAAATGGGCTGGAGAAGTAAATGGCAAACCGCTTTGGTATCTTTGCCAAGAAAACCTGAAATGGGATCATGAAGAGTCAGACATGATTGAAATGACTGAACAACAAAACATTACAGTGGGATGTGTTTAATCTGTTTAACAGAATAATTCTTTCTGATCACTTCAGCACATTATATTGTTTTGACTCTAGACATCCACCAAATACAGATTGTATCCCTAAAATGAGACACTTTGAAAGAAAGAAAACACCCATCCCTGCTCAGGGCATTCCTGCCTCCTTGTCTTTTTGCAAATTGTCCCTCATGCCTGGGATGTTCCCCCTCTCCCATCTCAGCCTCATGGAACCCCCAGCTCTCTTCAAGGCTCCTACATGAAGTCCTTTCTGATCTTCCCCAGTGGTTAGAACTCTCCCCATCCCTTATCAAAATTACTAAGTATTTATGATGTACATATTTTTATTTATGTATGTACTTACATGTTTTTCACAATAATAACTAAAATTTATGTGATAATCTGTATTCATATAGTGCCTTAAGGTTTGCAAAGTACCTTATAAATATTTTCTCATTTTATCCTCAATAACAACCCTGAGTTTTGAGACCAATAGAAGTTAAGTGACTTGCCCAGGGTCACACATCTGCAGCAGGATTCAAATTCGGGTTTCCTGACTCCAGGTCCAGTTCTCCATCCATTCGAATGTAAGCTTCTTGAGAACAGGGACTTATTCTTTTTTTATTATTACTATTATATATCCAGTACCTAGCACAGCATGTGCTTGTTGCTGTAAATAAATGACACTCGACACATGCTTATTAAATTAAATAAGTATACAGTGAATATAATACCAATTATAGGAAGTCAGATTTGGTAGACTGGATGGCCTACATCCAGAATTCTTTGGAAAAATGACAAATGAATCCTGTCCGTTCATTAAAGTAGACCCACTAGACTATTTAATAGTGGAAAATATTTTTTAAATTGTTACCAAGAAACTCCAGGGCTGTGACTCATATCTTTATCTTCTAGCCTGCTCAGCACAGAAAGATAAAAATAATGTGATTTCAGCTTGTCAACCAGGTACCATCCCCCTACCCCCACGATTGAGCTGTCTCTGAGGGGCATCTGCCTGGTGCCCATCAGTTCCATTTCGTCCTTGTTCCCACAGAGGAGAGGCTAAGCCCTGTCCTTCCTATCCTTCCTCTGTTCTGCTTGCTGAGTTCCCCACAGCAGTCTCATTGCTCTGGTGGGCCATAGCTAGGTAGTCTAAAATCTACAGATGACTCTCAGATCCCTACTAGCTTGAAATCCTATAATCCTATGATTCTGGCCTGGAAAGGGAAGTGCAGTCCCATTCTAGTTCCCATGAAAATGTTTGAGTTTATGCTGGTGGAAAAGGTACAGCCTGGGTTTATATCACTGGGATAGAATTTTATTTCCAAAATTCAAATCACTCATTGCACCCCTGGCCTCAATACCAACCCATTTTCCATACCTCAAAGAAGACTTCCCTACAAATAACTAAATGGCCTATACTTCCATTCCTGGCCAGCCTCTGATTCTTCTTGGATCTCTAGTATTTTCAAAGGAAAGGCAGAAATAAAAACATTTCAACTTTAAAAAAAAGTTTTTAAGGGCAGCTAAGTGGCACCGTGGATAGAGCACCAGGCCTGGTGTCAAGAAGACTCATTTTCCTGAATTCAAATCTAGCCTCAGACACTTACTAGCTGGGTCACTCACTTAACCCTGTTAGCCAGTTTCTTCATCTGTAAAGTGAACTGGATAAGGAAATGGAAAAACAGTCTAGTATCTTTTCAAAGAAAAAACCCAAAAATGGGGTCACAAAAAAAATCGAGCAATACTGAAAAAAAAAAATTCACTCCCCCAAATAGTCATAAGATTCATTGAAGTCCCTCATCTCCATATGGAACATGTTCCTCTCCTACTGCCTGGCTTTCCTTCATCAGAGTATCCTTCTACACATTTCTCTGTGGGGGAAAAAAGCATTATTGATCACAAGGATGATCCACCTCTTCATGGTGCATTGGGAAGGGCCTGCCAGCATGAAGAGTGCAAGTCATATTTCTGCAGGGAGGCAGGACACGGGTGCCAAAGTGCCTCTTGGCCTGTTCTGCTTTTTGTGGGTAATTAAATTGAGTCCACTCCTTGGCTTGGTTTTCTCCCTGAACAATTCAACCATTTGAGTAATCCATTCTCAGGGCACTCATACATCACCTGGGTGCACCCTGCCTCTGATGTATGACTACAATCCATCAGCAGAGTGCACCCCCACACCCGGGATGTATGGGTGCCGTACATCATCACAAGAGGCCTGAGGGGCCATGTGTTACTCAAGAGGTGGCACCACTCAGAAGGGACCAGATGAGGGCCAAGAGGAAAGGGGGTTGGCACAATTGGAAACCCCTGTTTTTATTATTCTTTACTGAGCAAGCCAGAAGGTGTGGATTTCTCTGATGACTGGACTTTTTTTTCTCTTTTTTAAAAAACCATAACAAAGCATTTCCAAGTAGGCATCCTACTGGGCTTGCTTTAATAACTATATAAGATTCATTTTCAGTAATATTGTCATAGATAGAGCTATAAGGGAGCTTAGAAGTCATCAAGTCCAACCTCTTCATTTTACAGAATAGAAAACTGAGTCACAGAAAGGTTAAATGAGTTGAGCTGGGTCACACAGCAACTAAGTATCTGAGGAAACTACTGGCTCAAAATCCAGTGCTCTAGGCACCATCTCATGTTGTCTCTTGTCCATTGCATACAAAGATTTATGGCAGCATAAACTCTGCATTGCTTCCATCATTCAATCCAGTGCTCTGTGCACAGTGGCCATGTAATAGCTTTGAGGACATTGAGTCATTGAGGCCTTTGTCCAAGCAGGACAAAGTCAATCAATTGAATAGTCAATCAATTATCTAGTTTGGATGCTAGCTCTATGAGTCCCTCACCCTGCAACTTCAGCCAAGTCACACCTTCTTTCTAGTTATATTGCCCCACTCAAAGTGAGAACCTGGAAAGACCTCAGCTTAAAAAGGCCAAGGTCTCCCACTCCATCCTGGGCCACCTTCAGTCGTCCTGATGGACATTTGGCCACCAGACCCAGATGACTCTGGAGGAGAAAGTGAAGCTGGTGACCTTGCATAGCCCTCTCACTCAAATCAAAGTCAACTGCAAGTCATGTCATCATCTCCCTGATGTCACGGTCCTCTTCAAGAATGGAGGACAAACCTCAACACAATAACAACACAACCTGTTTCTTCACGTGCAAAATAAGGCTTCTTCTATAAGGCTTCTTCTATAACGCTTCTTCTATAAGGCTTCTTCCAGCTCTAAACTTACAAGACTTTTATCCCATATTTCTAAAGATTAAAAAAGACAGATATTCAAAAACAGAAAAAGAAGAGACAGCATGACGTAGTAGACACTCCATAATCACAGTGTATATACTACACTGTAGGAGCTGGCTTTGAAGCTAGGAAGACCGACCTGGACTCAAACCCTGCCACTGACATATGCTAGCTGCGTAACACTGAGAAAACCATAGGAACTCCCTGTGCCCCAGGCAATTCTAAAGCTAGAACTTGCAGAAAAAGTACAGACCTACATTGGCGGCTCACTTGGATACTCCCAATATCAGTGACATTTCAGATTTAGACCCCATACGTTAGAAATAAACTAAAGTCTTCCCATTACATGGACAACCTAAAGAGATGCCAGTGGTCCCTGCCTCCTTTCTCCATGATTATTTTGAGGACTCGTTATGAAGCAGGACATCAGAGATACATCACCCCTTCCAAGATCCTGAAGGATATTGGGGACACAATTAACAGCCTTGTGTTCTCTGCATGTGGCTTAAGTCAGGAAGTTCCCATTAATACTGATGGTATTTGCAAGCTAAAGCTCATCAAGACAAAACACCAGACCCCAGGAAACACTGCCAAAAAGGGGGGCTGCCAACTCTGCTGGCCCTCCAAATTCAGGGAAAACCTGGACCCCAGAGTAAGCCTTGAGAATGTTGGAAAAGTTCAGGGGGAAAAAAGTTACTGGTGACTGGCTTCTTGCTACTGTTTTATGTTGTTTCAGAACAAAGAAATTTTAACTATAAAATCAGTGGAAAAAGTGGAGGACCTGGAGTCCAGAGACCCAGTTTCAAATCCTGCTGATACTCTGCAGCTCGGTGACCTCTGACCAGTCACAGAATCTTGAATTTAGGAGACTTAGAGGTCATCTTCTCTATCCCTGTTATTTTACAGATATGGAAACTGAGGCCCAGAGGGGTGGTATACACAAGGTTTGAGGTTGTCTTCTGAGCCCAAGTCATGTCACCTTTCTGGGCCTTAATATCTTCATCTATAAAATAGAGGAAATAATACTTGTACTATTCACTTCCCAGGGTTGTTGTAGGAAAAGTACACCTAAAAGCAGCAGAGCAATGAGAGCTGGCCTTATTACAAGAGTACACAGGAATCCATCTGTCAGCATGGGCCCAGTCCTAACTAGGGGTCTCTTTTGAGCTCTGACATAAGCTACGTCAATACCTTGACTTTCTATGACATTATTTACCAAAGGGCTTCTGCCTCCAGAAAACCTTAGCTGATGCCCCAGTTGGTAAATCCATCCATCAATAAACATTTATTAAGCACCTACTATATGCCTTTGATGTCACATCTCCCTTTGTTTTGAATGTCTCTAATGCACTGATCTTGTAATATTTTATTATGGTTATCTGCGTTGCCATTTTCTGCCCATATTGGACTATAAGAGTAGGGAAGGAACTATTTATCTAAACTTCACACCTCTCCCAGCACCTACCATGGCGATCTGCACATATTAGATGCTTAGCAAATCTTTATATTATTCTATTCTTACAACATTCCTATAGGCAAAGAATGATTATCTCCATTTTATAGATGAAGAAACTAAGGTCCAGGTAGATTAAGTGATTTTTCCAAGACATACAATTAGTAAGTGGCAAAACCTAGCTCCCAGCACAAGGCTCTTTTCTCAACACCTTATTTTCTCTTCACACACACTCATTTAGGATAGCTTTGTCCTCTGTGTCCAGTCACCTGACCTACCCAGTTTGTATTCACCCTAGGGGCTCAAGAAGAACATTTGTCAAATGGGAAA
>CM053581.1:271997878-272018384 GCA_028627135.1 Pseudochirops cupreus | reverse complement strand
CACCTCTCATCCCCCATCCCCCTACTCTTCTGTGTGGTAAGATGCCCAGTTTAGACTTTGTGTCATTCCTTCCCTAAGCCAAATTCCGTGAGAGTAAGGTTGACTCTTTACCTTTTGCCTCCCTCTTTTCCCCCTCTATCTTTTCCTTTAATCTAAATAGATCTTTACAGACTCTAAAGACCTATGGTTTTTCTACCATACCAAGCTATTGTTATAGTGATAAGATTTTTTTTCTTTAGTGTTAAAAAATTTGGTTTTGTTTTTATATCACCTTAATTTACATTTTCCTACCCTGAGGTGGCACAGTAGATTGAGTGTTCTATTTGGAGTAAGGAAAATCTGAGTTCAAATCCAGCCTCAGATACTTACTATCTTTATGATCCTGGTCCCTTAAACTCTGTCTGCCTCAGTTCTCTCATCTCTAAAATATAGGTAATAGCAGCACCTACATCTTGTGATTGTGGTGAGGATCAAATATTTGCAAAGCACTTAGCACAGGGCCTGGCATGTAGAAGGTGCTTAATAAATGCTTGTTTCTTTCCTTCTTCCCCCTTACTTACCCCAAGGCTCATCCCCTGCAGGAAAGAATAAAAGAGAAACAAATAAACTCAGCAAAACTAACCAATGTATGGATTGAGTCTGACAGTGTATGCGATGTTCTGCACCCATGACCCCTCACCTCCTCAGAAGAAGAGATTGTGGGATTTTATACCTAAAAGGGACTCCCAAAATCATTGATTTCAACACTCAAATATTTGCAAAGCACTTAGCACAGGGCTTGGCATGTAGAAGGTACTTAATAAATGCCTGTTTCTTTCCTTCTTCCCTCTTACTTACTCCAAGGCTCATCCCCTGCAGGAAAGAATGAAAAAGAGAGAAAGAAATCAACTCAGAAAAACTAACCAATGTATCGATCAAGTCTAACAGCATATGTGATGTTCTGCACCCATAACCCTTCACCTCTTCAGAAGAAGAGATTGTGAGATTTTATACTCCCAAGATCATTGATTTCAGCACTCATAGTTTGTCCGTAAGAAATAGATTCAGAGAGGTGAAAGTTAGTAGGTTATCTTAGATTCAAATCCAGATCTTCTTAGTCCAAATCCTGTGGTCTTTCCATGATTTATTTCACCATGAAACAGATGGGGAAGAAACACAGTTCCTTGTTGGGGACAGGTAGACCAGGATGAGGCCCTGGGGGAGGGATGTGGGAAACAGGTTGGATTGGAGTGGGAGGGAGAGGGATACAGCATTGACTAGTGGAATTCTGGAAGGGAGGAAGGTGACTGTGGAAGGGGACTGGAAGCAGACATACACACAACCTCTGGCTTTCCCCCATATAGCCTAAGACTGGCTTCTGCCCTGAAACTCAAATAATGAAGTAGAAAATGAGAAAGGGGCAGCTGCCCCAGAGAAAGGATCTGATTCCCAAACTGGAAATAGCAGCTTGACAGCCCTTCAATGCCATAGTGACAGAGAACTAGACCTTGTAAAGGTTCAGAAGGCCAGGCCAGCTTCTTACCACAATGCCAGAAAAAAGCAGAGACCAGAAAAAAGGACCAGGAGAGACTTCCCTGCCTAGGGCAATGGAAAGAGGACTGAATTTAGAGTCAGAAGACTGACTTCAAATCCTGACTATGCTGTCTTCTATCTGTGTGACCCTGAAAAAGTAATTTCTCCTCTCTGGGCTTCAGTTTCTCATATGTAAAATGAATGGTTTGGATGGGCTGATCAGTATGGTCTTTTCCAGCTTTTGATTTCTGATATCATGCTTTCAGTAGCATCAGGATCTTCAAAGGTCGGAAAAACCTCTGAATCCTGCTTCCCCCAAACTAACTGTTTAGAACAGAGGTCCCTTGCTCCCAGGGAAATATGATTTCTCAAATCTGACCTGGTGTGTCCTTAATGACATTTATAAGAAGTTTTTAAATTTGTGACCATTGGGGGTGAAGAAATGGCAAAGAGAAGCAGGGAGAGGAAAACAGTAAGAGGGACCATGGTATAGTAGAAATGGCACTGTTAGGAGCCAGGACACCCGGCTTCTGGTCCTAGTTATGCAGCTGACTTACCCTGTGATTTTGGGCAAATCCTTTTGCTTCTCTAGGTCTTAGTTTCCTTGTCGGTAAAGTGAGGAGGTTGGATGAGTTGATCTGTAAGGTCACTTTTAGCTCTAAGTTTCTGATTTCTAAAAGGACCTTTTTGGTTATATCCCTCATGTTCTCCCTAACCTTCAATGCCTCCTCTACCTGATGACCAGGGTCATAGGTAAGCATTTTCCTGATGTCAGGACTCCTAAGGAGGAATTTATCATCTTACCATCTGCCCTGAGACTGACCAGCTTCTTAGCACCTGGAGCAGCACCTTCTGACCGACTCCCAGAAACCTTACTCCCAGCCTCAGCCCAATCCCTAGGGGAGTCAATCCACTAAGCTTTAGAACTTTAGCCCTGGGGATGGTACTGTTTGGATAGGTGTAAGACTAAACCGAATATCAGAGAGCCTTCTATATGTTGCCTGCCTTGGTTCCCAGAGCAGACCATCAAAGCCTCACTTCCCATCCAACCATCTTCTGTCTAGTCTCCCCTGACCCTCAATCTTTTTACCTCTTGCTTTGGGTACCATAGATCAGAAACCATTGTTTCTGGAAAAATCACATCAATTGGCTGTCATATGGATCAACTCACCATCCCTGTGACTCCCCAGGTAGTGCTTACTCTGACCACTATTCCTATATATGAAGCAGGTAGGTAGTAAAGTGAATAGTATGCTAAGCTTTGGAGTCAGGAAGACCTGAATTCAAATCCCATTTCTGACACTTATTAGCTAGGTGGTCCTAGGCAAATCATATAACCTCCCAAGGTGATTTTCTTCATTTATAAATGAGGTAATAATAGCATCTACCTTACAGGGCTGTTGTGAAGATCAAATGACATAGTATCTGTAAAACCCTTTGTGAACCTTAAACTGTTATATAAATACTATTATTGCTATAGTTATATGTGTTGTCTCCTATTAGAATGTAAACTCCTTGAGACTAGAAACATCTTGGTTTTTGTCTTTGTATCCTCAGTGCTTGGCACATGGCACTTAATAAAGGCTTTTTCATTCATTCACCATTTGAATTAATTAAAAAGCTTTTGATCAGTGTCAGGAAAAGGAATGTGTCAACTTTGTTATTTAATCGAGGTATTCTTGCAGCCAAGTGGAAAGAGCCCTAGTTTCTGGAGGCAGAGGACCTGGATTTAGATGCTCCCTCTGATACTTATTACCTGGGTGACCTTGGGCAAGTTTCTTAATCTCTTTATCCCTAAGTTTTTTCATCTAGAAAATAAGAAAGGCTGGCCTAGAAGTTCCCCCTAGAGTTATTTGTAGCCCAGGCTGCCAGAGGAAGGAGCTCCAGGCTGAAGGACTGGAACCCTTCCTTTCTTCCTCCCTTCCTCTCTTCTCCTTTTCCTCCTCTCTTCTTTTCTCCCTCTCCTTTCCAGTTCTAGATCTAGAAACCTATGATTTTATTGGTTCTCCACTGTTGCCTCCTCCTTATGTGAAGGTAGAAGCCTTGGTGGGAGAGCAGAAACTCTCTCAGATGCTACTGAGCTGAAAAGCTTTCCAGTACAGGTCAAATGATGGATTCCATTTTATCTCCAAAGGACTAGCCTAGTGTAATGTTAAAGGGAGTTGAAGATCTTCCCCACCCATTAATAGGCCTCACATGGAGCCCACAAGAGAAGCTTGATTAGGGGAGGTTTGTTTTTCAGGAAGGCCCATACCTTTTGTTACTTTGTAATTATATACATACATATATACACACACACGCACACACACACACACATACATACATACATACATATACATATACTCTGAAATTTGCATTTTGCTTTGGGGCTCATTCACTGGAAGAATGTTTGTGTGATTTGGGCAGATGAGACTGGGTAGCCATTAAGGAATGAGGGGCGGGGGGCTGTTTTGAAAATCCAGATGCTGGTGCTTATCTGGTGACTATGTATGTATGTAATGGTCAGACAGTTGGATCTGTCTGTTGATTTGTGATGTATGTATTATTTAGTCAGATGGTTAGAAGCTCTGTCTGTTGGTCTTTATGCTGTTATTTCTGATTGTAGTTTCTGTTTGTGTTTTCTCTGAAGTTCAGGGTCCTGACTTTTTCCCCTGAACTAAATAAATTATATATACACACACACACACACACACACACATATGTATATATATACATATACATATATGTGTACATATATTTGATTAAAGTGAGATTGTTGATCCCTTTTGAGTTGCTTTCCTTTAGAAAAGCAGATCAATGAACCTGTGCTAGCAGCCCTCCTGTGTGTTGGTGTTATTGGTCTTACACCTCCACAGCAGCTGCAAGTAGCATTGCTGTTACACTTAGCTAAGTTTGGAGAGGTTCATCATTTGGTTGACCAAGAGGCGGTGGATTGTTGTTGTTAATATAGCTCAGGAATGCTGTCTCATGAAGTTTGGAGGGGCTGCTAGCTGAGTAACTGCATCAGGAAAATCACAGCCCCTTGAAGGATAGAAACTGAAGTCTTGTTATTGTTAACACAGCTGAGTTCTGAGGCCCAGAGGTTTTAGGGGAGAAGTTTGTGGCTCTACCTCTACACTTCAACCTGAAAGTGGCAATGATCATAAGCTGGAATAGTTTGAAGGCTTTGGAGACTATAGGCTCCCCCCAGTGCATGAAAAAAGGTAGAAGAACAAGAGAGGAGAAGGAGGGGAAGAGAAGAGGGGAAAGGAGAAGAGAAAAAAAGAAGAAAGGAGGAGGGGCAGGATAAGGGAGAAGAAGAGGAGAAAAAAGGAGAGCGGGGGCGAAGAGGAAGGAAGGGGTCCCAGTCTTTCAGCCTGAAGCTCCTTCCTCCACCAGCCTGGGCTATAAATAGCTCCAGTTGGAACTTCTCTCCTGACTCCTTCAGCAAAGTCAGCAGCCCCAGGACCTCTCAGCCTGAGATAGGAACCAGGAGAGCTTCATCATTAATCACCAATCTTTAATTAACAGCTCTGAGCCTGGAACAAAAGGTGCTTACCACAAGGATGCCAAAGGGCCCTGAACTCTCCCAGCCTGTTTTCATTTGGAGGACCCGATGGCCTTGGGGAGCCCGGGCTGGCAGAGCACAGCTCCTGGCTCCTGGCAGGGAATAAGGGGGCTTGGAGGAAGAGCAGCTGGCAGAACCCCCGTCTGCTTAAGCCCGCTTTGCTCCCAGGCAGATTTGAGCTGACTCGACTTGGGTAGCCTTAGAAGGTCTCTGAGCTAGCAGCCGGTTAGCAGTGCATGTGTGGGGCGTGGGTTAGGTAGTCCTACAGATCCATCCTTGGCTTCCTAAAGTTTCTTCTCTGACTCCTCCTTCTCCTTCCCACCATCCTGGGGTCCACAAGTGGGGATGGACAATGTAGAGTCCAATTATTCAAAGCAAAGGTTGGTTAATTTGAAAGTACAATGACTGGCTTCCCTAGGTCTGGGTGGGGAATCCCACAAACTCAGAGATTTCTTTTTGAATTGAGCCCCGGGTTGCTACCTAGATGTTGCTAAGAATTGATATGGACCCTGTAAGAGGCAGAAGGTTAGGTAAGCTGCGGCGGTCCTGGAGAGGGAATTATATCATAGCAGGACAGCATCCCAGACCCAGGGCTGGAAGGGAATCTCAGATCAGCTAGTCTGCCCTCCTCACTTTATAAATGAGGCTGAAGAATTGTCATGTGATTCAGCCAAAGTCACAGGCTTCATTTCTGTCCTTTGGATTTCTGTGGCATGGCCAAGCTTTCCCCTGGGCCTCATCCATGTGCTTCGCTAAATCCTGGGCTGGTTCATCAGCTTTGGTGTTCAGAGCAGAATGTGCTCTGGGGGAAACAGGGGTGGATGGGTGACAGGTGTGTGTGTATGTGTGCATGTGCGGGTACATGTGTGTGTGTGTGTGTGTGTGTGTGTGTGTGTGTGTGTAGTGTTGGCAGTATGGGATCTGCAGCTAGGTTAGCGTCTAGGGGTGAGTCTTGGCTGGGAAGAGGGGTTGCCTATGACCAAGCATCCCCAAGGTCAGGTATCGAGAGTGCTGCTCTGAGGACAGTTGTCCTTGATTGCGAAGTCTCCAGACTGACCTCTGAATGTTGATGAGTATTTTTGGAGCATCACTGGCTTTGCCATCTTCTGTCCTTGCGGAGGATAAAGTGGAGATAATCTAAGAGGGAAGACACTAGCATTAAGGGGGATCAGGATACACTTCCTGTCTAAGGTGGGATTTTAACTGGGACTTGAACAAAGCCAGGGAAGAGGAAGGGAGGAAGGAGAGCATTCCAGGCATGGGGGGACAGCCGGTGAAGATGCCTGGAGTCGGGAGATGGAGATGTCTTATTGGATGATAAGCCAGGAGGCTAGGTGTGGTGAGTAGGGCACTAGATTTGGAGTTAGTAAGTTGTTGTTGTTCAGTCATTTTCAGTCATGTCCAACTCTTTGTGACCCCATTTTTGTTGTTTTTGGCAAAGATACTGGGGTGGTTTGTCATTTCCTTCTCCAGCTCATTTTACAGATGAGGAACTGAAGCAAACAGTTAAATGACTTGCCCAAGGTCACATAGTCAGTAAGTGTCTGAGGCTGAATTCGTACTCAAGTCCTCCTGACTCCAGGTCCTATGCTTTATCCACTTAGTTTCTAGAGTTAGTAAGGTCTGCATTCAAATTCTACCTCTGACGCTTAGTAACTGATGACACCATGCAACTGAATCTCTCAGTGCCTCAGTTTCCTCATCCATACAATTCAAGGTTTGGACTTGGTGATCTCTTTGGTCCCCTCTAACCTGTTTGTGGTCACCTATGACCAGCTCTCTACGATTCCTTCTAGCTCGAATGTTTGACAGGATTTGATTCTACTTCCTTCCACTCCAGCAGTCCCATATGAATGTTACTTCTTGACAGTCCTGTCCACTTTTTAATGACTCTCTAAAGCATTCTGCTTACGGTCTTTGAAACCTGTATCTTCCATGACTCTGGGAGAGAGAGTGGGCTGAAGAGTTCAAGCAACTCTGCCTCACTGAAATCCAATTCAGGGACAAGTCATGACATCACCTTGTGATGTCACTGGTCCTCTTTGAAGATGAAGGATGAGCAACAGCTTACAAGGGCTTTAAACCTGCTGCATTCTCTTCAATCACCGCCCCACCCCCCATCCCACCCTTCCTTCTCTGTCCTCAATTTAGTTTCACATTCATTTATTGAACACCTTCTTTGTTCCTTGTTCTGTGTCAGGTGCTGGAGGGTTATAACGTTTACAGTCTAGTTGGGGGGGGGGGGGACAAAGACAAAAGGCATCTTCACACATAAAAGGATTGTTCACACCAAACTTAGTGCAAAAATGCACAAGGGAGGAAGAAGTGCTGGGAGGCTGAATTAAGAGGCTGCTTGGAATATCAGAAAGGATTCAACAAAGTCAGTAAACATTTATTAATCATTTACTATGTATAAGTCCAGTCCCAAAGCTGTTGGTATGGGACTCTCTCCTCATTGGTGGAGGCCAGTGCTCAGTGCCTGTGTAAGGGGTAGTCAGAGAAAGCACAGGATTTCTCCTTTCTCCTGGTCTTGACAACCTTGCTCTGACCTTCACACAGGACTGAACACTGGTCTCCACCAATGAGGAGGGAGTCCCACACCAATGGCTTTGGGACTGGGGTTACAAATGTTTAAGACAAGAGGCAATGAAGCATAGTGGATAGAGGGTTGGCTTTCAAGCCAAAAAGACCTGGGTTCAAGTCTTGCCTTTGCAATATATTGACTGTGTGATCCTGGCCAAATCACCAACCTGTCAGTGGTCTAGGCAATCCTCTAAGGCTAAAAGCAGAGATGGCACCAATCTACATTAGTAGAGGAAGTTTTCTTATTCAAGAGTTCCCTTTATCAATGAAAGCATAGGTCTGTTCTCTATCCCAGTGGGCAAGGCTCTATGCCTTATATCTTGGGGATATAAAAGGCAAACATGAAAAACAATCCAATTCTCAAGAAGCTTACATTCTCCTGCAATTGGTAATGTAAGAGGTTTTAGCCATCCACAGGTATGATGACATTTGAAGGATCTCTCTCTGGTGTTCAAATTTATACTCCATCCTTCCCCCATTGAGATTCTAGGTTAAGTGGTTTCCCCAATGAATTCTTATTACTTACCGTAGGATTGCCAGACAAGAGAAACCTTGGGTGTCACTTTGTTGTTGGTTAAAACAAATATTAAGCCCATACCCCCCTTTTCCTTTACCTTTTCTTTTACTTTCTCTCTTTTTCCTCTTGCAGGCTATTGTGGGAAATGGAAAGCATGGCAGTAGACATAGAGATACCTAGGAGGGAAGAGAGAGCCTTGTCCTATTACAAAATCACCAAACAATGGAGAACAGACTAGTGTATCCAAGAGACTCACTCTCCTTCTGTCCAGCTCTTTACATAGAATTCTGACATCTGTCAGTCTCCATCTCTACCCTCTGCACAAGAAGGCAGGAGCCACAGATCCAGGTATAAGATCTGAGAGTGTTCCCTTCTGAGAGACAGTGTGTGTGTATTTATGGAGAGAAAGTAGGGGAGCAATATCCCAAGACTAGTGCTTTGGGAGAAAGAAGGCGAGAGAGTATTGAAAACCATCATCTCTATCCCTAAACCACTTTCCCAAGGGACCAGACTGAGACCTCAGTCAAGGTAAAGCTAAGGAAGGAAGGGAGAGTGGAAGGGACTAGAGGGATCATTGCCCAGCTTCAGGGCACTTGAGGAGTCTGAGTCCCTGTCAGGATGAGGAAGGACAAGGTGGAAACAAAATGGACTTTGGCAGGGTCTGAAAGGAAGTCAACTAAGTGCAGAGATAGCTGCAGAGGGTGAAATATGGCTCTGTTTGCTGTTCCAGTGCTGAGCTGTGCACACATATCCCACTGATCTGGGCCAGCAGGGATGTTAACAGGGACACCGTTAAATGCAGGCAGTAAATTTCACTTTAAAGGGCCATGAAGCACGGCTTTTGCCTACGAGCTCACATGCCATTACTCTTCACCGCGTTCTTTTGCTTCACTAGGAGCAGGGAGGTATTTTGTTCTCCTGTAGCTATTGAAGAGTAGCATGATGTGTGTGTGTGTGTGTGTGTGTGTGTGTGTGTGTGTGTGCGTGCGTGCGTGTGTGTAGGGGGGGATTGGGGCTGTAATAAAGGAAGCAGAAAAAAATAGGAGCCTCTAGAAACAGCCTCTGTGGGCCCTTCCTGCCCAGCCTCCTTCGCCTTGATCATCTGCTTCCCTGGTTTCTCCTGGGTCTGGGGCATGCCCCCATAACCACATCCTTGCTGGAAGCTGGGCCACCAGAGAGATGATGAGGAGGACTGGAGGCTATCAGCTCAGGCTCCCCTTGCTTTGCTCCTCCCTTTTCCCCAGACTTGGAGGGTACAGGCCTTGAAGGCCAGCCTCCGTGGGGTTTGGTGGATCTGACTACTAATAACATAGCCCTTGGATGAGTGAGGCTGAGGCCTGGTCTAAGAGAAGGAGGTATAGTCAGTCACCTCATGAAAAAAGAACAGGTCTGATTGCTGGGTATAGGTGGGATTGGGGGGCTGCCTCTTATACCTCCTACCTTGCCATTTCCCCCTTTACTAAGGGCTTCCTCACCAGGGTCTTTCCCTTTTTGTTCTATTTATTTGTTTAAGTTATTTTTTCCCACAATTATCAAAAAGCTATTTTCTCTTTCTCCCCTCCCCTCATTTCCATCCTGGGGGAAAACAGAAAAACAAAACCCTGGTAACAAATATGCCAAGCCAAGCAAAACAAATGCCCACATTGTCCACATCTCCCGGGCCTCATTCTGCAGTGTCTTCTGGGCTCTTGACGGTCTTCTTCCGTGCCTCCTCTACTCCATGCCTTTGCCCCCTCCCTCAGCTCCCTCTTCAGAGTCCTCTGTATCCTCCTCCCCACCCCCCAGTTTCCTAACACACTGTCCCTCTGCCCCTGAGATCCTCCAACTTTTCTTCCCTATCCATCTCCCTCCACTGTCCTACCGCTCCAACATTACACTGCTCTGGCCAGAACCTGTGCCTTCTTGTTGAAGTCATTTCTCTGCCCACATGGGAAGCCCAGCCACACTTAGGGCTAGTGCGCTAGTTAGGAGGACGCTGTTGTCAGCATGGTGGCTTGAGTCCGTGGCTCACCTAGACAAGGCCCCTATCCCTTTGAACCAGACTCAGGACCCTGGTCAGCAAGACATTAGCTCAGAGTGGGAAAAAGTAGATGACCAAACCTGAGAACCTGCCAATGACTCTGGAAGAAGGTCACTCTGGAAATGGCAAGGCATCTCAGCCTCGCTCATCCAAGGGCTATGTTATTAGCAGGTGAGTGTGCGAGTGTGTGGGGGGAGTGGGAAGGAGGGAATCAAAGGCAAGGGAAGAGCATGGTTCTTGTTCAGTCTAGAAGCTGAAAAAAATGGCCATTTCTTACAAGGATCATAGGACTGTAGGGTTTAAGTCTCAGAAAGGGCCTTTCCCATTCATACGATGCTCTCAGGTTTTTCAAGTCCTTTCTTTCCTCACAACAAATCTGTGAGATGACTATTGCAAATATCATGCCCTTTTAATAGATGATGCTGGGGGAGCCACAGTAATTTTCCCAAGATCATATAACTAGTAAATATCAGAGTTGGAATCTGAATCCAATCCTGTACCCTTCCCACTCTCCCACACTGCTTCTCTTTGGGCATGGGCCTGTGTATAAAAATAGGACCAGGACTTGGGCCTCCTTGAGAAAGGATACAGGGAAGCTCAGGGAAGCTGTTAAGTCCTGCCTAGCTTGTTCCAATTCTAGGTCCTAGGCTAGCTGAGTGTCATTGCTCCTTTCAAATGAGAATATTTGTAAAGTGCTATATAAAGGCTTATTCCCTTCCCTTCTTCCTCATCCTTCTGGTGCTGCTTCCATTGACAGTCATCCTGTGGTTACTGCAAATATGTGCTTCTCTGTTATCATTCACAGTGGCTCCTTCTTTGGCCTTGTCTGGCTTCAGCCATGGCCTTATTCCTTGGTTAAGTTCCCTGACACGCAGCTGTGCCTTTTCAAATTCAACTCGATCAATATTTGTTAAGTGCCTACTATGTGCAAGCTTTGACCAATCTTTCTATAAACTTGTTTGTCCCTCTACAGCTTCCTACTGTTTTAGAAAGCAACACAGCCCATAAACTTCCCCCATCCTCCTCTGTAAGTTTTTACAAAGGAGTTTATGTTCTAGAATGGTGTTGCCATTGGCTGCCCTGTGCCAGGCACTAGAGGAGATACGGTTTAGATAATATATGGAGACCTTGTTGTGAAGCTGACCATGCAATAGGGGGACAAGACACAAATACAGACAAACATACTATACAACATTATGGGATAAGTGCATTAGACCTGTGCAGAACAATGTTATGCAGTATCTTAGAGAGAGGGAGCAGTGAAGGCAATTACTGACAAAGAAAACAAGAAACATTTGTGAGTATGGGAAGACTTACATGAACTGATGCAAAATAAAATCAGCAAAACAATACTGCATTTCAACACTTGTCACTAGAAAGAACAAAATGCTGAAACTGAGTGGGGTGTGATTATGATGACCGAGCTAGCTTGGCCCACAGAGAGGGGTGACAAAATCCGCCTTTCTTTACCGAGATGGTGGGTTGTGGGCATGAAAGCGTCGCGTGTAATTTCAAACTTGGTTGATGTACTGCTAAATTTTGCTGAACTACTCTCTCTCTCTCTTTCCCTTTATTAAAAGTGATAACTTGCTAGGTAGGGATGGAAATATCTTTGGAAATGAAGGCAAAATGAAAACAGCAGATATTAATGATACTTTTTAAAAAGGAAAGACTTCCTGGAGGAGGAAGAAATCTAGACGGACTTTAAAGGGTGGGCAGGAATACTGGACAAAGGCAGGGAGTCAGGAGATCCCTAGGAGGTTGAGGGGACTGAAGGTAGCCTACTTACAATAGTTGATGCCAGAAACAAACTACTGCATACATCACATTTTTTCATTGACTTATAGAGTTGAAACAGACTTTAGGAATCACTTAGTTTGAGTTCCTCTTTGTATAGATGGAAAACTGAGGCCTAGAGAAATGTCCTAGCTTTAGTAAGTGCCAGAGCTAAGGGCTCTGTCACTCTTTCCCCCATAAGTGGCAAGGTAGAAGAGGGTATAGGAGTTGTGTTTAGGAATTTGAACTTTCTAAGTGTGTGTGTGTGTCTGTGTGTGCGTGTCTGTGTGTGTGCGTGTGTGTGTGTGTATGTGTGTGTGCGTGCGTGTGTGTGTGTGTGTGTGTGTGTGTGTGTGATTCTGGAACTGGTCAACTTGAGCATGCTAGCAAGATGGTTCAGAGCATGCCTTTGTTTGGGTCCAGAGACACTTTATAGGAGCTTTACAGGTCTGAACTACAGAAATGAAGAGCATTCTAGGCTTGGGATGGCTGAGCTGTTGCTTCTCAAGCAGAAATGCTTTTGGAATGGAGAACCAGAGGTCTGGGAAATGCTGTTAACTCCTTGTTGTCCAGGATGCTCTAATTCATCTCACCTTTTCCAATGGGTGGATTAGGAGGAGAAAAGACAGAGCGGAAAGGAGCCCTTTAAATAAGGCATTGTTTAAGCTATTATCTTTAATATATTCTAACCATAGTTGGAGAAAAGAAGAAAAGTTGCTATTTAGGTGTGAGTCAAAGTGCACAGTGTGTGATGAAGGGGTTGTGGGGTGGGACTGGGGGTGGGGGACCCCGAGATATTTTCTTTCTTGCTGGCTTTTTCCACCCTATTTCTTTTTCCTCCATGTCAACACCAAACAAGACAGGACTAAAATTAATGGGGAAAGCAGCAATTAGCAAATTAGGTTAGCGGCGTGTTGCAGAGTGCCATGGCTGCCAGGGGCCGGGGCTCTGGCAGGATATTTATTAGCGGCTGTCAGAAAAGTGACACTTTGATAAATGGAGTTGGGTAATCAGCACCTCTCCGACAGCCGCCGCATTGTGAGGCCTACCGCTAAACTGCAAAATTCAACATTTTCTTTAACCCCGCACAAAAGTGAAATAACAAAAAGCCCCAGCCCCATGCCAACCCCCTGCATGGCGGCAGTGGTGGCAAGGGCCGTGGGCTTCCTTCCTGTCTAGGGAAGGCTGGGAAGGGAAAACTTGAAGAAGCAATTTCTGGGGGAAAGTTACCAAGGTTTAGACTGTTTCTTGAGCTGAGATCCAAGGTAATGGATTGGGTATCTGTGACCAATGGACGAAACTATATTCAGAATGATGTGATCCACATAGGGAATTGGTTGTGAAGGAGCCATGGCCTACTATGGTTTGAAGGAAGATGATAGAATCACAGGCTTTCAGAGCTGCAAGGGATCTCAGAGCCCACCTCATCTAGCCTCTGTGGAGCTCAGAATATTCTTTATAGCATCTGGGATGAGTGGTCATTCCAATCCCCATAGTTGTGAGTGCTTTCTTCTTTTGAAAATGAGCACTTATGTATTGTCTTCTCAGTAGAATGCACACTCCTTGAGGGATTCCTTGTGTTCAAAGGGATATCAGAGGCCATTTAGTTCAGTGATCTAACCCATGCAGGAATCCTTTCCATGACATCCCTGACACTGATTATCCAGCTTCTGTTTAACATGTTCAGTGACAAGGAGCTCACTACTTCTAGAGGCAATTCATGCCATTGTTGGGCAACTCTAATTGTGGAGAATATCTTCTTTATATTTAGCTAAAGTTTGCTTCCTTGTGACCTTCCTCCTTGGTCCTAGATTTCTTCTCTGGGGTCAAACAAAACAAAAAACCTAATCCCTCTTCCATGGGACAGTTCTTTAGATGCTTTGAGGCTGTCATTTCCCTCCTTCTCTGCTCCAATCTTCTTTATCTAGGATAAGCATCTACCATTCTTCCAAATGATTATTGCATGATATAACTTCTAGCCCTCCTGCCATCTTAATTGCCATCCTTGGTTTGCCAACATATTGGTGTACTTAATGTTGTCAGTACCCATCCTAAAGTGTGATGCTCAGAACTGAACATGATGCCCTAGATGTAGTCTAACTAGGACAATGTGACTCCCTTGTTCTGGACATTATCAACTCATAAGCATTTATTAAGCATCTTCTATGCATCAGATGCTATGGTAAGTACTGGGCATACAGAGACAAGAATGAAACAATCTATCCCCTTAAGGTGTTTATGTTTTCTCAGGTAAACAAGTGTACAATGCATAATATGTTATTTTAATATATAATATATATTTAAAATTGCCATTAAGTATGATAATTTTTTAGGGGGATTCTAGCAGCTGGGATTAGGATGGGCCTCATTTAGGAGGTAACACAAGTAGAGCTTTGAAAGAAGCTCGGGCTGCTAAAATGCAGATTTGAGGAAGGAGAGCATTCTGGGTATAGGAGGCATCCTGGGAATGGGAGAGCAAGGAATATGTAAAGGGGAGCAATGTAGAGGTTGGAGCCAAGTCATGAATGGCTTTGAATGTCAAACAGATGGGTTTGGATGCAATTCTAGAGGGTACTAGGGAACCATTGGAGTTTATTGATTAGGAGACTGGCATAATCTAATCTATGCTTTAGTTATACCACTTTGGCAGCTATGTGAAGGATGGATTGCAGAAGGGAGAAACTCGAGGTAAGGAGACCAGTTAGGAGGTGTTCGTAAAAATGCAGACTGGAGGTGACGATAGCTGCCATGTCATTATTAATGCAGCTAAGGGAGTATTAACTTTTTTGGACCATCATATCACATGATTGATTCATATTGAGCTTGTAGTCTCCTAAAGCCTCTGGAATCCTAAGTGAGGAGTGATTCTGAAAGGAGAACTGAAAGGGTCTCAAGGGAATGATGTCTCTCTTTTCTCTTGGCCTCTGCAGTTTCTGAGTCTGGACCAGGGGTGGGGAATCTGTGGCCTTGAGGCCACATGTGGCTCTCTAGGTCCTCAAGTGCAGTCCTTTGACTGAATCCAAACTTCACAGAACAAATCCCCTTAATAAAAGGATTTGTCATGTAAAACTCAGGAGGTCTCACTCCTAGAAGGTTACATGTGGCCTGCAGGCCACAGGTTCCTCACCCCTGGTCTGGACAGAAGGCTGGTTTCTTAGAGGAATGTTTAACTTGATAAAGCTCAAGAAAAAAAAACCATGAACAAAAAATCTCCCACAAAACAAAATGAAAGGAAGTGAATGCTTTATAAGTATAATGATCAGTCTTGGTCCTTAAGAAATGAGGAGATGATTTCCTTTCTTCCCTTCTTTCTTTTCAGGGGTGGAAGACTGTGGGTGTAGAATATTATACATACTATAATAATTGGTTTTATTGAATTGATTCTTAAAATCTCTCTTTTTTATTCTTTGTTACAAAGGATGGCTTTCTAGTTAGCGGATGGAGGAGAGATTGTGTTTAGAATTCAAGGTTTGTTTGTTTTAAACAAAAGCTATCAGTACAAATAAAAAATAACCCAAGAAAACTTAACGGGATAGATCTAAGTGTGTGTGTGTGGGGGGGGAACCAGGCCCATAGGCTGGAGCAGAGGGGCCAGGTTTCTCGCTTATGAGATGTCTTGTTTTAAATGGAACAGTTCCAGCAAGCGTACAACAAAATACAATCTTAAGAGGTACCACTTCCAAGAAACTGTCTGTCCTTCACCTACCCTTCCCCTGGTTAATCTTGGTGAAAATCTCTACAGATACTCTGACCGTCAGACAAATCAACCAAGCAACCAACCAACCAATGGGTAAATTGGCCAATAAATAGATACTTTATTAAGCATGTGTAAGTAGATTGATGCTTGGGCTATGAGTAGATATTTCAGTTGCTATGTGGCAGGGTTTGCTACGCCCCATCCTAGACTTTTGCTCTGATTTTCTATGCTTAAACATGGCACGGATGATCTTGAGCCCTACTTGCTTTTTTTCTGGGCTAGCTGTGAGGTCTTGTTACAGACATTCAAGTCCAATTACTATACTCAAACAAAACAAAAACCAGATTCTTGTTGCTACATGTACAATAGACTATAAGTATTTATTTTATATAAAGCAGGCCATGCTGATATAGTGGAATAGAAGGCAGATTAGGGAGGCAGAGAGCTAGTATTTGGGAGCCATCAAGAAAGGTTTCAGGTAGAAGGTATCCTATAAGCTATGCCTTGAAGAAACAGAAGGGATGGGGACCGGTCCATGCCAGACAAGTGTGATGGCCACTGCAAAGTGTGGAATAATGTTTTGGCCTGAAACTCTTTCCCAGGGCCCTTTTCTACCCTCTCTCTACATACTCTCTATGAGTGACCTCAACACCTTCCTTAGGTTTAATTATCATCTCTAAGCAGATGTCTCATAGATCTATTTATCCTGCCTCCATCTCTTCACTCAGCCTCAGTTCTTCATTCCTAACTGCCTATTGGACATTTTCAACTAGATGTCCTAAAGACATTTTATGTCCAAATTAATTATCATTAATTATTAACATGTAATAAATTATTAATGAACAATTAACACATCCAAAACAGAATGCATTACCTTTCCCCCCTTACCCACCTCTTTACCAAACTATTCCTATCAAGAGCATAGCCATCTTTCCCATCTCCCAGGTTCACAGTCTTGATACTATCCATGACTCCTCACCCTTTCTTGTTCCAGACAGTCAATCAGTTGCAAAATCTTGCCTTTTATACCTCCAAAGCATCTTTTGCATGCTCTTCCTTCTCTCTGCTTGTATAGCCATCACTCTAGTTCAGGGCTTTCATCACCTCTTACCTAGACTATTACAACAGCCCCCTGTGGAGTTTCCCTGCTTCTAGATTCCTTTAACCAACCCAGATTGCCAAAGTGACCTGCCTTAAGATCCGACCATGTCACTTGCCAACTCTGTAATTCTAGTGGCTCTCTTTTGTCTCTAGAATAAAGCAAAATCTGCTGGTCCTAAAAAAATGCCAATTCATTAATTGGCTTCATTAATAACCAACTTGAACCTGCCCCTTTCTTCCCTTTCCTTCTATCCTTTAAATAAATTTTTCTTATTGACTTTTTTCTTTTTAAAGTAAATTTTATTGATGTCTTGTTTTTTTAAACATGACCCTAGTTTTCCCCAATACTCCTCCCAGAAATCCCTCCTATATAAAAATATAATATTTTTAAAGACAAAAAAAAAGAAAAGGAAAAAAAAAGAGGAAGAAAATCAGTATAACTTATCAGTACATTGAAAAGGTTTGAGAATATGTGCAGTGTACAACACCTATGGACCTCTCATCTCTGTGAAGGGTAGTCATGGGAGTATATTCTCACCTCTCATCTTTTGAAACATGTTTGTTCTGTATAATTTTGCAATATTCACTTTAAAATGTTTTTGGTGGTTGTTGTTTCTGTTTACATAGCTGTAACCATTGTGTAGATTGTTTTGTTTTTTGCTATGCTTACTTCACTTTTACTTTACTCTGCATCAGTGTGTGTAGATAGTTCCATGTTTCTCTCCATCACATTTATCATTAGGCATTTCCCAACTGATGGGCATTTACTTTGATTCCAATTCTCTGCTATTACAAAAAGCGATATTATAAATATTTTGGTGTATGTGAGAACTTCCTTCTTATCAATGATTTCCTTGGGATATAAACCTCCTAATGGAAACTAAGTCAAAGGGTATGAATATTTGTCACTTTATTTGCATAATTCCAAATTGTTTTCCAAAATGGTTGTACTGATGCATAGCTCTAACAATAACCACTAGTGTGCCCATCTTTCCATGACCCTTCCAACTTTGACTATTTCCACCTTTCGTCATCATCACCATTTTGTAGGGTATAGAGGTGAAACATTGGGGGTTAGTTGGTCTTTCTATTATCATACTGATTTGGAGTATTCTTTCTTATGATTGTTAAGAGTTTTCAATTCTTCATTTGAGAACTCTTTTTTCAAATCCTTTAATCAGTTATGTGTTGGGAAATGGCTTTTGGCTATCTATCTATCTATCTATCTTTCTACCTATCTGTTAATTATTTATATATCTTGCTTACCAAACCTTCATTGAAGAAATTTCAATCAAAGATTCCATCCCCTCCCCTTCAACTGCTTTCCCCCTTTTCCAATATACATTCAATATTTTTCCAGAAGATTTTAATTTTTGTATACTCAAAGTTATCTATGTTATCTTTCATAATTGCCTCTGTCCTTTGTTTGGTTAAGAATACATCTCTCACCTATAGCTGTGAAAAGTCTAGGATCTGCTTCTTTTTAAATTTTTTATAGTATGATCTACCTCTTATAATTCTCTGATTTTATTATTCCCAATCCTCTCTCATTTTTAATCTCTGCTTATCTTCTGCCTTCTTTTCTGCTGCCTACAAACTTACTTAGGTTTCTCAATTCTTAAAAAAACAAAATAAAACTAAAACCCAAAACCCAAAACAACCAACCACCAAAAACAAACCCTCACTTGATCCTGCAATTTCCACAAGCAATCATCTACTTCTCCTTCCTTTTACTGCCAAATTCCTAGGAAACCCCATCTTTACTTGTCTCTACTTCTTCACTTCTCACTCACTTCTTATCCCTTCGCAGTCTTACTTCCATCCCCACTGGATTGAAGCTTTTCTCAGTAAGGTTAATGATGGTTTCTCAACTGCTAAATCCAATGACCTTGTCTCAATCATCACCCTTCTGTAGCTTTTGACATTGGTGACAGTCCTTCCACCAGGACACTCTCTCCTCTCTTAACTTCAGTGACACTGTTATCTCATGGTTCCCCTGTCTTACTATTCCTTTTCAGTCTCTTTTATTGGAATTATCTTTCACCCTTCACCCACATCATCTCCAAACTTTCCTATTTCTATTCAATCTTTTCAGTTGCTCAGGTTCATAACCCAAGAGTCATCTTTACTTTCTTCCTTTCCCTCACCTTCCCTGTCTAGTAAGATGCAAAATCTTGTTGATTCTACCTTTCAGAGCTGTCATAAGTGAATTGAGACAATCGAGCTGGGCTCTGTGGTGTCTGGTCTAAGCAGCTGGACCAAGCAACAAGTCAAGACAGCAACCTATGGGAAATGGAGGAGGAAATCTGTTGGTCCTAAAAAAAGCTGTACGGATTCATTTATAACCAATTTGAACCTGTCCCTTCCTTCCCTTCCCTTTTATCTTTTACCCTTGAACATCTGGATTCTACCTCCATCAGTCTCTCTCAAATTTGTTCACGTTTTCCCTTTCTTGGGGCCATTACCCTAGTTTAGATCCTCACTGTCACTAGCCTAACTATTGTAACAGCACCCTACTATTTGGTCCCTCTGCCTGCAGTCTCTCCCTCTCTTTGGTACATCCTCCACTCGGAGGTCAAAAGAATCATCCTAACACACAGGTCTGACCAAATCATCTCCTGCTCAAAAATCTTGATCTACTCTTAATTGTCTGTCACAAGCAGTACCAATGCCTTAGCTTGGGCTTTAAAGGCCTTTACTAGCTGAAGCCATCTTACTTTTCCAGACGTATTTTCTGTCACTCTCCTTCATATACTTTGTGTTTCAGCCAAATCAGACTATGTGCTTTTCCTTAAAATCGGTACCATGTCTCTTGTCTCTTTGCCTTCACACAGACTGTTTCTCTTGCCTGGAATGTTCTCCTGCCTTACTTCTCCCCTTATCCTGTCACCACTCATAACTTACAAAATCCTCACCTGGGATTAACCCCACTACCCTTCCTTTCTTATCTTAAACCCCTGGGGTTTCATATTGCTGGAGGAAGTCACCAATGAGGTACTCACCACTTCCTCTAGAGAGGAGTGGGTTCACTCTTCTGTTACACAAGGAGCTACAAGATGGGTCCACTATAAATTTATATGATCAAATCACAACTGAGCCCTTCCTGCTTTGTGATAATCCTTTTACTCTTCCTTAATGAACATATGACCACAATGACCACATGGGCTGCTTCAAAACTTTCTTTCCTTAAGCACCTCATGGCACTCCCTTTTTTTTTGCTTATTTCATCAGAGGACTTTATCTCCTACTTTAATGGGAAAAGCAGTCTTCCATCATGACTGCCTCAGTTTTTTCATCTGTTAAATGGGGATGATAACACCTACCTCTTGAGTCGTTGTGAGGATCAAATGAGATAATGTAAGTAAGGTGCTTTGCAAATCTTAGGGCATTATATAAATGGTAACTATATTAACTATTATTGATTGATCATGCTGGTACTACTACTACCACCACCAGTACTTCTGGTATGAATATCAACATGATTGCTGCTACTTTTGTTACCACTATCACTATCCCCGCTACTGCTGCTAGTACTGCCACTAATAATATTTCTACTATTGTCACCAGTGAATGATTTTACTCCTGGTATCACTCTCTTCAATTGGTATTGCAGCCACCATTACTTCTACAGTACTATTGGCTATTGCTCTTCTGATTCTTGCTTCTACTACTGCTACTACTTCTGCCACTCCTTTTACCACTATTCCTGTTGCTACTACTGCCGCTGCTCCTTCCACTATTACTACTTTTTTT